>KN880434.1:0-393013 GCA_000934385.1 Cylindrobasidium torrendii FP15055 ss-10
GCCGCTGTCTCTACAGACCTCCCGACACTCCCGACACTGGTACAAACACAGCATAAATTACCCTTGAAGTGTCCCTCTCTTTCACTCAGCCGTTGCGCGCTCAATGCGCCCTGGCAGTAGCAAATCGTGGCGGGTGATAAGTGTAATGTCGGGGGGCCGTCGGGTGGGGCCAAATGGAACAATATTCTTTTGACTTACTTTTCAATTTGATATCCTTGATTTATATTTGACTGCTCTTTGTATTTGTGTGAGAAACACGCACGATTTGGGATATCTGATTTTCCAAATATGTGCTTGGCAGATACGCTCTACTCTAAAGGAGCTAGATGATATTATTATTCTACATGAAATATTGAATACACACATACTTTCATCATGTTACAAGAATGCCCTCTTGCCTGAGCATAGCTATGATGAGAAACGAAACTCGTTTGTCCCGCTCAATGCCTGTCCAGTCGCTTTTCTGCGGCTTGACGATTTCTTCGTCGCCGTAGACATAAATATCCTCCGGGTCGTATGGCTTCTCTTTTTCCGTCTCCTTGGCGCGCTTTTCTGCTTCCTGGCGATTCCAGAGCACTTCCTCCCATTGCTCCTGGTGGATTGATACAATATTGATTTTGGAGTTGGGATCGTTGGGAACGATGGTAGCAATGAAGTCGGTGACAAAGTCGGACGATCCGTCGGCCTTGGGGCTGTAGATGAAGGGCATCGGGAGGTATTCAGCCTGTCATACCAATCAGTCTTTGCAGAGTCGCGAACGCGAGGACACAAACCTCAATTATGATACCCTTGCCGAGTTCAGGTTTGCCGACACTGCCGACGCGAATAATCCAGTCTGTGCCGACCGCGAACGCATAACCTTCGATGGTCAGGTTTTGACTGCGATCTTCTTTCCTCTGTGAAGACCGCACGGGCGCCCAGCGCGCCTTGACTGTTTGGAAGAGATGCTCAAGAGCACCAGGCGGGCTAAGGGTCATATACGTTTGGCGAAAATGCGTCGGGGGAGGGTTGTTGGCATTCGGATCAATATCTCGATGCTCAGGTGCACCAGGGTCGTCGAGTAGGGCGTAGACACGGTTGTTCATGGTCACAGTGATTAACGAACGCTCCATATAGGCGAATTGGGGGTCGTCAGATTGAGCGAGAGTAGAGCGGTAAGACAGTATCTGAAGGCCCCAGCGCCCCAGAGACTGACCCTGCTAGAGCATAAGGACGATAGAGAGCTGACTTGAAGCAGTGCTTGCACTATGATTGCGGACAATGTTTTCCATTATAGTATCTAGGGTAGTTGCGGGCGCCTCGGGCCATCGTGCCAGTCTATAAGATATTGATCACAGGCGCAAATTGTCAAAATAGTCATACCCAGAAAATCCCATGGTGGCAGTAGTACAAAAGACCCGAAGAGGTGACGACGCGTGTGTGACGGCATCACGTGCTTCCTGGACCACCAGGTCACGACTCACCACACTTTACTTTGAACGACCATCAGCGACCATGCCGCCTAAGCGGACGGCAGCAACAACGACTGCTTCGAGATCAACGCGCAATACTATCACGCGCACGGCACCTGCTTCTCCAGCCAAGAAGAAGACAATACCCACAAAACCACCGTCGGTCGACCTGGACGAGTCGGAAGATGAAGTTCTTCATAAACCATTCCCGACTCCCAGAAAGAGACGCTCTTCGGACTGCACCGAGCCCGCACCTAAACGGCAGCGACGGGGTGAGCCTCAAGAGACGCAACCAGAGCCATCGTCTGCGAGGAGAGTAACCAAGATCGCTGTTGCACGCGGAAGGAAGATTCCAGAGGATCAGGGAGAAGCCACATATATCAAGAAACGGTCGACGAGAGGTATTCCTACCAAAACAGCCGAACTCAAAGAAGATAAACCCAAACGAGGTCGGCCGTCAACAAGGAAGCCAGAACCAAAGAAGGCGGGCTCTGAGTCTGACGATCCGTTGCAGTCAAATGCAACTTATGGAACGACAACACGGAAACGCGTACATTCGTCGCCACCTCTCATAGAGTTGGATGAGGAAGGAGATTCAGAGCTGACTTCACCACCACCGAAACCACCTATCAAGAAGCGTACACGGAAACAAGCTCCCTCCCCCATACCAGAATCGGATAATGAGGTATTCACCTCTGAGGCAGAAGCAGAGCGACCACCACAGCCGAATCTGCAAGAATTGTCGCCCGGTCCTTCGTCATATCTCTCCTCCCCGCCGCTCACGCGCGCACCATCGCCAGCGGTTCGGACAAACTCCGCAGGTGGTAGTCAATTCAATTGGACTCCTCCAGAGCTCAAGCGCTGCCTCGACCTTCAGAAACACCTCTCTCTGCAAACCTTGGCGCGCCCCCCACACATAGCACTCCCAGACAATGCACCAAACACAACGACAGCGTGCCAGCTGACAGCCCTTCTACAAGGAACAATAGAGCGGTGTGAAGGAAACAGCTGCATCTTGCTGGGCTCGCGAGCGAGCGGTAAAACATCGGTGCGTTACCACCAAATACTTACAGACCCGTGTTCACTAAGATAATCAGGTCGTTGATTCATGTCTCGAATCCTGCACTGTCAAGCCCATCATTATCCGGCTGTCGGGCTACATTCAACAAACGGACAGACAAGCTATGCGGGAGATTTCTGCGCAGCTTTGTGAACAGACAGGTACCACTTTCCTTCAAGACGATGAGGCTCAAGAAGCGAACGATGAGCAAGAAACTGACCCGGCCGCGCCAATCTTTGTCGAGCCGCTTACATCTCAACTGCCAAGTCTCATCAGTGTGATACCCACGCTTGCGCGCCCAACGGTCGTCGTCATTGACGCATTCGACCTATTCACCCTCCATGCGCGACAAGCATTGCTATACTGCCTACTGGATACCGCCCAAAGTATACGGGCCGGATCCAGCAAGAGCGGAATGGCCGTCATCGGGCTCACGAGCCGCATTGACACAATCAGCCTGTTGGAGAAACGCGTCAAAAGTCGCTTTTCGGGACGTGTATTCCGAACAGAGCATTCAGACATAGCAACGCAGTGGACGGATGTGACCCGGGCTGTTTTGTGTCCTAGCTGGGATGGCCCGGACGATGAGGGATTTCAACATTGGTCGGAAATGTGGAATGAACGCGTGGAGAAGTTCATAGAGGATAGATCGACGAGGGATGCGATATTGGAGACCTATGCAATCTCGAAGGATGTCAAAGTTTGGATGCGAATACTGGTTTGTGGGGTAGTATGGCCTTTTGCTCACATTCTGATTGCACCCAGACTAGCATTCTGCTAAGATTGGACGTCAGCCATGCCTGGCCTACGGTAGCCATGCTCAAGGTGTCGGCCGAGGCGCAGCGGACACGGGAAATAAGACCATCGTTAAACCGTCAGTCTTCTTTGAATGTGCTGAACTCACGACTGATGTGAAGGATAGAATTGACTTACGCATCGCTGGCTTTACTGGTCGCCTCAAAGCACGCAGCCAAGTCCGGCTATCCTGTTGTAACTTTTGAGATGCTGCACGAGTACTTCAGAGAACAGGTCCGCGCTAGCGCTGCTGCTCCTGTACAGTTGGGCGGGGCAGGCATAGGTATCAGAAATTGCAGCAGGGGTGTGTTGGCTAGTGTACGTTGACTATTTCCCTATGTTCCTCTTGCTGATTGGCCGCATAGGAATTTGAAAATCTGGTTTCTGCGCGAATATTTGCTCCAGCGGGCAGTACGGTGGGAACACCAAAGGAGTTTGTGAAGTATCGGTGCACAGTGGATCCAGGAGATGTGAAATACGCGATCATGGCAGCGAATAATGTTCCTTTGAAGAAGTGGTTCGACAAAGGATGAATTATCGACTGGGTAGCTATTGCATTTGTTGTTCTGTAGATGATTCACGGTCAAGAGAGGACAGGCCACTGGTGCCAATCGTCACGTGTTCGCGTATATGATCACCGCGTGGTTGAGTCCAGCATAACCTCGGCGCGCATCCAGGGTCAAATCAAGCTTCGAGCTTCAAGAGCCACAAGGCTCGTAATTCGGTATGAAATATCTGCCTTCTGAGGTCTGCACAGGCGTGTCCCTGTTTGCCGCCTCTAGCAGCCGGTTTCAGCGTTCAGCACTCAGCGCTCAGCAGCCAACCATTGGAAACCTCGTAAAGCGGAGAGCATGATGTCTTCTGTGGCTTAGAAGAGCGTAGTGCTTCCTCAACGAATGCTCGTGGGGGTCGGCAGAGGCTCCAGAAACCCAGAGTTGCTGAACGCATGAACGCTGAGTCCCCCGTTACTCCTAGAAATCTCTCTTCCTTGGGGTGAAACAGGCAGCTCTATGCAAGGGTTTTGAGAGCAACTTGAATGGAAGCAGCGCCGATACTTCCGACAGTGATATCAATATGTTTAACATGCTCCGTTTCCTCATGCAAATGGATGATTGGATCAAGGTGTACAACAGGTATACAGTGCCAGTACAGGCGACGTGCAGTGATGTGCATGGAACTGCCCATGGCTTATCGAACCCAGTTGGCCATGAGTTCGCCAAAGGTGCAGCTCAGTGTCGTGCTCATGCGGAGAGAAGCACTGCTGCCGCATTATTTGCCGCTTTGGGAATTAGACTATAGCACTGTTGCTATGATGCCTGCGTGCGCAAGTGGAGTGTACCATGCATTGATCCCGGGGACCGTGTGTCACTGAGACGTGGAGACTTGTATAAAGGCAGTCATCCTGGACATCATGACATTAAGCTTCCCCAGCTCTTTCGTAGTCTACTTCAGTCATGTTCTCGTCCTCCATGCGCTCTACTTTGATTGCTCTCACCGCATCGGCGGTCACTGCTTCAGCATCTGGACTGACGCTTTCGGTGGCTGGTGCGTTCTTTCCAAGCTGTTGCGCCGTTGCTGATTGCTTCCCGACCTCAGGTTCCGACGCAACTGACGCGTCCAAGTTCGTTGTGTCCGCCAAGCTCACCAACAATGGCAAAGAGACACTTAAGCTGCTGAATGAGCCCAACTCGCTGCTTTCCAAGTTCGCTACCAACAGCTTCGGGATCTCGAATGCAGCGGGAAAGTCGCCGGCCTTCAACGGTGTGAAGGTCAAGTTCTCTCCAGAGTTGGCCGCGAAGAGCAACGACGATAGCCTGTTCACCATTATTGAGCCTGGCAAGAGCGTCACCATTGATCACAACCGTGCGCACCATCACACTCCTTACTATCCGCCTTCTGTCTGACTTGCGGCCCCTTTAGTTGGTTCTGCGTACAACTTCACCTCCACCGGCGAGGACGCGTACACTGTTCAGCCTCGCACGGTCTTCACCCTTGTCGACGCTGACGGCAAGGTGTCGAGCATCAAGGCCGATGTCGAGGAGGCTGCATCCAAGGTCACTGCCAAACTCTCTGGCGTGCTCTCTGTTGCTCGCAAGACCGGTCACTCTAAGCGCGCGTACGAGGGTTGCTCCGATGACCAGCAAAGCACTCTCGTTGAAGCTGCGAAGGCTGCCCAAGGCCTGGCAGAGGAGTCGTCTTCGTATGTCCCTTCCTTCACACCTAAGCTTGTGTATTTAGGAGGCTTTTTACAGCTACCTGACCGACAACACCGCGTCGACAGACCGCTACGCAAGCTGGTTCGGCGAATACACCGACGACCGTCACTCGACCGTCTCGGAGCACTTCTCCAAGATGCTCGACCATCCATATGCGGACTATACCTTTGACTGCAGCACCTGCGATGAGCCGTCAACTTACGCCTACGTCTACCCGGACGAGTCAGTCTCCAGTCATCTCTCCGCAAGGATTATCACTCATATTCTACAGCGACACCACCATCTACCTCTGCGAGGTCTTCTGGTCGACCACGACCACCGGAACCGACTCACGCGCGGGTACACTCATCCACGAGTCCTCGCACTTCAACAGCATTGGCGGCACTGATGACCACGTATATGGTCAAGACGGCGCCGGTGACCTCGCATCCAGCGACCCCGACACGGCCATTGACAATGCGGACAACCACGAATATTTCGCGGAAAACACTCCCGCCCAGGATTAGAGGACATCAATAGGATTTGTGTAACTTATTGTGTATACCACGCATGGCTTGTATGACTAACTATTATTGAATGTGGCTTGATTGGTGCAATGAAGATGAGACTAGTACGAGGAAACCCACTTGTGTGTCCTGTTGAGTGTAAAATCCCCCTGGCTCTCTCGGCCACTACAAGAGAACACGGCGGTACTGCTGGTCAGGAAAAGGTGCATTCAGTCAGAATCTAGTACCCACCATTGGCTCGAATGGTGTGCCAATCTGTGCCCTTTATTGCTTCTGCAGATGAGTTGAGGCGGAACGCTGATTTCGAGACATTCGTATTTGTGTTCATCGTCTCCCATCATCAACGGTAGATGGCCCTCATGCAAATCGTGCCGGTGCCGAGTGCAACCAGATGCAGAGTCCGTGTATGAGTGGCAATCAGAAGTGATCGCCTCCAGCAGTTGTAGATTTGAATGTTGCCTCGAGGATATTTAATACCAGAACACATCTTTGTGATTGAAACAAAGTGCTGTGTTGGCTATGCAGAAAAAAAAGGGATTACACGAATACAGATCTTGTCATTATTACATTTAGGAGCATGGTGCTACATGCCTTGAGCGCTTCGATGGAAATAGTATGCTTGCGAGCGTACCTGCTTTACGAGGTGGTGGGCTACTCAAAATCGTCGGGACCGGTCTGGAACGAGCCTGACTGAAGACTCCAGTCCTCCTCGTCTTCCCTGACTTCTGCGATAGCCGTGGATTTCTTCGAGGGGACAGCGACCGCCGCAGCTGAAGGCCCGAATGCAGCAGGTAGAGATTGTGTCTTCGAGAAGGTCGACCTCTTTAATGGCTTTATAGGTCTATCATCAAGATGCAAATCGTCGAATGCCCGTGTATTAGGAGATTCAGGGATGTCTTCGAGTGAATCGTCGATGCGGTGCTTGTGCGATGGAGTAGACGCAGATTTGAGGTTAGAATTGCTGTAAACATCGGCGAGCACGTCGCTGGAAGACGTGAAAAGATCTCCAGTCGACTGGGTGCGCGCGCCAGGTCCATGAGTACGTGAATACCGGTTGGTGGCATATCCCTCCGTGACATCTGCAAACCATTTCAGACTGAAAATCATTACTTTGAAAGAGTATAAGGCCAACTCTTTCTCACGCGCGCACCAACGCTCTTGAGCCGGGCAGCAACATCGGGGTCCGTCGCAGGGGAGTAGGTCGTGAATGCGTTGCTGGCATCGTTCGACTCGCGAAGATGTCTGGTGAGCGCGCGTTTGGCGTGATCACTGTCGGCCATGATGGTCTTTGGTCGGATTTTAGGTCGCTATGTGACTGGCGTGACGGGCCAGGGATCAATTCCAGGCTCATTCCAGAAACGTTGTCCCGCCATGTCAGATATTCCATATAAGTACCCCGCTAGTATCTGCCATATATTAACTGTGCCTTCTCCCTCGTTCAAGCCGCACATGTCAGTAGTAGAAAATGCCCATAACGGCATAGAACGTTGTCGACAATGGTCTCGAGATGGAAGTGACAAATTCTTAAACTTAGCAATTCGTTGAACTATCACTACCATGATCTATGTAGCATCTGTTTCTCCTAGTAGTCAACCTTCAACGAACAACCTTTGCAATCCGTCTCGATGGCTATCACTTCATGTTCACACTGGCTCTAGCTTAGCTCATATGTGGCTCTCCGTGGAAGTAAAAGATGCCTGCGGTGAAGTATATAAATAAGGCGGAAAATGCGCATATACGACGAAGCGGGCACAAACGATGGACACAGGATCTCACGGATGTCAAAGCTGGGCATTGTTGCCCAACATATTATTCATGCCAACAAGCGTCTCACAGAAAAACACCGTCGCCGTCTTTTCAAACCCCACATACTTACTATAAGAATACTTTGTAGCACGCTATGTAGTAATGTATAGACACGATTTCGCAGGTCAGCCATAAACGGATGTGTGGCCAACACGCTACTCGCCGGCGGCACACGGCCATGCTAGGCCGGACCCGAGTTGCACAGTTCCAACGACGCTCAGCGTCCGTTTGGACATTCGTCGTTGACCATCAGTGGACACGCCGACGGATGGATTTCTTTTTCTCTTTCTTTCTTGTCTATGTTTTATCATTCATCACCTTCTCTGGCGCCGACCCCATCGCGACATCCATAACAGTCCCACCACTCCAATGGCTGAATCTCACGGGTCTTCTGTCGGGAAATGCAGCGCCGCCTCCATTGAAGAATGCGGCAATAGGATACCATGATGATAGGTGCGTCCTCCATTCCTCACAAAGCCGTCTTGGCTCACTGGACACAGCCGGACGTTGATTGTCTTTGGTGGTGAGAGCGCTGCTGGAGTACCACAGGGCTCAACATATCTGTCAGTTCCAATCACCATCCAACACTTCAATTTGACCAAATTCCACTCCTGCCCCCAGTCTCAACCTCGACGAGCTGACATGGTCTGTGCCCTCCGGAACCTCCACCGACACGCCCTCCGCACGCTCCCTCGCCGTCGCAGGATGTGACTTTGCAGCTAGCAAGTACGGGCACTACTTCACTTTGAGCTTTCCTGGGATCTGATGCTGCACAATTCAGTCGCAATGGATTCGTTGTTATTGGCGGCAAAGGATCAAACGGCCAAGCACTATCAGATATATGGGTGTGTCTGAACAGTTTACATTCTCAGGGCGTCTTCTCAATCATTTCTGGGTAGGAATTTGACTTTACAAGTCAGTTCTGGGGCCGTGTCAGCGTTTCTGCCGGTGGGCCAGGCGCACGCTGGGGTTCTGTAGGCGGCATTGACATTACCACATCCCCCATCCAGGACCCTGTCGTCCCCGGACCGAACAACACACTGTATCTTATCGGCGGCACGGACGGGAATCAAGCATTCTCCCTGTCCGATGTCTGGCGCTTCAACATATCGGGCACGCTTTCGTCAAACCTACCCGACGCAGCTTCCGGAAGCTGGGACCGAATGCACATCGGGGACCTGCCGGCTCGTACAGACGGCGGCGGGGCCGTCATTGGCTCTACTGTGATCAACGTCGGTGGTTGCTCCTCGTCGCCCGCGGACAACAAGTGCGAACAGCAGGATTCATACGTACTGTCGACCTCACGTCAAACATCTCTGAGCCCTCAAGGCTGTCCCATTCCTCGGACTCTACCAGCCGTCACACCCAACCTAAACAGATTTGCCCAAAGTTTCTCCTCGCAAGTATTCATGTTACTGGGTACTTTCGATGACACAATTTGGGTGGACGATGGCTATTTGGACAAGGGTGAAGTTGTATGCCCAACGCCTTGTTACATCCTGCCCAGGCTTATGAATTGTAGGATATTCTGGATATTGATACCGGACAATGGAGTCGCGTGGTGTGCTCCGGCGATCCTGGTACGCCTGCCCATGTTCGTGGTGGTTTATGCTAAACGCAGCACCCAGGCAATGATGGCACCGAGAGGTTCCCTAGCGCGCGCAGCGGTGCAGCGACCGTCTCCTTTACAGAGGGTCTCGTAGGATCATCAAGAAGTGGGAAATCGGACACAATTGTACGTTTGTCTGGCTCGAATGTGCAGCGGTCGGTTTGATTACTTGCAGGTATTCGGAGGACAAGACGCCTCTGGAACATATCTCAACGAGCTCTGGGTCCTACGAGCGTACGACGGCTCGATAACTACGTCAAATTCGCAATGGAGCGGCTATGGCTCAGGCGCGCTTGAATCCGGCGTCAACGCGGATGGGACTCATGTCTCCGTCCAAATACTTGACGTGTGCGCCAAAGCTGTCGATTCAAGCCAAACAACATCGTCGGGCACAACATCGGGGTCCACTCCGACAGGGTCTGCTTCGCCGACATCTTCTAGCCTTCCCGACAACCAGGATGTATATGACACATCTTTCTACCACAAGCTCTTTGCGCCTCTGTCTCTGGTTCTCTTCCTTCCTGCTATCGTCTTTTTCAGACTATCTGCACCTGTTTACACCGGTCAACAAATGTCGCAACGGCCCATGATATCTTTGTATGCCGCAGGACTACTCGCTACCGTTGCTTATGGGCTAGGCGTTGCTGGCTTGGCCCTTTCCTTTACCTCGGTCACCGAAACTGTACAGCCATCGTTTTCTAAACGGGCAATATCATCAAAAATTCTCCAGACAACGCACGGCAGGGTTGGACTGGCGTTCTGGGTTGGGCTTTATGCAGTAGTGCCAGTATGCTACGCGATATTAATGCTGACCCGACATGGATTGCATCGAACACGGAGTTTTGCGTCAAGCCCCCACAATAATGCCACAATTTCACCTGAAAAGCCGGGCTCATCGTCACCGTTGCCGATGTCGAACGACACGGATGGCGAGGAACTTTCTGGACGGTCGACACCACGCGGCCGTACGTCTTCGCTCGGAACGACTGCAATGCTTCGCCCAAACCATGGCGAGGCAACACCGTCGACCGAATCGCTTGGCTCTGCTCCCGTTCGCAGTTTTGAGGTTGTAAACCGACCTCCGCATCGCCGGAAGGCAAGTGCAGCGGCCCCCATCATGGAGGCTTCACGTCGTGCCCAGCGCGACCTCGCTCAAATCAGTTGGATGCACCGAAGACGCAGCCTCAACGCCGTTGTAAGTTCATATTGGCATACTCGGTATAAAAAATCCCATTTTGTTTTCTAGGATGAACTGGACTATGCCATAACACAAGTGATACGGCAGCAGCAAGCCAATGCTAATGCGTCGCCTCCCCCTGCCTCGGCCGTTTCTTTCCCTCCGTGGACCGACATCCTGGTTCGATTCCTGCTGCACTTCTTTTTGCTTGGACTCTGCGTTATCGCACTTGTCGCGCTGTGGCACCGTGGGCCGCGTGCGACGTTTGGGGTCTTCCTGGCATGGGTGTTTGTCGTCTACATCGTCATTCTGGGGCTCTCGGTCTCCGGACGCCCACCCTTTTCAGTAATATCCATCTGCGTCGAACGTGTGCGCGCGCACAGAGAGACTGCAACACCTGATACCGAGCTCCAAGATACCCACTCAGGCCCATATCTCCACGGACAATCCCATCGAGTTGCTTCGACGGACCGCCAAGACGCCGTTTCCTCTGGGCATGGTGTGTACAGTGACGAGGGCGAGGGGAGTGAAGATGACGAGGATGAAGACTCCCGACAGCATAGGATAGAGCAGGAGATGGATCGGAGGGATGTAGCATTGGTCACTGTACCCAAGCGCAAGTTATGGATTACGAACCCTTCTCGCGACTGATATGATATGTATAGCTCTCGTTTTTGTCGTGCATTGTTGTCACTAGTAGCTGTAGGACTGCCGTGTTTTTAATAATATCTCTTACATAGGACTTTTTTTTTACCAACCAGGAAAGCTACGTGATTTCGATGAAGGACAGCTCTGTTGTGGCGAATTGCTGGGTGATTACGGTTAAATAGACTCAAATGTCCGATGGTCCGAGCAGGACCCGTGGTCGACGATCTATTGATGAGTGGCACAAGAAAGTTACGATTATGGTAATGATGTTGATTGGCCCTGTTGAACTATGTATGCCATTTCCTGTGCTATGCAGTGCGAACTTGGTGTTAGTGCCAAGCAGAAAAAACGACTGTGCATGAGGAATAAAGAAGGCGTGCGCGTAGATAATATCGGGAGTGCTTGAGCAGGCGTTGAACTGAGGTTGATAAGCTGCGCCTTCCAGTACTATAGTAGGCTCAACACATTACACCTAAAGAACGCAGTATTGCAAGGAGACGGCCGGAAGAGAGGGATTTAGAGCGGGAATAACGGTAGAGAGTGCATCCTATCGGGAAGAAATCTGAACGGCCTGCACGACTGAAGTCTGATCTCGCAATACTCGATGCCACATCGAGTAGCTGCAGAATAGCATCGCTCCAACAATCCTCCGAGGCAGCACGTTTGCGGTAGAGAAGCCCATGGGCAATGTGGCTGTGAAGCCTGTCGAGGCTTGGCGAGGCTGCTTCGAGCAGTCTTCGAGCAGCGTTGGTGACCCTGGTCGGATGACGAGTGGACGCATTTGAAAAGAGACTGTTAACCGTTGAGTTGGAAAGATGTGCAAGGAAGCGCAACGGGGTCGAACCACGGCCGTCGCTATCTCAGCCAAGCCTGACTTTGGTCCAACCCCCACGTGTCGCCAAAAATGTTTGGACGGCTTGAGGTTACGGGCCAGTCGTTGTCGGCTCTAACGACTGAGTGCTGTACGTCGTCGTCCTCCACTGCGGGAGGCGAGGCTGCAGTGCATATTTTAATTTCGTCAGCTCCACTGCGCCACACCGGTGAGCAGTCATTCATAAGTGATAAAACGCTCCCGCGGCAACATTTTAGACTAAGGGCTTGGCGTAGATCGGGTTATAACCCTGAAATACATACGCGCCGGTTCTTCCTCTCCTTTTCTCCGTTTGCTTTCTTCTTTTTCTGTTTGCCTCTTATATCTCTCGGATTGTCTTTCTGTGTTCCCCCCACCCACCCCAGTACCAGTAGACTGCAGCAGCACAATGCTACCACCACCACAAACTCATCCCGCCGTTCACGTATACGACTACGCCGGTGGCGCGACGGCCAATTCGTCCGCCACATACCTTGCATCCGACGCCGACTACCCTCGCGGCCTTTCTCTCGACCGCTATACGACAAGTCCCGGCGAGCCCATACCGTCGGCCAACGCATTCTTGAGAAGGGTACACGGATGGACATTCCAAGGCGTGCGTGCAGTCTTTGTGCTCGTCGCCCGGTCACTTACTATCTTTGCGGCACAGTATCCCATAGGCATGGGCACAGGCGCAGTATACGTCTGCCTCTCTGGAATCAAAGGTGAGCACAGCACCATCGTCAACGGCGGATGATGTCCCAATCCAATTTCCAATAGGTCACCCCGACTTCCTCACACCCATCGAAGTCACGGCTTTCATAATCAACCTGACCCTCTTCTGTATAAATACGACAATGCTGCTCTTACAAGCCATAAGTGAGCGAGACATAGCATAAACTCTGCGTGCATCGCCCTTACCACTTTGCAAGTATACCCTCGACGCACTTGGTCCCTCATTTCAGATCCCGTCAAGGGTGTTTTTGTACCATTGATTGTGCGCTCGTCCTTGTCTCTCTTCGTTCACGATAGCTGAAGAATGCTTAGGTCTTGTCCGTGGCCACACTCATTATTGGAACCATCAAGTACGCCTTCCCAGCTGGATACGTAAGCGCGGGCTTTGTGTACGCGCTCTTCTGGTGGGTGCAGGTGAATCTTTCGACATAGACCATAAAGCTCATACCTTCGCAGGGTATACATATCACTCGCCGTCTTTGTGTGCTTTCCCATGCTCATGATTTGGTTCAATCAACCACATGCGCTGGAGACGTTCACTCCAGCGTATATGTTCTTGGTCCGTGCTCATCATTGCCAGTCTCCGATGCTTTGCTGAGTGTTTTATTAGATTTTCCCGATGGTGAGTTCGCCCTCGTAACGTCGAGACGCACCCCTCAACATCATCCCTACAGATGCTCACGGGTGTCGTCGCCTTCAACGTTCTCAGCACGATGGATTTGACAACTAATGCAGCAATCGGTGTGCTCCTCATAGGATACTTCTTCCAGGGTGTGTTGGCTTCGAGTCCGGAGAGGGAGCGCCTGGCTTATGCATTTAAGGCGTCGGGTTCTTCATGACATTCTTCTACCTTGCTATCTATGTGCTTCGGTAAGCCACTCGCTCTCTCTTTCTTCGTGTCATTGACACACCATGCAGGATCATGACTGTATGCTTTCTTCTTTCTGCAGACGACTTGAATACTGAGCACAGGATAGACGGGATTTCTCGATGGGCACCAAGCAAACGGTGCTTTCGTTGGTAAGGTTCATCATTCTGGGCATTGGATGTGCTACTGATCCTTCGTTAGCATGTGGACCTCCTGGCTTCACGGGTTTGGCTCTCATTGAGTTGGGCACATACACTAAGGAGATGTAAGCTGGCCATATCATGTTCGCACATTATACTCAAGCCATTTCAGTCTTCCTCGACACGGGCATGTTACTGCCAGAGTCGGCGAGATCTGGTACGCTGTGAGCGTTATGAGCGCGCTCATGCTTTACGGACTCGCGGTGTTCTTCTTCATCATGGCCGCCCTTCCGTGAGACCCCTTTTCTCAGCCCGAATTTTTTTTGTTGATCCATTCCTCGTTCAGGTACTGGTTCAAGGTGCATAAGCACCTGCACGAGATCCTCGGATGTAGGTCGAAACATCGCTCAGTCAGTATCAGGTCTTTAACTTTCCACAGGCTGGGCACTCACCTTCCCGAACGTCGGATGGATATCTCTGACGGGCCGCCTTTCCCAAATATTTGAGCTCAAAGTGAGGGTGTTTGGATGCTTAGTCCAGAGTGTGTATTCATCGTTTGTTTAGGGTTTCTACATTATCCACGCTATGATGTCTGTCTTCATCGTCGGGACTTGGTGCATTCTGCTGGTTTGTTAGAGCTCGCACGCACCTGATTAGCGCTAATAAACCTCACTAGGTAATGACCGGCATTGCATTTTGGAAGGGCCTCATCTTCTCGTCCACCGACCAGGAGGTCTATAAAGACTCGAGGGCATCACGGCGCGAACGTATGGATGATGAAAAACGGCTCGTCAGCAGATCAAACACCATGGTTTGAGTTCTGTCTGTACGTCCATCTCCGTTTGCTACATGCATTTTCTGGCTTCGCTTTTCCTTCTCTCTACTTTACGATTTCGGACACAGACACTCCTTAAACTTTTTGATCTGGTGGATTTACTGCACCTTACGAATTCAGGATGGGCTTCATACCAATAGACACACCCCCTCCCTTCTTAGTCCTCCCTTTAGAGTTATTATGGCTGCACATCCACTGTATTGCTAGTCCTATTACGTAGAAGTAGCCTCATCTCTCCGACTGTCGGTACTATAAGTTACTATACTTCTGTTTCGTTGCCTCTGGGCTTAGACATCCGTGCGCTGTGCGCTTCTGGTAATTTGATATCTGGTTTACTATATCGAGTTATGGCGTGATCGCGTAATTCTATTGTTCTCCTTCGACATTTGTGCACTCGTCATACTGGCTACTCAAAGCGTCAGAAATTGGTGCACATACATGGTCCGAATATTGTTGCATGTCATGTCATGAAGGTCAGTAGCAGGGTACGTAGAGCAGAAATATTCAGAAACACTCTACGTGAAGATCAATGTCCAAAGTACAGTTGCGTGATTATGTAAATAGCTCGACTGAGGGTGTATGGCCAAAAGAGATGGAACAGGTCAGGTATAATAAATAACATTAAATCGTTAGCGATGTCTTCCAAACCTCACGTATTCCATGCACATCCGGAGAAGGAAAATGGCCGTGAACATGTCAATGTTTACGACGAGAGCGGCCATTTGAGTTTCAGGCCTTCCAGCCAGCGCATGTAAAGCAACTCGGCTATGGGCGAACGACGCGCTTCTTCGGCCTTGGGTGCTACAGGGGCCGGCGCAGGAACGTCCTCTTCCTCAGTGACAACAAGACCCTTGGTGGTCATTTCGCTGCGACGCGTAACGCGTCGGTGAGGGAACAGTCCACGAGACGTTGCAATATGTTGACGGATCGCAGAATTCCTAAGCTGGACGTTAATGAAAGTTGACTTTGAGACGCCTGCGACTTACTCGTTGATCCCACCCAGGATGTCGAGAATGACGTTATAAGCGAGTTCGGGGTTGGTTTCCTTGAGCTCGGCAAATCCACGGGAAATCATACTTAGAGACTCAATCTCTCTGGCATCCATATCGTCTTCAAGAGCCTAATGAGGGTCAATTATAATCCAAATGTAAGTCACAAACGGACGCACCTTCTGGAGGATTGGTTGTACAACCTCATCGATGATGGACGCGCCTGTCCGCCCAAGTTCGCTCGGAGCCCTGCGATGGGATGTAGGTGAAGGGGGCGCAGAACCGCTTGCTTTGCGCATGCTCCCAACATATTCTGCGGATAGACGAAGAGAACCTGCAGTGTCGAGCTTCTTGATGGGTCGAATCGTGTCCACGCCTGTGCCAACGTCGCCTTCTTTCATCACGAGGCCGCCTGCTGCATGCCTTGCCGCGTACGAAGACCTCCTCGAGCCCCGCATGGAACCTGTCCCGTACGCTGGAGGGGGCAAGTCGCCATTGGCCGCAGCAGGTGCATCCTGAAGGAGTGTCGCCATGTCCTCTTCCGACCCGTCTGGCTTGATCACAACCGTTGAGTGGTTCGCCGCCGCATTCGAGCCTATCCCACCACTCGGCTCACTTCCTTGCGTCGCTGCTCCAGTCTCTATGGAAGATGTGCCCGACTCTTCAGCATCAGCATCTTCAAGAATCTCGGAGGAAACTAAATCCCGCGCCATCGACTTGAATGTGCCCATGGCAGAGGGCGTTGAACGAATCGTGTCAAAATTCCAGTCGCTGCGCATAGAGTCCCACGCCATACTATTCCGCACTGTCGGCTGGTACATCTCATGTTTGACTTTGTTCGGCGAGCGCGCACGGTAGTCCTGGTGACGTTCGATGAGCTCGGTCAAATAAGACGTCTTCTTCGCGCCTCGGATGAAACGATGCTGAAGAAGTTCGCTGGCAGTGGGACGCTATAGACTGTCAGTATGCCACATATTTTACACAGGAGAAAGTGGCCGACTCACAGCGTGGGGATCTTTCGTAAGACACAGGCTGACGAATTCCTTGAAGCCGGGGGAGAAGTTGCCCTCAAGAACGGGTGGTTTTGCCTTTGGGATGAGGAACAAAACACGCATGGGGTGATATTCGGCAAGTGGTGGCTCTCCTTTCGCCATTTCGATGGCAGTAATTCCCAGCGACCACATATCAGCCTTAGCATCGTAGCCTGCCTGTCTAATGACCTCCGGTGCCATCCAGAACGGGGTGCCGACAAAAGTATGGCGCAGGGTGTTGGTCAGTTGCGCGGCAACACCAAAATCGGCCAGCTTGACTTTTCCAGAGGAGGACAGCAGGATATTGGCAGCCTTGATGTCGCGGTGAATCGTGCCTTCGGCATGCAGGTAATCAAGACCAAGCAGGAGTTCGCGACAGAGGACGGCGATATGGGCCTCGGAAAATGGGCCTGGTCTGAGCAAATCGAGGCAGGAGCCGCCTGCGAGGTACTCCATGATAATCCACAACTTGTAGGCGACAACGAAGGAGCCGTAGTAACGAGTAACATATTCCGAGTCGCACTGAGCAAGGCTGGCAATTTCCTGCTGAATCTCAGATATATCATCATCCGAATCCTCGAGGTCTGCCGAATTCGATTAGCACACGCCAGCTGGGGAGCATTTCCTGACGCACCTATCTGCTTCACGGCAACTATCTGCTTGGTCTCATTGTGCATAGCCTTGTAAACCGTGCCAAAACTGCCTGTGCCAAGCTTCTCGAGAAGGGTATATTGGCTGGCCGGATTGTTGCTTGGAACGGGATACGGCTCCCTGGGCCGTGGTTTGGGTGCTTCAGACTGTGAAGAAGGGGTCTTCGTCAGCACACGAGGCGACGGTTTGGGTGACAGGTCAGAACTGCTCTGGCTGCTGCGCCGAGAGAAGCGTGCGCCTGGAGAGACCATGGTTGTCTGAACGTCGGTTCTGAATGATGACGGACTTGTGACGGACAACAGCTAGCCAGCGTGCACACGTGCAGATGATAGCCCCAACAACGGCCCTTTTTACAGCTCTGGCCATCAGAAAAGGAAAATGGCTCACCATCGTCGTCGTCGTACTCGTCGTTAGCGCAAAGATGGGTGGTGGTGGAGGGCAGGACTGCCGTCAGATCCTCTGCCGTAGTGATGTCACCCGGTTCCGGGAGCCTTGAGGCTGGCTTAACTGTATTTGCAAGAGGCAAAGGAAAATGGCCGTCTGTGCATGCGATCCGTACAATCTACAAATACGATTTGATGTCGATGTTCGCATTGTCAACGCGCTCCTATCTGTCGATTCCGCCAGCACTCATGTCCCCCAACTGTTTCATTCAAACAAGGCCGCCACCACACATACTTTCACGGTCCAATCCCATAAACATTGTCCCGACAATGCCACATCGAATCGAGGAGCAAGAACATAGCATACAACGGGTCACATATCGCATAGGTTACAATACGGTACACCACAAGACCATTTATGCCTTGACAGCGTACTTGCGGATGGGGAAGTTCTGCTCCTTCTTCACCTGCTTCGCGGTCTTGAGGGAAAGCTCGTGCTGAAACCAGTTTGTTGAGCACCATGAAAAATGGATCTTGACTGCCACACACCTTTGTCATTCTCCGCCTGATTGCGCGTGTCTTCTTCGCCCTGAGGTCAAGAGGAAGGTACTTCTTGGTCTTGTAGTACTCCCGAAGGTTTTGGCGCGCCTTGTGGTTCATGACGGTCATCACACGCGCAATCGACTTGCGGACGGTGTTGCTACAAACGAAATACATGTAAACGTTTGCACAAACACACTGGGGCTTGCCACGCACATTTTCGTCAACTTCGACGCCGATCCACCAGCAATTTTTTGCACCCGGAGCGCAAGCAACTCATTCTTGAGCTCAAGCAGCTGCTTGGACAAGTCGTTCTTCGACCTATGCGACCATATCAACATCATGCTCTCCTTCCCTAAACTTTCATCGCGCACTTGGATTGGAGTTCGTAGGCCTTGACTTTTCCGGGCATGGTGGGTGTTGATCTGGACGATATAAGGAGGAGGCCAGACGGGCAGACAGCAATTAGGCGTACCTTGACGGCGTTGAGGTCGGATTAGCGCCAAAATTCCGAAAATCCGCACTCGGCTCGCCCCGATGTCCTTGCAGTTTATCCTAAATAAGGTTTGATGGCACATCCGGCACTCTTCGGCACCATCCTCTGAATTAATGAAGATTACGTAATATCCACAATGGTAGATGTTACAGTTGTGTATCTTGTGCTATGCGCTAGGGATTCTATAATGTACACTGCTCTTTTTCAGCCCCCCGCCGTGATTCTCCATTTTGATAGACGCCTTTATGAGGCCTGTCGATTTTTCTCTACAAGCTCGTCAAATTTCACTAACGATCCTCCAAAGATATCGAGAGCGCTGTGTGATAACTTGAGATGTGACACTCGATTGAGGACGCCCAAGATCACGCACCTTCCATATGTCAGATCAACTCGGCCGTCAGAAAGGCGGTCAACGAGGTCAAGGTCGTTCAGAGCTACGTGGTTGTTAAACAGATGGTCCTTGGAAGGCATTGTAGCTACCTTTGGCGCCGCCCGCATACGTCGTCGGTATTCTGGTCCAGTCCCTCAGAGCTGCCAACGTATGAGCGCGGTGGCTACTACGTAGCACGCGCAACCTTACCAGCAACAAGTTGCTCGTCGATACCTTGACATAAACCCTCGACATCCGCAGCGTGAATCAGAAATTCGCTTGAGCAGGGGTGAGGCACAGCCGACAAGACATATATATGAGCTGCTTACCTGCAGTACTCTGAGAGGAGCTCCAGTGAAGCTGGGAGTGGTCAGTTCCCGGATCAGATATAACTTTTGGTACAAGGACGGACCTTTTGACACTTCCATGTCGGTGATATCCTGCCATTTGTTCATAGCGACATACCAGCTGTCTCCACGTCGACGGCAGCTACGATTGACCATCGAATCAAGAACGCTGCTATATTCAATGACAAGGGAGCGCACCTCACGTCGACGACAAGTTTGTCTTTTCCGACTACTGAAGATATGGCTTGCAGTCTCTCGAAAGAGAACCGAGCACCTGGGAACAGAAACGATGTGACAATGACCTACATCCAAATACGGTGTTAGAGAAACGCGCGCTACGGGCAGATAAAGATGAACCTTGCTAGCCCCAGCATCTATCCACTCTTTTGCATTCTTGTCAGTAATGCCGCCTCCAACCTGCAAGTAGCCTGTGCGTTGTCGTTGACATTGATTCGGTGTGTGAAGACAAGTACACATACCAGGCCAGGCAGACAGGGCTTCACGAGCGGCATTGTCGTTCCCGGGGCCAAGTTTAATGATATGGGCTCCAAGAAGATTGTGCTTTTTATAAAGCTCCGCATAGTATGCAGACGGGTGGCTGAGCAGTGTAGTTCGTTATTCAAGTGATATCTCACAAATGGGCAGCGAGCAAGCGGACCTGGCGACAAAGTTTGTCTGGAGGGTGCCCGGCGATGCTTCTGAAAGCGTCCCACCTACAATCTGCTTAACTTGGCCTTCATGTAAGTCTATGCACGGCCTGAATCGACTGTGGACTTTCGACATGGTCAATCTGCTGTTTCAAGTGATGGACGATCGAGAACCGTGAGCGGAATTGGATGATCGTTGGACTCGGACTGTCTCGTCTGGCCGGCTGCATCTCCAATTCTCACCCTTTGTCGTTCTCTATGCTCTAGCAAGTTAACTGCAACGATGAAACATTCCTTTATTATCGCCGTCCTCTCTCTCCCGCTCCTTTCAGCCGCCGTCCACTTGCCCTTCTACGCCGCCAAGCCCCACTCCCGCGATGGTCTGAGCAGGAGATCTCTCGAGCGGCGCGCAGAGGCAGGCGTGGACCTTTCGTGAGTAAGTGCCTACACATACCGACATACACTCATTTGGTTCAGCACCGTCCGGGACTTGATCTACATGTCGAACGTGAGTGAACTCTCGAACATATGCGCGCCGAATGTTCAAGTTATCACCTCCAGATCACGGCTGGCGGTGAAAGTGCGTATCACTACTCTCAAACGGCGTGAATACCGACCTGCCCACCTTCGCAGACCACCTTGTGCAGATGGACACTGGTTCTTCGGACGTCTGGATCAAAGGCACCACGTCTCCTTTGCCCAATTCCAAGCAAACTGTGCGTCTCATTACCTGCAGCCCCCGAATTCTACTCACACATGAATGTAGTCCCATGCCGCAAACTTAACCGTATGTTGTTGAACAAACAGGCTTAGCTCACCACTTAACGCCCGCAGTTTGGAATTGGCTGGGCAAGCGGCACAGTGTCCTTCGTTCCGGTCGAATTTGCAGGGTAGGGCACCACACTCATAAGGTTTGCGTGCTAACTCAGTAGTTGTTTCACAGCGTTTCCATCTCGCAGCAAGCGTATCTCGACGTCGAATCCGCTGATAATCCCGCACTCTCGTACGATGCTACCGGTCTTGTTGGCCTTGGCTTCAACTCCCTATCCAAGATCGACGGTATTCTCAATGATACTGGCTCGGACGACGGCCGGACCCTTCTGTACAACCTGTTCTCCAGCGACCCCTCGACCAACAACTACATCACATTCGCGTTTCAGCGCAGCACCGACGACTCGGAGGATGTGGAGGGTGGCTTGACCATTGGTGTGTAGCCATCAGGAAGTGGTACCCGGCCGATTTCAAACTTATTTTTAGGGGAATATGAAGAAGACTACAAGGACATTGCAAACACAGACAAGATATCAACATGGCCCACGACAGCTCCAAAGCGCTGGAACATCCTCGTCGAGGCCCTTATCGTTGGGAGCAGCGTGATCACCCCCTCCACAGTGGTGCCCGATGCGCCGGGCAACAAAGCTGTTGCGCTTCTTGATTCCGGAACGTCGTACTCGTGCGTAGTTACCCCCTTTGATTTGATTGGAACTGACTTTGCAGTAGTTATGTGCCCGAAGAAGTAGCCCAGCAAATATATGGCAATGTTGAAGGCGCCTCCTACAACAAGAAGTCGGGATACTGGACCGTTCCATGTTCAACCGAGATAGACATGGCTATCCAAATCAAGTGGGTCAGAAGGACTTTCGGGTGATCTTTACTAATACTCTACAGTGGTCGCACATTTCCCATGCATCCGCTCGACATGTCACCGTCTTCTTATCAGGGGGATAGCACCTGCATTGGCTCTTTCGTCCCCGACTCGTCATTGTCGGTGACTAACGACGACGCTTCTTTGTTGTGAGTAATATGACTTTGGGCAACTACCTCTGAGGTTGTTAACGCGCTCCAAAGTGATTATATCTTTGGTGTGAACGTCCTGCGCTCCATGTATTCTCTGTATGATTTTGGCGACTTCGACTCTAACGGCGGCATGACCACGCCATATGTCAAGTTACTTGCCCTCACCACACCGGACACGGCGTCGAAGACCTTCTGTGCTGTTCGCGGTTGCACTGCGAAGACTGGGATAACATACGCAACTTCGAGTAACACGTTTGACGGTCCAGTCAAAGCCGTGTCTGTGTCGTCAGATACAGTCGACAAAATCACGACTTACATCCCTATTATCCTCGCCATCTTGGCACTCAACGCCGTTGTCCTCTTGACTATTGTCATCGTCGCTATTGTTGTCCTTGTTCGAAAATGCAAGCGGAAACCAACGGCCCGCGTACCCTCTGGCAGAGGAGGCCCTATGTCTCTCCAGTTGCGCTCGAGCGATGCTGGAAGTCACACATACGAACCGGTGTCAATGGCGGACACACTTGTCCCCCCTTCGGCATCCTTCCACAAGAACGGAGATCGCCCAAAGAGTATGGCTACTATTGGCACTGCCAAGAATTACGACGACGATGTTGAAGAGGCCTTACTTTCACCTGGCAAGGGAAAGTCTAGCTTTGACAACCGGCCGAAGAGCAGCCTACTTCCTTCACACAGCAATAACCCATATTCCAACTTGGAAAAGGACGAGCCATTTACGCCGCCTTACAATGTGGCCGTAGACGACACACACGCACGGCCATCCGAGGATCTCGTGTCAATATCCCCTACAACCATGGTCAATCATTCCCAAACCGACCTTGCAAAGGTAGATGGCCTTGCGGAGCATGATTCCGATCTTCCTGCGGCAACTCTTCGCCCCAGGCCATCGCGCGCCATTCCTCACCGACCTACTTCCGCGTTTGACGAGGCTCAACGTGGGTCAGTGTACCATGATGCTCGTGCCACCGTGTACCAGGATGCCAGGGCCACGGTCTACGAAGACGTGCCCGAGTCGCCTAGCACACAGTCATTCCATTCACCATCGTCACCATCATTTCAATTCACAGAGGCGCAAGACGGCGGTGTCAATTCCATGCACATGCCTGCACCGCCGTCACCTTCTGCGCGCTCTTTCCGAGACTCCGTCGTGCGAGCAGGGCCATCAGCGCCTGCTCGCGGTCCTCTCCTAAGTGGAAACACTTTGGTTGACCACAACGAAGACCAGGATCTCATTCCTCCCGTTCCCTCGTTCAGACCGCGTATGCAAAGCACCGGTGGGATGGACCGCCCTCGGAGCCAGGTGGTCCTACCATCACAGCAACAACACCGGCCAGGCCAGAGGGGACCTTTGCCTCACGGACAGAGCGGACTGCGGCCACCGACTACGCTTGGTGGAGGAGACAGACCGCAGAGTATGGCTTAGAGTGGCGCTTTACTGACAACTACGGATCGCATTTCATTTTATATAGTAATTTCATGACTGGACATTATATATCTCTTGTTGGAGGACGTATTCACGCTACCTGTTAACATTCACGTTCCTTTGTGTAGGTACTCTACCTATGTACTGATCATACAATTGTGCATGGTGTTCTGGGTTCTGCTGGAGCAGTGTTGAGCATTCTACGCATGTACAGTAGGGATGTTCTGTTGCAGCGATACTTGCAGCTGCCTCATGAACTCCTGTTTCGCGAGGTCTAACTTGGGTACATGGATGGGCGCCATCCAACTTCCTCCTTGCCTGGCTTATTGAATCCCCAAGACTGAAAGGAACGATAGTTCTGGACAGTTAGCTATCCGCAGCTCCTTTGGCGATCGACAGAACAAACCGAAAGTGGAAAGTCTCGTAGTCATACGAGTGCGCCGGGGTCCCTGAGACTGATTCAATTAACCATTTGGGAATTTAGCATCTAGTAGGATGCAACATAACGATATTCGAACTCAATGAAGGTAGAGAAAACGTGAAGACCTCCGATTGATCAGAGGCTCCACCCATTTGACCACGCCTCCTTCCCCTTGACCCAGGTGCGCAGAGGGAAGCCGTGCTTGTCGAAGACGACCAGGTCTGCGTCTGCGCCAGGCCGCAGTGAGCCTTTCCTGTTTTCGATTCCCAAGCATCTAGATAGTCTAGTCAGCCCCTCTCATCCCCATGCATTGCACAAGATGGACTAACTTTGCGGGATTCAATGTCGCGCATTTCAACGCATCGCCGAACGAACACCCAGTGAATTTGACGAAATTGCGCACACACTTGTCAAGGGTGACAACAGAACCTGCAAGGGTATCCGTACCCTCTAGATAGAGCTTGTCGCCCTCTTTGACGAAGCGCTTTCCGTCTCGCCACTCGTGGGTGCCATCCTTTAAATGGGGGTCCAAGATCTTCATGGCTACAATTCTGTCAGTGATCACAGCTATTGAACGCAGTTGGGCAAGAGATGTACCATCCGTGATGAGGATACATCCCTCAGGGAAAGCCGAATACGCCAGGCGCACTGAATTTGGATGCGAGTGTATGCCGTCCACAATGAGCTCATAAAACGGGCGCTGAAAGTCCTTTGATACCGACATCGTCTCGGTGCGCTTCAGAGGTGTCTGTGGTGGCGTGTCCATCTCGTGGAAAGCCTCGGACCCTGGTGGAGGAGACGCGAAGGCGCCAAGGGAGCGTGAAGCAGCTGCCGTAGTGGGGGACTGAGCGCCAGAGTATATCCCATGCCCAACAATAGGCTCGAAACTGGAAGTTAGGTGTGGTGATGCGCCGAGAAGCCCAATAATAGAGGGATCACGATGGTGTAGTTGAGGCATAGCATTGAAGAGATGTGTAATAAGGCGCGCGCCGTTGCGGACAGCCAGAGCTGCAGTGTCTGAATGCGCGATACTGCGTCACAATGTGAATCAAGGGTACATGGACGTACAACCAAGAGTTACCTGTGTCCAATGGAGTAGACGACGCCTCGTTTGTCGAGCTCTGCAACGGCGCCCATGACCCCGTCTACCTCTGGAGCTGCCGTGATGATGCGCACACCGACATCTGACGAGTGACCATAGCTTTCGAGCCATGTCTTCGTGTCCACGAGGTTGGCTGCACCGTAGAGTTCCTCAAAGGACTTGAAACCCTCAGGTGCTGTTTGTAGGAATGAAGGTGCATGGGCGCCGCGCTTGGCCATATCAATGAAAGGACCTTCTGCATGCCAGCCAAGAACGCAGGCCGAACCTGGCGCGGAGACCGGCCGCAGGAGGCGGAGGAGAGTTGGATATAACGCCTTTTCTTGAGTCTGGCCATCAAGATCAGCGACGAAACAGACATTTATAGCCAGGGTGCCATACGATAGTGGTAGGTACAAACCTGTGGAGAGCGAAAGTCAGCACGCAGCCAGGGGACAGAACAATGGACGACTCACGAGGTGACTCCCGTTTCGACAATCTTGCGTGCGACGTCTCCCAGACCGTCCGAATATGCCTTCTCGTCGCCATCGAAAATAGAGAAATCGAAGCTATATGCACCATTGATTTGGATATCTATGAGGCCGGGGCTTGCGCGAGGGTTTCAGCTTTGCCAGATAGCTGCATGCCGATACGCATACCTCAAGATATTCCCACCAAGGTCGACCAGCGAGGTAGGTCTCTCTTTCCTGGCAAAGAAGGTTGCCTGCACACCTCAAAGTCAAACGAACGAACGAGATACAACATTCACACCAACTTACCTGGGCATCCAGAATGACACCCTTTTCTTGATCAATCCAAAGATCCTTCTCGGCGAGTGTTCCGTCCTCCTGGAAGAGTAAACAATTTGTGAAGCAGACAAGTCCGTTGGACATGGTGGGAAGACAGAAAGATGTTACGGAGTCTAATGGAACGGACAGCGTGCTTTTATAGATCTTGTGGTTTTCTAGCCCGAGTGGGTATGACCGCGGCCTGGGAGAGATGCAGCCACATGCTCGCGCAACAAGGAATACAGATGTACAGATGCGGCTGTCTGGTTCGCCGAAGGTATGTCAGTCACAAACGTGCATGGGCCAATCAATGTCAAGCAGTCTACGATAGCATTTGCCAAAGAGGCCGAGATTATACTATGGCAATTTGCCATACTTGCGCAGTATCCTATCCTCAACATCCTCTCCCACCCACTTGTATAGCCCATTTGAGAATGCCAAGTTATCCGCTTCAGCCTTGTATAGCTTTTGGTAGTCTTGGGGTTGCCCAGCTTGGGGCATCGCACCACCACCGAATGGAGAGGCTGAAAGTGTGTCTGCAGCAGCTACAACAAGATTTAGATGATGGTGGAACGAAACAAAGCGGATGGACGCACAATTGTCGCCACCCAGGATGATGCGGTACAGGCCATTCAGGCCGAAGAAGTTCAAAAAGTACCACGAAAGAGAGGAGACCCATCGCACATCCATGTCCGGAGTCTCAATTCCGCGCTGCAGCATTTGCTTAAAGCCAAGGGTAAGTGGGAATGGGAGCTTGACTAAGCGCTGTTAACATATGGATGGATGGCTGCCAAAAGTGTACACGCACTGAGGACAAAGCCTTGGAAGAAGAAATTAATCCACCCCATTATCACCATTTGCGGGACCATCATGACCATTTGCGTCTTCATGCCTGCCATCATGCCATCCATGGCCGCGGGATCTGTGAGAGGGTTTGGTGGAGCGCCGGACGTTTCTTTTCCGCCATCCTTGAGATACGCGCCAGATTGGAATGCGTCAGAAAGGTGCTTTGAAATGGACTGGTAAAGGTTTGGTGGAATAGGCGAATTTGCAGACGTCGCGCGGATGATGGCTGACCGCGTCAATGCGCGTCTAGAGGATATAAGGGAGGAGTGACAAGGCGATTCGAGTGAACGGCGCACTGTTCTCTAATGGCAGCGCGAGGAAGCTTCTTGGGCTGACTTTGAAGGAGTTGGACAACGTAGTGGCGGAGAATGCCAACTAGAATCTATCTGGAATAAGACCGAAAAGCGTATGCCCTTCAGACACGCGACGCACCATAACGACCGTGATAGGGAACAGAACCCAGTCCCGTATTTGTGGGTCCAAATACAGCGAGCCGCTGGACAGTGAGCTTGTCATGGTTCGTGTCCTAAAGATGCCTGCCGGGCCTTGTGACGCGAATTCGACTTGATCACGAATGAGTTCATCTTACTTTGTCCTCTATCCACCATGGACTCTTCGCCAACCGCGCTCTTCGACTCGTACGAGCAGGATTACAAGGAGCTCGTCGAAGGGCTTCGGCTGAAACTCGACGAATCTGCTGCAGAGTCCCAAGATGCAGGTGCGTGGCTACATTCTTTACCAAGTCCAATGCCTAACTCTACCCCGCATACAGAAGCCCGCAAAGCAACACTCAGGCGTGCGGATCTCGAGCTCGACGAGGCAGACGAGATGGTCTCCCAGATGGACATCGAAATTCAAGGGATTCCGCAAAGTATACGCCCGCAGTATCAGGCCCGCCTGCGTGAAGCCAAATCGGACTTGGCGAAATACAAGAAGCTGCACAAAGACGCAAACCAGAGCATCTCGCGCGCAACGTTACTTTCCTCGTCCGGAGGTCAGGCATTCAGCTCTGACGAGCCGTATGGTGTCAGCGACCGTTCGCGGCTCCTTGCTGGCGCAAACGTACTCGAGGATGGCTCGCGGAGACTTCACGAGTCGCAACGTCTTGCACTCGAAACTGAGGAACAGGGCTCCGGCATATTGTCCAACCTCCGCATGCAGCGCGAACAGATTGAGCATTCGCGCGAGACAGTGCGTATCATTCTCACTCTCAACACTATCACTGACAACTTCCTTGCAGATTTCAAGAGCAGGGGGATCCATCGACAGAGCAACCAATACCTTGAAAACCATGATTCGCAGGTTATTCACATTGCGCTACGTTTTTCGAGCACTTTATGCTCACAGTCATCTTGAATCACAGGGCCTGGCAGCAGAAATTCGTGACCGCCGCAATCATTGCTGTTCTCATCATCCTCATCATTGTGATTCTTTGGGAAAAGCTCAGCTAGTGAACGAACCTACATACCCATCTTTACCTAAGTTAGATCCTCTAAATTCACCGGACATCGATAGCGGAATATTGATTATAATGTAGCCAAATGTTATACAGTGTAGTATTGCAGTACCACGGCATCGAAAAAGAGCTGGAGTTTGATAAACAGAACTGGAAGCTGTAAAGAAGAGTGTCCTGTCCATCATTATCCGGTCGTCCAAATTGCTACATAGCATATCCTCCAGCACCTCCGCCGTAACCAGTATGGTTTGAGTACTGAGTTTGTTGTCCCTGCTGTGCGCCGTACGCACCATAATAGTCATCTTGACGCCCCGTGTCATAGCCCGTGAACTGTTGTCGTGACGAGCGACGTCCACTCGGCGTTGTTGTCGCAGCCCGGCCCTGATATACGTCGTATGGGTCATATTGGGGCGCCGGCGTGGACGACGAGTAGCCTGAGGGCGGGGGCGCAGTGCCTGGCCGGTCAATGCCAAGCTGCGACTGGGAGCCTTGCGCGAAGGGTGCAGCGGACAATGCGAGATGAGCCGTGCTCTCATTATCGTCTTCATACAGGCCCTGAGGGGGATAGTTGTAAAGCGACTCTTCGTGCATATTGCCTTGCGAAGGATTAAAGTGCGGGTACGAGCCGGGATTCTGATATGTTGCAGCTGGATTGTAGGCTGGCATGGGAGGAGGGTATTCACTCTTGTTGTCAGAATAATAGTAATTGTTGTCGTTGGTGAAGGTACTGGGCGGCGGCCCGCGAGATCTTAAGGACGCCCTGTCATCGAAGTCGTCTTCAACGGAGAGGTTAGGTAAGGTGGGTTGCGGCAGTGGCTGCCCGACAAGTTCGCCCTTCTTGTTCTTCAGATGGGAGTAGTCTCCCATGGCCTCCTTCTGGGCAAATTTACTAGCTTCGGCCAGTCGTTGCTTCTGACGACGCTTGATGACTGTATCGATGCGCTGTGTGCGTTCAGAACTCGGAACTCTTGCGATGCATCGGAAAACTCACCTTGTCGACCTTGTGACAGCAGTACTCCTTCAAATTACCACGTATATGGCAGAGTAGTGGTACATAGCATAATCCAGCGACGATGAGGAGGAGTAGGGATCCGAAAAAGACCAAGACCGTGAAGAACGTGGACAGGGTGATGCCAGTTGTCGAGGCGGAATTGCCGATGAAGTATTTAGTTACATCGTACCATGGCCCGTCATCCACGTGGACAAGGTAAACGGCATATAACGTGAGAGCGTTGATGGTTTGACGGGGACCGTCCGCTAGGAGCACACGCTTCCAACCTATGAAAACTGTGTGAGCAACACGACGCCGTTTGATAGCAACGGTCTCGACCGACTCTTGAAAGTAAAGAACACGAAGAATGCAAAGTCATCGCTGGTCTTAGTAGAGTTGCTGATGTGGTCGAAAAAGCAGAAGTGCGGATACGAGCCTGCCCAACCATCAGAACGAACAAAGAGAACAGGGCTATGGCGTACGGATGGAATAGTAGTTGTTAGCCTGGATATTCGTGAAGGCGTAAGAAATATCTCGGCTGGCGACGATCTTCTTGGCCTTGTACGATTCATAACCGAGCTGAGGAGAATTAAGCGGCGTTGATGGGAGTAACGCACGGGACGTACGAGGAGGAAGGAAAAGATAATACATCCAACGAATAGCCATTTTCCGGTCTGGAAAGGGATGGTAATGCAACCAAGATCCTCGCAATTATTGAAAATCTCGTTTGACCAAGTGGTAGACGATAACATGGTTGTGGCGGTATAAATGTCGACAATGTACACGGCAAATGATTTCAGGACGATAAGGTAAAGCCAGAAATACCTGCCAAAATGTGAGCCGATACCTCTGGGCTGTAGAAGAACCAGTAACGCACTTTAGACGCATGAAGCATCCATTGTCTACGAATTCTCGGGTGTCTACGAAGTCGAACTGCGGCCGCAACGTCAACGACAACACTAAGCTCGGCGGGCATGTCACGCACTTTGTGGTCGGGAACGATTTCACGTTTCCACTTTGGTCCAGAAAAGCACATTTTTCTGCTGGTTCAAGGGCTACGGCGGTGATAGCGTGATGGGGTCTCGAGACTCAAGGGCGAGCCAGTCGCATCTAAAGGGCCAAAAGGAGTGCGACGTTGCCGGAGGGGCGGTGAGGTACGACGAGAGGTCGAAAAGAATGGCTAGGAGAGCACGAACGCTGACGCCGAGAGCAGAGGGAGTTGGAGGAACGTAGTAGGCAAACAATGGCAACAGCGCGGACGTTGCCGAGCGCTTGCCCGGCAGATGGCAACCAATTGGATTCTGGCTGCGGCAATCAAACACCTCTTTGCAAGTAACCACTATCTAAAGCACAATGACGACAGTACAAAAAATCAAGGTGTGCAACAATGGACGCTTTGACTGCCGCTTGAATTTACGCTCTACCAGGAAATCGAAGATGAGATGGTGCGCCATCTTAACAGTCATACTCATCTAACACTGTCTAATGCCTTGCACAGAACAAAAGTTTGTTGATCCTCCGACATAGTGGACAGCGACTTACCTGACCGAGGATAGCCCAAAAGAACAAGGCCACGAGCTACCATCTCGGACAGCTCAAGGCCAAGCTTGCAAAATTAAAGCGCGAGCTTATTGCCCCATCCAGTGGAGGTGGAGGTGGTGGAGGTGTTGGATTCGATGTAGCTCGGTGTGTATCTAAAGTTTCTTGCCAGCCCCAGCTTTCTGAATTTCACCAGAACTGGTATAGCATCCGTTGGATTCGTTGGATTCCCTTCAGTAGGCAAAGTACGATTTGAACCAGGGCCCTTGAGCATTTCTCACGCATGATGCAGTCAACACTAATGTCCAAGCTTACTGGAACGCACTCGGAAACCTCAGCAATTGACTTTACGACACTGACTACTGTCCCTGGAACAGTGAAAGTCCATGGGGCACCGATTCAAATTTTGGATCTGCGTATGTTGAGCAATGGTACCCCAGATTTAGTTTAACGTTTGACCAGCTGGTATCATCGAGGGAGCTGTCGATGGCCGTGGTAGAGGTCGACAAGGTAGGTTTCATAACATCCATTCAAAACTGCTTTTGACATATCTGCAGTCATCGCCGGTAAGTTCCCGCGTTGTACACTCATACGCATACTAAAGGACCAAAGTCGCGCGCACTTGCAATCTCATATTCATTGTTCTGGACGTGCTGAAGCCTCTCGGTGACAAGACAATCATCGAGAGTGAACTGGAAGGATTTGGTATTCGTCTGAATAAGCGACCACCAGCCATCCTCGTGCGAAGGAAAGAAAAGGGCGGCATTGCCATCACCAACACCGTTCCCCTCACCAACATCGACCACGACGAAATCAAAGCCATTCTCAGTGAATACAAGATCAACAACGCAGACATTGCTATTCGAGAACCAAATGCAACTGCTGATGATCTAGTGGATGTTATTGAGGGAAATCGGTGCGTGACTCGCGTTGCAAATACGACTGCTCAACATCCCCCAGGGTATACATCCCAGCACTATACATCTTGAACAAAATCGATGCAATCTCTATAGAAGAGCTCGATCTACTATACAAAATCCCCATGTCTGTTCCAGTGTCATCCCGGGAGTGGATGAACATCGACGAACTCATCGACGTTATGTGGCAAACACTCAACCTCGTCCGCGTGTATACAAAACCTCGGGGTCTGGCGCCTGATTATTCATCGCCAGTCGTATTGCGGCGCGGCAAATGCACTATCGAAGACTTCTGCAACTCCATCCACAAGGAAATTGCGAAGCAAACAAAATAGTGAGTCCCGTTGAGGTTGACCTCCGAATCCAGAGACTAAACGACGACAGTGCTATTGTGTGGGGTGCCAGCGCAAAGCATGCAAGAGGGCAGAAGGTGGGAATGGACCACGTTCTGGAGGATGAAGATGGTAAGAAATCATCACAATGTACATCTCGTCCGCTGATGTCTTTTGTAGTTGTGCACATTTCAAAAAAGTAGGTGCAGAATCACAGCGTGTAATCATATCCGTCTGTAGCCTTAGTACATGATGTGTACAGTTAGCCCTGCTTGCTTTTATCTGTCGATTAAATATGTACAATCTGGCGCTTGCCGAGATATCTTATTGACCGGTTTCACCTTGCATTTGGTGCGTATGTTGCTCCAAATTGGGGATTGAGGGAGACAACGCAGCTTGTGGAATCCTGGAGTCTTTGGATTTCTCTCACAGTCACGATCATGTGTGTGTGTGACTTCTGTGACCGAGACTTGCTCGCCTCGCACCACCGCGTCCAGATATGACTTCCCCACGCGTCAATGGAATCATTATGCAGAATCACATCAATAGCAGTGTTCGACTGCCTTGCAAAATCCTGCGGGTCCGTTGTCAAATATTGGACCTCCGTCCAACTGAACCTAGTCTCGCAGATGAAGGACTCAATGACCGCCGAAGTTCAAACATCCGACCTACAAACGGTCACCGTCAAGTTCAACAGCCCGGTGCGCAATCTGGACGCGCGTATTCAGCGTATTAATGCGTCTTCCAGGGCTCCATGAACATGGAAGACCACCTCTACTGCGAAGTCATTGGCAAGGTGAAAGACGCGTCCACCATCAGCCTGCAGAACACTTTACCCATGAGTCTCGGGCAAAGAACTGAACCTGGTACGTCTGGCCTACTCTCTTGATAGCGTTGCACTCATGCAACACAGACTGGGGCGTTATAAACAAATGCATCGAAATCAGCCATGATGCCAAGTTCCATGAGCGTCTATTCTGTTCACCCAGCGACGCGTCCTGAATATTACTGTATCCTCCTAATTGCGCGTAATATATTGCGTATCATTGAATGAAAATACACAAAGTGTATCCTGTGGGTCAATATCGCCAGCCACCTCCACCACGGCCAAAATGTGTACTGCCAACTGCAACCGACACACCATTATCTCGACTCGATCAGCTGACAGGGTTCAAAGTGATATATACATGCATCAATGACCCGCCTTACCGTCTTTCCGCCATGAGCGAGGCTGCGAGAACGACTGCCAGACCAATTCAAAGTTGTTTCCAATGTACGGCAATCCCATTGTTTAGCTCGTATGTGACTGATATTGCGGACCAGGCCGCAAACGCAAAATCAAATGCAATAGAACATATCCTTGTGCCCCGTGTGTGTTGAGAGGAGAAGGTGAGTATACGGTGCCGCGACTCCGTCCTTTGAGTTACCATTTGGCAGGCGGGAAGTGTCGGGAAGTCGATAAGAATATTGCCTTGTATGTGGTCAGAGCGGCTCGACGGGTCTCTCTTGCTGACTACAGGATAGGTCGACCAAGTCTACAACGGAAACACTAGAGGATGTCCTGCATAGAGTCGCTGCGCTCGAGTCTATTGTTACCGAGTTATCCCGGAAAGTTGCGAATGGCCAAGAGGGCTCGACAGCATCGTCGTCGTCTACAGCGAGCCAGGTCAACTCAGACGACAAGCCCCGCATCCGATATGCATACGGTGCTACATCAACCCATGAAGATGTCGCAATGATGCTCGAGGTGAGACGCCATGCCGCCTCTTTCCAGAACTAACTTCACAAAATTCAAGGACTTTGCCATGGGCCATCGAATAAACCAAACACGGGCTTCCATAGAATACGAGACATCTTTGGATGCTGGTCCGTCGTCTTCCACCATCAAGTCTCACCGACATCCTCTTGTATTGCTGGTCGATCAAGCCACAGACCCCCTCGAGCGCATTGTTAGCATGCTTCCAGACGAACGCCAATCCCAAGCGCTTGCGCAGTTCTACTTCGACCAACTAGAATGGTATAGCAAAATATTGCATGCTCCCATGTTTATGAGAGACTTGGCTACCCTGTACACAAAGCGTGACTCTGGAGATGCACAGACAATGCGTGCCAGCTTCATTGGTGTAGCGTTCATGGTATTTTGTCTGTCTTTCCACTTGATCGACTCGAATTTGTGTCAAGAACTGGGAATCGAACTACAAACCGCTATCGACTTATCGGGAGCCATGTATTCAGCGGCGCAGGCTTGCATTCATTGGGACGATTACATGGCTGTCCATACAGTCGAAAATCTGCAGTGCATACTGTGAGTACACTCTGTCATTTGTTTACCCTGACTGAATTGAACGCACTAGCTTAATGGCAGTATATCAGCAGAACTGCGATGAATCCGAGTCAGACCTTCACAGCTACAGAACACCCTCACATACTAACGAGAAGCGGACAGTACGCATTGGGCTCTAATGGGCTCTGCAATTAAAGTGAATATTCAAGGACATTCGCCTGTGTCAGAATACAATCTTACCCAATTGACAGATTGCACAGAATCTCGGCCTTTCACGTCTTGGTTCTGAGTCAGACGGCAGGACGTTTAACGACAGCTGGAAGTCAGTGGTAAAGCGAGAGATCGCTCGAAGAGTATGGTGGGGTCTGGTATGTACCAACGACACTGACTTGGTTTATATGGCCTCATCCAACATAGGTCATCACCGACTGGTCGCATGCTGCCTCTCACAACGGCACGTATGCCATACACCCCTCGCAAAACCATACTGCACTACCTGCGAACATTAACGACTCCGATCTCGTCGACGGTCAGCCGCTTAGAGCCCGACCGCCTCAGGAATATACAGAGATGACATTCGCGCTCGCAAGACTTCGGTTCGTACATCTGTATCGGGAAATTGTGGACGAGATGAACTCACCGGTTGGGACCGGATACAATTTCGTGGTGGAAATGGATTCCAGAATCGAGGAAACGTTGTCGGAAGTGCCCTCTTTCTTTGTGCTGAACAGCACCGACACCCCTCGCTTGAGCAACGTCAAATCTATGGAAGTCACGATGTGCATGATCATGGGCGAAACTCGGCGCTTGCGTCTTCATCGACCATTCCTCTTTCGCGGGTATAGAGATAAGAAATATGTAAGCAGGCGCCTACATGTTCCCAGCCGGGGCTAATTTGACAGACTAACTCACGCCATCAATGCATTGAGAGTGCACATAACATCCTCAACCACCTAAAACTCGACACTGGGCGGTCGGCGGTGCTGTTGAAATTATGGATCGTTATGTTCTATGGTTTCGCGGCTGCTGTCGTCTTGTTTATAGATCTATGCCATATGCGGGCCGTAGCAGATCTAGAGGGGGAGGACGACATGGAGAAACAAAGAGGGGAGTTGAGAAAGGCTTTGGACCTATTCAAGGCGACAGAACAGACCTCCATCGTATCTCGAAATGCCATAGCGCTCTTGGAAGGTTTGCTTGGTCAGTAGTCTTTCTCCTTTTTTGTGATGTGCTCATATTTTCGTAGTTGCAGAACTGGAGCTCCCTATTCAAACACCCTCTCGCAAGCGTACGCGATATGAAGATGAGGACGCGCCGGAGCCTGAGGGACCCTTCAAACGGATAGTCAAACGGTGTTTATTTGAGGCATCGCAGAACACAGCTCCTATAGCCTCGAGCTCCGTGTATTCCTCCCCGCCCCAGACGGACATTTTTGCAGATGGTGCCCATTCGCTCTGGAACTTACGAGACGAGGGTTTGTTCACAGGCCCGGCCATTGATGATACATCAATGGTCGACCTGGCAGGCTTACTATACAATGACTATGGTTGGGGTGAAGGGACTTTCTAGCTCGGATGTACATACAAACGAATCTTTGGGTCGGTGTAAGAGGAAGAGATGTCTTGTACACCGTAGCTCGACGCAAAGATTATACACACAGAGGATAGATGAAATTTATAAAATCAAGCCTTTTCACCTGCTGCCTCGGTGGATTCTGACGGTGGGATGGCCTCTTTATGTACCTCTGTCGCAGGTTCGTCGCTCTTTGCACCTGCGACATGGTTGTTCTCCTCCTGCGAGGTGGTGGCATCCTGGGTAGGTTCATTTTCTGGTGGGTCATGCAGCTTGAGGCCATCCGCCATTCGCTGAACCAATCCAGAGAGCAGATCCTTCGTGGCGTCCTCCACGACGAGTTTTGGTGCAGTAACCTCCGTCGTAGTCTCCGTCGTAGACTCTGCCGTGACTTCGGTTTCAGGGCTCTCTACTCCCATAACGTCCTTGGGCTCAGCTACTTGCCCAATAACCGTCTCTGCCTCGGCATCATCCTCCACGGATGGGGCCTCGTCCTGATTTACCATCTCCGTCTCTCTCCAGAGGTCGTCCAGTTCCTTCTCCCAGCCCAATTCCCGAGCCAACTCACGAACAATATCGTCGCATTTTCCCAGTAATATAACGTCGCCGAGTCGGGAGCCAATGTTGCCTACTTTCTCAAGGTTGATGAGGACCCGCGGGCAAGTAGATGGTGGCATCCCAGCAAGAGCCGCGAATGGATAAACGGTCAAAGATGTGCCAATGATGATAAGCAAGTCTGCTTGGGCAACTTCGGGGACGGACTGAGTGAATTCTTCGGGTAGCTAGAAGCAATTGTTGAGTGATTGACAGAGCCAAAAGTCATTTGCTCACGCTCTCACCAAAGAAGACGATATCAGGTTTGACCAGCCCTAGACATTTCTCGCAGTGGGCTATCTCCTTCCTCATAATATGATCCCTCATAGCGGCGTCGCCGTAAGGTGTACCGCAGTCAATACACCGCTGTGTAGCAAAACTACCATGGGCATGCACAACTTTGGAGGCGGGAATGCCCGTTCGTAGCTCCAGTGTATCGATGTTCTGCGTGAAGCAGCGGAAGAGCAACTGACGCTTATGGAGGAGTTTGATGAACGCGTGGGTCAACGTCGGTCTATACTTTCCTGGATAGAGTTCGTTGGCGAGGGTGTAGACTAGATTTTAGTCAGAAACGGAGGTAGTAGATAACTCGCACTCACAAGGGACTGGATTTCGACGGAAGTAGTTGATCTCGAATACGGCTTCAGGATATGGAAGGTGCAAACGTTCCAAATTTGACTGTTAAGCTGTGAGTATTTAGTGCGAAGGGATAAAAGCTGGGGCATACATAAAGGCCTACAGGTAGATAAAAACGGTCAGGACGTAGAAAAGTTGCCATGGGATGTGCCAGTAGCATGCAAAGAGAAAATCGTACCTGTCCCCTTCGACCTTTTCAAATGCGTGATGAGCTTGTGAGTGATTAGTTGCTGAGGCAAGGCTCACCTAAAGTCAGGGATTCCAGCTGAGGTACTAGCACCTTAATCCGTGGCGTCAGACAGCAGAGCATAGAACGCAGAATCCTCTTGCTGACCTGCTCCAACCTGCTCGTGTTATACAAGGAGCATAACACGTTAAGAACGCGGCGTACCATGAGGACAATATTTTTGCATTTTCCAGATTTTATGTACGCAGATACACTGGCCGCGCCGCTTTCGCCAGGCGCTCTTCGAGTTTCGCTGCGACGCGCCATGGTATATCTGAGTAAACCAAGAGTAAACCCTGAATGCGGCACGATCGACGGATCACTCGAGCGGAGGAGAATGCCGGACGGATCAGTATTAACAGCACAGATAATTGAATGACGCAAACTGTGGGTACACTCTCTCCATCATGCAGCTACAGTAAGTAGTCCCAGGACTGTTTGTTGCGGGCGACAATGTGATACGAATTTTGCGGCACGTTTGTTTCGGGGCATCAACACTACCGACTTCAGCGTAAGCGAACGGCAACATTTTCGACACGAACAGCGACTTGGCCACTCACCACGGAATGGACGAACACGCTACATGCGGATTCCGCATCAGCACATCCCGCTTATCAGTGTCACTACCAAGAAAACTATTTAAGGGACGCAGATACAAATTATGATATCGCGTTATCTTGAACAAAGGTGTGCACACTATTTGCCTCCGTCGATTGTGTTCTCCTCGTCAGTGGCCAGTGTCTCTGAGCTTCGGTCCCAGCACCAGCGACTGACTGGAAATACGCTTCTTTCAATTGCCTGACATGAACAAGCTACATAGCCGATTATCCCTCGTCCGAATCGAGTTTCTAGCGAGGTGGGTTTGCCTCCTCTCGGTCCGATCTCATAGGGACAACCACCAAGCCCCGTAGCTTACCCCTCGAACTGCTAATGCCATTGAAAAGATTTTCCGACAGGATCGTGTCTTTCCAGTGGCGTCTTTCCACAAGGATCCGTCTTCATAGGCAGTAGCAGGCTGGCCAGACATTGTCGTCACCCAGCTTATGGATTGTATGCTGTTTCAAGATGCATATGACTACGCAAGGAAGTCTCCTTGAGGGATGCCGAAAATCATTCCAAGTGCTCCGCCCACCACCTCGGAATCTAGGAGTCCATCATCATATCGGAAAAGGAGCGAAGGGCATAAGATGTAAAGCATCATGCTACGGAATTTTTCCCCTCCCTCCATCACCATCATAGCATCCCCTCGGTGGCATCAAGCACTAGCGTTTGAAGAACGCCCTAACCCGCTCGTATCCGAAGAACATACGGTGTGCCATACCGTATATATTACACGCGAACGCTTCCTTAGTACGGTCCTATCTGCCGGCTATCTGCCCCCGTCGCCATCCTCAGCTTCACTTCCAACCACCATGAAGCCTTTCTTGCGCAGCGGCTGGTGGAAAAAGGAAAAAGATACTTCGTCTGCTCCCTCAGACCTCAGTCCCCGTGCAGTTGCAGAACGCGAATCGCGCTCTCAAGCTATCAAACGCATGGGCTCTCCATCCAAACCGTTGTCGTTGTCGTTCGCCTCTCGACAAACCCCTTCGCCAATATCTCTGAAAACACCCGACTCCCCTCGGAGGCCACCCCGACCACCCAGCCTGCATCTAGACCTTGACTCGCCCGACACTCATAATCCAAAGCGCACTGCTGGTCACACATTCCCGCGGGGCGTCAACACCACTCCCTCCACCGCGCCGCCTCTCGCTCCAAGCTTCCGCACACACAACACGTCGTCTTCATCAGACCTTGAAAGCGTTTACGATGGAATACTATTAGATGCATCCAGAAAAAGCGGAATATCCAGTTCACAACATATGCCGTCGACGCGGTCCGGCAAGGGAAAGTCGGCAACCCTCGATGCAACCCTTGACCAGTCACCTTCCCATAGACATCCATACCGACATCCCTACGCAAGTGCTTCTACTCCACACTTACGCTCTTACTACAAGCAATCCGCTGCCGAATCCAATCCAGTTCCGCGGCCGCCAATGCCATCCAGGACAAATTCCATTCTCAAGGCTGCGCCCGACGCATCGGACCCCCTCTCTCTATTCCCTGCACCCCCGCCTCTACCAATGCGACTTCGTAGAGATCCACCCAGTTCACTAAACCTAAAGGCTCACAATAAAGCGCCCTCACCTCTTGCGTCTCCTGCGTCAGTATACAGCACCTCAAGTGAATCGACTTTCGTTGCAACACCTACGTTCCCACCATCCCCCACCAGTAGAGTGGCTATTTCCCACGCCTCGTCAGCGTCAGATGGGATCCCGTCGTCTTTCAAGATGCTTCCTCCCCTGAACCCCCATGTAATGGCTCTCAGCAAGAGTACGGTCCCGGATGAATCCCCCATTGACCCATTCTATAATGCACTTCTCAACCACCGCCCCGCTGCGTCCAAGCCTGTCTCTCCTTCGACAGGCCGCCAAAAGGTCACCCTCATGGTCACGACCTCGACACCGCCAACATCAGCGATGGTGCGTATCTCTCATAAATTCCGCTTAGATTGTCGGAGTCTGATGCCAAGATGCCATTCGCTAGTCGCACACACCCGTGACACCAACACAGCGCGAAGTATCATGGGGCTACGCTGTTTGAAGAAGTAGACCATCATATGGACACGTTGAGATCTTCGCGGTCTATCTGTATATTGGTATAATCTCCTCGTAGGTGAAAAGAAGGGCATGTACTCGTCCGGTGATATGGCTCCACAAAGGGAATGTATTCTTACACCAGAATCCGCCCGTTAGGACTACTCAAATTGCGTGCTCAGAAGATGTGAATATCCGTCCGCGGCTGGCGTGAGTTCATCCACGTTCCCACGCTCACTCTAATTCTCGCGAGCGCATACGTAGCGTTTATAACCCAAATTTCAATATTAGATAGCCTTATGGTGACTGCAAGCTCGCACGTATTTGACTAGCTTAGTTCCTACATAGGCTGGATTAATCTCTTTATTACATAATAATATGTATCTGCCATGAAGCCTAGCGACGGCGACATCCAAACTTGCTAGTCCAAAAAAAATACGACCGCGTCTATGTAGGTAGAATGCTTAGGCAAGTTTTGACCGCATTGATCAATCCGTCAAATTGGCCCATTGTTCAAGCCGATCGTGACGCGTGACTCGTGAGACTACTCAGTTTTCGTAGCCTGAAAATTCGGATAAGATAGTTTTCATGTATTGCCCATCCTGGTGGACAAAAACACTGTATGGACCGCCTCTGCAATGTTTCGACTTGCCTCCCTCGTGAATTGAGGAGACACCGCTGCAGACGGACGAACGCGCATCTTGTTTTGTTGGATCATCATGTTGGCCGATGGAGTTGGGAAGGATTGAAAATTGTTTCATGTATCCGAGGTACGTGTGAATCTGATACTCAGTATTCAAGCCGACAACTGTGCATCTAATGGCGCGAAACCCTCGAACAACGACGTAAACAAATCAATCGCACTCTGTACATCATCGCTGCCAGCAGTCTCTCTAATGGAATGCATCGAGAGCATGCCCATCCCAATGTCCACCACACGCAAACCAATGGTAGAGAGATGGGGTCCAACAGTAGATCCACAAGCCCTGGAATCACGGGTGTCAATCATCAATAAATACCACTGATGCAAGAACGTACATATCGTTCCGAACCTCGAACTCTTGCACCTTCCCACCCTTCTTTTCGATGAGTTGTTTGAGAAGGAATGTTGTGACGGCGTCGCTTGTGTATCGCTGCTTTGCGTTTGTCTTGATGATCACACCGCCATTGATGACTGGGGCGTGATTCTCCTCATGCTTGGATGCATAGTTGGGGTGAATGGCATGTCCCATGTCGCACGAAACTAAGAAAGACTTTGCTATAGATTCTGCGAGTGTCTCAGAAGTTGGGGACAGCCGACTAAGCAAAGAGGGAATAAGGTTGCTCTCTGCGCCTGACCTAGATTGAGAATAACAAAGTCAGAACGTTCCAGGAAGCGGTTAGGTCAGTGTAGTTACATTGAGACTGATCCTATTTCTTCATGATTGAACAGAGAGATCACGTTGACATTGCCCTCGAGTGGCAGTGCGTTCTCCGTCTCTCCAAGGCTCGCGAGCGCATCCACAGCACAGAAGCTGGTATGGAATCAGGCTACCATCCCGGGAGGTTGTGAGGTCAACATACGACGAGTACAAATTGTCAAGCCTGGGGCTGAAGACAAATTCGTTGTTGATCCCACCAAGGACCGAGGGTTGGGTGTCGTAAAGTGCACTTGGGAAGCGTCAATTTGAATGCTCAAGGGTCGGGGTACAACTTGCAGTTCAAAATCGTGGATTTCTTCTGGTGCAACAGACAATTCTCCTGCGACAAGTGCAAGAAGTTCGGAATGGTGATTCTTCTGGATGCTCGAAGCCTTAGTACCCTCGTCCGTGTTGGATGCAGCCGGCTTATTGAGGCTGGCTGCGGCAAGGCCCAGGACGGGTACAAACTCGGATTCCTGGTTGAATTTGAAGCTCTCGTTGACGTTACGATCCACTGCAGAACTTGAGTATGGGCCATCAATCAGAATGGGCGACGAGGTGCGTACAGTGGATAGCTAGAGTAGGGATGCGGAGTATGGGACGGTCGATTTTCACCAGTTTGGAAGTAAAGTTCGAGGCGTTGTTCCCAACAATAACGCGTCCGGCTTAGAGGGCAGATGTGAGTCCATGGTAGAATAGTATGATGCACACAGAATCTGCTCACCCAACGACAGATCGCGATCCAGCCACGAATGCCATATACCACCACCTATTTTAGACTTAGACGACGCTGGCTATTTGTACTGAAATCGCGCACCATAAGTCTCCACTCCAACTTGGAGATAACCAGCCTTGGATTTCTTCGATACTGGACGAACCTGTGGGACAGATAAGGATGGGGAGTATGCTTGCCATGATGAGCAACAAACGCGAAGATTGGGGCTGTCGACGTGCGTAGCAACGATGCTCAGGCCTGCGCCTTGTTTCCATCGCTGAGGGAGTGTGAATGCGATGAGCGCAGCCTGGTTGCTGACGAGAGTGGATCAGAAGGAGTGAGGGATGGATGGATGCGACATACCGAACAAAGTAGTACTTTCCGCCTCCCTTCAAGATAGGCTCCCAATTTTCGGCCTCACGAAGCTATGTCTCTGAATGAGCGGAGATGCAGACTCTTGGTCGCACGGCCAACCTTGCGAAACCCAGCAGACTCCAGGCGGACGGAGGCATTGTGCACCGCATGAAAGGGTGTCGGCGATGCGTTCAAGAACGTAAGCAGCCTTTTGGCGGCCTCGGGCGTGTTTGGGTAGAGCATCATTGTCATCTGAAAGAGCAGAGCAAGCCCGAGAAACAGTCGCGGAGCTCGGGCCGGCGAATGAATGGGGCATTTAAAAGCTCACTCCGAAAGTCACTTAGTTATAGGGCCCTCGATGATAGCGAAAACAATGGATTGTACAATGAGACGGTACATAAGATAAAGCATATACGCGACAAGACGTTCATGAATGTTTTGTTCGCTTCGCGGGCATCCCTGCATATGGATCTGCAAGTAAACTGCGCTTTTTGGCTGTCCGTGAATATGACGATAACACCCATTCGCGTTCCGCCTCTGACTGCTCGATTGTGCCTTGTCGTATTTCGTACGCTGGAAAGAGGTCACTTTACGAAAAGTAGCGCATAAAGGACATACGCTTCATTTCAAAGCGCGGACCAACTTCAGCAAGCTGCACAGACCTTGGTATCTTCAAGAAGACGTGATGTCTGTGATGTTTACTGGTTGAGCATGGGCTATGGGTCTGTGATTTCCGTTACGCACCTGAACGAGATAAAATCGTTCTCATTCGAGAATGTCATAACGCGCTTGCTATCTTCTTTGGGTACAGGGAAGAGATGCTTGAGAACATCTCTTAGACGTCCGCCCAATTTGGAAGAAAAGTTCTCGAATATTAAGTGAGGATATTGCTCAGAGACCGTCGAATGCTGGTACGTAGAAATATCATGGCGAAGCGCGACATTGCTGAGGGTGAAATAGGCCGTTGGGCCATGTGGAAAGTGCGAGATAATCATAGCATCTGGCTTGCCGCGGTGTTCGTGCAGCACAATGAGATCCGTCACGTCATTTGCTCGGCAGGCGTCCGCAAGGTCTTTCACAACATAGTTTCCACGGTTGATACGGTGTGCGTTCGGGAAAACAAGACGCATCTCCTTCGAGAATTGGAGAAGTTTGGACGAAGGGTCTCGAGACGTCGTGATGACAATCTTGGGGTCAGAGATGCCTGCACGCGAGTACTCATTGTCAATGTGGTCGGTGGGGTCTACATAGAACTTGAGTATGCGTCAAAGCGGCCACGCAACGGAACGCACCAGTTTGAGCTTCATCAAGCTCCAGCTCCTTCCCCAGCCGTTTTGAGTCCTTCCTGAGCTCTGTGGGCAGGGACTTGCCCGAAGCCAATGCATCCTTCAACACTTGCTTGCGCTCATATGTTTGGCGCTCTTGTGACTCCTGAGATCTTTGGTATACGTATGCACGCCGCTCTCGTATTTGCCTTCTAAGCTAGCGTTCCCGTAAGGCCCTTTTCGTTATGTTCAGTAGCGGGTACTGACCATGATGGCGCTGGCCAAAAAGTGAGATCTTGATCACGATCGAAAAATACCGACACTCACCAAACATCCACCATGGTGCAAAGCTACCTGCGCCATGGCCCGACGCAAGCCTTTGGCGTTGTCAGTAGCGCGTCATCAAATGCGGTTTACGATGGAAAGTTTGCGTACGTTCCAGCACTAGAGGACGTACTTAAATGGGACGTGAAAAAGGGCCAAATGGCGAGTTGTGGTGTGAACCGCGTCTCTCTATGCTAATCTTCGTCTAGGTTTCAATGTGGCACGAAACTGGCCATCGTGCAGAGGTCACTTGTATTGTGAAATCTCCGCGACCAGATGTCTTCGCGGTTGGCTACGCAGATGGTTCAATTCGCGTTTGGGATGCGGCCAAAGAGGAAGTCATTGCTACCTTCAACGGCCACAAAAAGGCTGTCACCGCTCTCACCTTCGATGAACAAGGCACCCGCATTGCATCTGGGTCTCAGGATACTGACGTTATTCTGTGGGACGTAACAGCAGAGGCTGGTCTTTTCCGGTAATACTTCATGTAAATCTCAGGCTAGATACTTACACACCCATTTGTAGACTTCGCGGCCACCGGGATCAAATCAATTGTATCAGGTTCCTACGAGCGTCCGAGAAGTTTGCTTCGACATCCAACGCGTCCCTACCAGGCTACCTCATCACAGTCGCGAAGGACACTTTCCTTAAGGTTTGGGATCTTTCCACTCAACACTGCGTCCAAACCGTCGTGGCCCATCGTTCCGACGTTTGGGCCATGGATGTCGATGTCGAACAAAGCTTGGTCTTTACCGGCAGCGGCGAAGGAGAAGTGAAGGCCTGGAAGGTTGACCATGAAGCTATTCAGGATGGTATGAAGGAGTCTGAGTCCGGAGAGGTATGAAACACCGTGTTTTGACTTTCCCTACTCACCGCGGTTGCACTAGCTTTCGAAACTCCTTGTTCCATATTCAGTCCTACCATTGGCTTCGACACACCGCGTCTCTCAAATCACCTTCCACCTCACCGAGCCCTACGTTGCTATACAATCCCACGACCGCTCAGTGGAAGTTTTCAGGATGCGTACTGAAGACGAGGTTTTAAAGAAACAAGCACGGAGGAAGAAGAGGTCGAAAGAGAAGAAGGAAAAACAGGGCAAGGCTGATGAGGACGAGGAAATGGAGGAATCCAATGAAGTCAAGCTCGTTGATTTGTTCACTCCTCACGTCGTGATTCGCGCCAGTGGCAAGATTCGGTCATTTGCCTTCTCCTCTGACCCCGTGGCTGGACACACTAAGTCGGGAATCCAAATCCTGACGGCCCTCGCCTCGAATGCACTTGAGGTGTATACCATTCCACCACCCTCCAAGTCGAAAGACTCTCCTCCTGAGGCCGGTAAATTGTACTCAGTCGACATTCCTGGTCACCGCACCGACATCCGTTCTCTTTCATTGAGCTCTGACGACCAGTTACTTGCTTCTGCGTCGAATGGTGCGTGCGTTTGGATCATCACCACATTCCCCTGACTCTGTTTAGGATCCCTTAAAATCTGGAATATGAAGACCACAGCGTGCATACGAACAATTGAATGTGGCCATGCTATATGCAGTACTTTCCTACCGGGAGACAGGCAGGTTGCTGTCGGCACCAAAGGAGGAGAAATCCTCATCTACGATATCGCTTCTTCTACACTGGTTGAAACAGTCAAAGCGCATACAGGAACACTTTGGTCGTTGCACCTGCGGTCTGACGGCACGTCTCTCGTCACCGGCAGTGCCGACAAGGAGGTGAAATTCTGGGACTTTGACCGATATGCGACCACCGCTGATGAGGTGCGCTTTCAAAACCGCCATCGGGCATAACAGTTAACAGTTTCCATTAGAGTCGCAAAATTCTTACCCACGTTCGAACTCTCAAAATGACGGACGAGGTGCTCGCCGTCCGCTTCAGCCCGGACAACAAACTTTTGGCGGTTTCCCTACTCGATTCAACCGTGAAGGTCTTTTACCAAGACTCACTCAAGTTTTTCCTTTCCTTGTACGGCCACAAGCTACCCGTTCTATCCATGGACATCTCGCATGACTCGAAGCTCATCGTTACATGCTCGGCGGACAAGAATGTCAAAATATGGGGTCTGGATTTCGGTGATTGCCACAAATCAATATTCGCGCACGACGAAAGCGTGATGCAGGTAGCCTTCGAGCATGAGTCCCATTACTTCTGGACCGTAAGCAAAGATAAAATGCTCAAATACTGGGACGGAGACAAGGTTCTTGACCACTCAATTATGTTCGAACTTGGCTGACCCTGATTTCCAGTTTGAAAACATTCAAAAATTGGAGGGGCACCACCGCGAGGTTTGGGCACTGGCAGTCAGCCACTATGGCCAATTCGTCGTGACCGGTTCGCATGACAAGTCAATTCGCGTCTGGGAGAAGCTTGAAGATCCTTTATTCCTCGAGGAAGAGCGCGAGCGCGAGCTGGAGGCCTTGTATGAGAAGGACATAGCTGACACGATCAATCGTCAAGTCGAAGGGGACGATGAAGGAGACAAAGCAGAGGCAGCGGCTGTGTCCAAGCAGACCGCGGAGACGCTGATGGACGGAGAAAAGATCGTTGAGGCTCTGACCCTTGCGGATGAAGAGATGAGAATATTCTCAGAATATAAGGAGTCCATGTCCCGCTTGCCTGACGACGATGCGATGCGACTTCAGCCTCCTCCACGCAACCCTGTACTGGCGGCGTATGACCTCGAGCCTGAAGCTTATGTCCTGCAAGTTGTGGAGAAGGTCTCCAGTACCTCACTGCACGACGCTTTGCTCGTGCTTCCTTTCGGTAAAGTCATATCATTAATGAACTATCTGAATATCTGGGCACAAAAGGTGCGTCTTAGCTTCTTGTTGCGCATTTGGCGATCTAACTCAGTCGGTAGGAGTGGAATATCCTTCTTGTCTCGCGTATATTATTCTTCTTGCTACGCACGCACCATCATCAAGTCGTCGCCAACAGGATCATGCGCACCGCGCTCATCCCTTTGCGCAAAAACCTTCGTGCTGCATTGAAAAAACAAAAAGACATCATGTCCTACAACATGGCAGCGCTCCAACATCTTCGCCGACAAAACGAAGGTGAACGGAACGTTCGGTTCTTCGAGGAAGAGGGGATGGATGAGGAGAAGGTCAGAGCGAGAATTGCGGAGGGCAAGAAAAAGAGAAAGCGGGTGGCTTTAACAGCATAGATTGTATGCATACTTTGTCACTGTGCATCTCACATGTATCTATGCAATATTGTTTGTCCTCCGCTATTGAAACCTGCAGATATGACGGATAGCGCCAAAGTTTGGTGACAGAACGAGGGTAAGAGATCGCTTGTGATTGAAATTGAATGCTCGCAATGGCAACCTTTCTGGTCTTTCTGCAGCCAGTCTCAAACTATACGATCAATTTCTCGCTCACTCCGCATGAGCGACTTCACTGGCGGCCGGGTACATGTCGCACAAAGGCTTTTGATGGTCGACGTTTGTTTGCGTACAGGAGGAACTGAAATATGTAGTCCTAAGTGTGGATTAAGTCGCCTTGAGGGTCACACCAGCATCAAGATTCGACAGTTCTGTCTCTTTGATCTTCTCTGTATGCGCCAACTCCTCAATCTGCTGAACAACCCTTCCCAGAATACTCCCCCTTCCGACGCATGCGCTGATACACGCCGCGTACCAAACGATCTTTCTCTGGACACGAGGCCGTTTAGTGAACGCCTGGTAGATATCGCCCATTGCTCGCAAAGAACGATCGTGTGGATGTGTATCCAGCGTAGAAACAACAGCCATACGAAGAATTGAGACAGCATCTGGAAGAAGAGACTTTACGGGTACATCTCGAGATGCAAGCGAAGTAACAACGTCGTCCAAGGTTGTAAACACGAAAGTGGAATGTGGCTCAATGAGGAAAGGAACAAGGCGAGCTATTATTTGAGGTGCATCTTTTTCACCCTCCAATTGCTGGGCCGCTAGGTGTCGACATGTGTATGCATATGCCAATACGACTGCCACCAGATTGAGGGCTATGCCGAGTGTTGGCTGGGGTGACAATCCAGCGGGAATTTCTGGCAGTCGTGGCATGGGGGCGTCTGGGTCTTCCCACCACGGTTTTATTACAAGCGCGGCAAATGGAGTTGCCATAAAGCGCGCACGCTGTTCTGGAGAAAGACGCTCCCAAATAGCAGCCGTGTCATCGAGGTCGATGCCATCGAATCTTGCCGCGACGTCCGCAAGCTCGTCTTCCTCGTCTTCGTCCGAAAGGCCATCCGTTTCTTCCAGTCGTTTGAGCATTTCCATCATCCTGAGTCGCTCCTCTGTTTTCGCATTGGCTCCGCCCTCTTGGCTGATTTCCTTCCTGTAGAATCCTTCTGAACATTCACCATGGGCCGGGCTTCGAAAACATAGTATAGAGCAATAGGGCACATTGCATGTCGGGCAGACGTATTTGGCAACTTGCCGGTTGCATCTAAGCAGAATTCAGCAGCCAATGCACTGCGAGAGAGAAAGGATGGACGCACAGAGTGCATACCGCTTCTGTTGATGACATTGGCAATGGAAAGACAATCACGATGCCGGCGGCGAATGATCGAATCCTGGAATTTGAGTCCGAAGCACCTCATCCTCCGACCTACAACATCATGGCACCCAAGGAATTAACCCGCCACCAAGTATCCTCACGGCTAGCATATCACGAACACAAGCCAGCTTTCCTCGCAAAGTTGAAAAATCGAATAGCCGGACTGCCGGACAGCGAAGAGGACGAAGAGTGGGAGGAGGATGGTTCAGGTAGACCCCCAATCCCACGCCGCCCTCGAGAGCCAATACCCGAGAGACCTGCATCGCAAAAAGGTAGCGACGACGAGGACGACGGGGACGAAAAGCCACAAGTCGTAGTGCTAAAGGAAGGGAAGCACCTGTCAGAACGCGATGTAGAGAACATCAGGCGTAAAGGTGCGCCCTTTGCCATCCCTACAACGGTTTACTGAGATAAGATCGTAGTACGAGGGCTACCACCTCTACCAGATGAAAGTTCAGGAGAGAGTTCTATCTCAGCCACACAAGCACAAAAGAAAGAGAAGAAGAAGGATACTCCCAATCTCTCTTTCTCCTCATCCTCGTCATCCAGACCCGTTTCCAAGCGAAAACGGGTCATCAATACTGCGGAAGACGACGCAGATGGTACAGCAGAATCATCAGTGATCCCCGCATCCAAGCCAGCAAAGAAGAAGTCGAAGAAGAATGCAAAGACATTATTGTCGTTCGGCGACGAACCATGACTTGCTCTCATTGCTCACGCAGCCATCAATCGTTCTGTCTTTGAACGCATAATCCTGTGTTTTCATATCCTAATGTACCATAGTATAAAGTGCTTCGCCTACGTGTGCCTCTTAGTCCCTAGGGTAATCCGGAAAGAAGTCATTGACGTTTTGACGGACAAGCCAACTTCTCGCTGCTTGTATCGCTGCTCGACCAATAAATTGACTCCCAAATGACCTTTGTATTCCGCTTCCAACTGTTTCCAAACCGCACTTGCCTGAAATTCGGCCAGATCTGGTATTTTGAGGATTTCAACATCCCCGACAGGTATGAACGCCACCCTAGCGTACGGCCTCTCGTTCACTCCTCTCAGCGTGCCCGAACGGCTGCAGACCATGATCTTGAGGGCGCGGAGGACGTCGGAGTTGATTGGATAGTTGGCCGCAATCCAGTCCGACGTAATATAGCGTTCTTCGTTGGCTTGGACGTCGAGAGTTTCGAGCGCAGGGAACACGGTTTGCTCGTTTCCAAGAAGTGTGAGCAAGGTGAATAGGCTTGTTAAAGCGATATTTGTCCGCCCCTTTTTATGCAAGATTCCCTTGACATCCGAATTGTAGCGAATTCGCAGATGCTTCAGTCCCTTCAACTCCTGAGAAATATGCTCGAGCTTGGATTGTTCAGCGGGTAAAAGTCGCGGAAGGTCGAGCGATGTGACGGAGCATCCAGACCGATGGATGAGGGATTTGACTAGGTAGATTCGAGAGAAACTGGTGAGCTCCAAGTGTTCGAGCGATGGCAGAACAGGAGCCACGGGCTGGTATTCGATATAGTCGCCTAAACTGATCTTTCGGACGGATGGGATGTTAACTGTTGGGACAGAGTCCATAAAGTCGTGGGTAGGATTGGGTCGCGGGACTACCCCTGCACCAACCAAAGCTCTGAAGTTGATCTCTTGCAGTAGGGTAGCCCTTGATAGCCCAGTCTCGACGGAAGTCGAGAGAGTATTGCAGTGCGTCTTGGTCATCACGGAGTAGGAGAACTCGTTAAGCTGGCGCCATGGGAAATTGAATGTGGTAGCGACAGCATAAAAGCAGTGAACACTCCGCAAGCGGGGAGCGTCGGAGAACAAATCAGAAGAATGGAATGGTACGGGATCAGAATCTGTTTCAAATGCAGTTGGAGTAGGGCGAATATTGACATGTTCGAGGGTCGTCAAATGCCCTTCAAACTGCTTCATGAGTAGCAGTTCTCGCCTTTCAAGAGTAATGTCGAGAGAGACCCATCGTACGGCAGTTTTCTGCAGCCTTGCCATGAACGGGCTGGGCAAGGTTCGGTGCTGAGAATGTCGACGTCTTTCGTCTGATGGCGAACAAAGTACGACGTTGAGAGAGGCATCTGGACACCGTGCAATGACTTGATCGAGCCGAGTAAGCCTCTGCTCATCGCGGGTCGGTATGGTAGAGAAAACAGAGGTCCGAAAATGGGTCCAAAGTTCTGGTGTGCTCAAAGCGGCGTTCTTCCAAACCGAGCAGACCAGCATGAGGGTAGAACGTGAAGTGTCGCTGTGGTCGAGGGCGTAAGGCTCGACACAAGCGAACACAAACACGGTTTGAAGAATCCCTATGGATAGTTTGTCCATGATAAGAGAAGTCATGGCGGCAGTCTTGCAAGAGCGAAGATGATCTCGGCTCCGGAATGCTTTGTGCCAACGGATCACGGGCACGTGCTGCCGGAATTCGAACCCTTCGATATTACACGCCCGAATTTTGGATAATTGAGTAGCTATTGAGAACTCCAAGTGTCAAGATACTAACAACGGCGACAACCAAGCACAGACCTCTTTGTTTGGTGTTGTGTCACGACGCGACTACGGTGATCAAAACGGCGTTGATCACCCAGCATCTCAAGTTAGACTTTCATCTATGACACCACAACCACCACTGCGACCTCCGCCTCCGGGGGTAATGCCTGCACTGGTCCAAGGCTGGGCTCAACCTCAACCTCCTCCAGCGCACCAACCGTTGCCTGGCCCAGCTCCCGTCTACGCACAGGCCATACCTCAAGGCTTCCAGTCGCCAGAACAAACAATCATCAGCGGTGTGCTCACCAGCGTGCATTCGCTTGTAGAGCATCAAACAAATTACTTGGCCGACCAATTTAAGATACTCGCGCGCCAGCAGACGGAAGAAACGCGTCAATTTCACACCCAGCTGGAGAATAAACTCGATGTTCATCTTGACAAGCTCACGAAGGCCATGCAAATGGCACATAAAACATACGCCAATGCAACCGCCAACAGCCTCTCGAAGATACTGAAGATCATGGAGTCTGAGTCCTCCTCTCACAAGGAAATTCATTTTGCTCTCCAAGAACTGGTCGAGAAGCTTCGCGATCCCCAGGCAAGCAGTACGTGAAATCTCTGTTTATTGGTAAAGTCCCATAATGTCTTTGAATCAGTGTCGCCGCGTCAAGAAGCACCAAGTGTCTCGCGTGTAACCCATGAAATGGCAGTTAGCCCCATGAGGTTCCCGTCCCCCTCCCCGCCCCCTCGACATAATCCTCAAGAATTAAATACGGCCTTTGTCCTCCATGCCCAACATGATCTTTCCGCTCCCGCTGCCCCACATCTGAGTCCAGCAAAGTGGGGTGACGATGGTGCGCATATATCTGCCGCTCTTTATTTCTGAATTGAACCTTTCAAGGCGCTGGGCCTATGTGCTCGTCATCTATCTTTGATCCTGGCCAGAATCAGTATGACCAGTACCATGTCTTCGGCCCCCTCAACCCCCCGACCTTTCTCGATGCACAGAAACCACATTTACAATATGGCAAGGACAAAGAGGAAGTAGGTACCTCTCTGCCATCTCCCAGGCTAACTGCACCGCCTATGTTGGGACCGGATTCCTTTGATGACAAGATTGTACCGGGCAGCTCATGCACACCTTTCCTCCCCGATCGCTCTGCACACCATGACGACCTCGGACAACACGAGACTCCCCAAGTTCTCCTTGGGGAGGAGGACGAGGAACGCGCGGAACACTTTTCAAGCCAGTTCATCGAAGAAGACAGCAAGGTCATACTCAACGGCAACGATAGCGCTCGTCTCGCCCATCCGTCGTCGCCCAAACCTCTTCATCAAACAGTTGAAACCGTATTGCCCAGCACTTCTCTTGTCGATGAAAATCTAGTCGCCCCAGCCGTGGAATCTCCTTTGAGCTCCATAAGTACCCCCGTCCTCAAGGCCAGCCCAATTCCTGCCTCCCAGGACACAAAGGAAACATCGATCAGCGCGCGTCTTCGCAAGCGGAAACCGTCCCGGTTAGCCGAATCCAGCAGCGCTCCGCCCCCGACAAAGAAGGTCAAGGTCAAGAAGGAGTCCGTTCCTCCTCCAGAGAAGAGCGAAACCGGGAAGAAGAAGAGGACGAAGGGGAAGCCGCAAGGGAAGGCGGTCACCCAATGGCCTGAGAAGATAATTCACAACATGGACAACGTGAGTCTGCGTATATCAATTTATCGCGCTCGTGTCCGCTGACGGGGCGGCGCGCGCGCAGCTCGTGCAATGCGACACTTGCCTTCGATGGTTCCATCTCGGTTGCCTAGGGATGGTTGACGACGACCCTCGCATCGGCCCAGATGTTGAATACAGCTGCCCGGGCTGCACAGATCCCAGCAATCGTATGTCCACCCATCAGGCGGTAATGCGCTAGACTCACCGTGGCTCCAGATCCTCTCAAGCCAGGCAACACCAAGCTCGAAAGCGTGGACTGCGCGCGGTTGGATTGCAACGTGATACCAACGTTCATCGTCGAGCAGATTGTTGGGCGTAAACATAAGGTGATGGGTGGTCAGCGATGGTACGAATGGCTTGTCAAGTGGCACGGATACGCAATGGCCGAAGCCTCCTGGACTTGTGAACAACCTGGAATGGAACCGCATATCCAGCGCTTCATAAAGGAGGCCAAGGCGGCTGGCTCAGACCTCGAGGATAATCCGTACGACGACTTCATCGCCCGGGTCGCCTTGGAGGCAGGACATCGTTACCCTTGAACGTATGACGTGGGCCATGCCTACCATGAACTGTTGTGCCCTTGCTCTTTTGTTTCTGCCGTATCTTCTGCACTGCATTTGATAGTTCTTGACATAACATTATGCTCCGTTATACTAGCGTGTGATCACTAGAATACTTTCAACCGCACAAGTAGTAATTTTAGCAGTATACACCTCCTTACTTATCTTCCGTGTAACCTGTTTGCTTTCAGTGGACAACAGCGTCGTTCAATATTCAATGTCAACGAAATGTGATAACCCCAGTACAGAATAAGATATAAGAAATGTTCGTGGATAGCAATACAGTTAGTTGTCAATGTAAGAAGTCTAGCTCAACATGGTGGAATAGGTGGTGTTAATTACTTCTCGGGACCCCAGAGGTCAAGGAACCACTCGTCAGGGTGGGTAGCGCCGCGCATCTTGACTTGGGCAACACCATCGTCTATGCTGACCAGCTTCGAGAATGCAGCTTTCGTAAGATCAACATGCTTGGAACCAGGATCACAGCCAGCGCAAGAATCGACGACACGAACGAAGACACACTTCTCGCTCGAGTAGCATACTGGACACAGGTTTAATCAACCATATAACTGCAGCTGACAAGGGACCTACATTCAAGGAAAGAAAAGCACTCGGGCTTCGAGTGCCATCCGTCAAGGGTTAAAGCACATGCGAAGGACTCGTCCTGGATGCGATGAGCCAGAGTAGTATGGGATCTGTGGAGTACTCACGGTAGGCGTCCAGTCGGTATTGGGCCAGCAACTTGGGTTCTCGAGATCTTGGCCAGTGTACCTTGGAGATGCTTAGCGGTACAGCCAGTAGCATCGACAGCAGACTAACCAGGTGATCTTTACCTCTTCCTGCTCGCCAATGCCCTTCAGACCCTTGTACACGCTGTCAACAGCACCTTTGACGATATCACCGACGGCGGCAATTCCAGAGCTCTTGTGCTTCTTTGGCGCTGCCTGAGTAACGACGGGATGTTTCTTCTTTCCGCCTTTGGACTTTTTCTTCTTGTTCTTATTCTTGTTCTTGTTGTTTTGCTTCTTCTTTTTGGACTTTTCGTGATTCTTGTTGTCGCGGGCAGAGAGCGTAGAATCAGATTCGTCGTCATCGGGCGATTCGTATTTGTAGCCAAGATCTGTTATGTTGACGGAAGACCAGCCATCGCGAGGGTCGAAGCCGTAGTCTTTTCCGAGCGAGTGAGAGTTGGAGTATCTGGCGTAGAGAGCAGCGCGGCGCGAGCCAGAAGAGACAGCCGAGATCGCAGGACAGAGGAGGGCCAAGGCGACTAAGGCGAGCCAGGAGGGAAAGAGCGTGAGACGTGACATGGCGGCGGGCGGGAATAGAAAGGTGGTGGTGGTGGTGGTTGGAAAGAGAGACGGACGGGCGATATATGCGTGTCTGGCGAGCCATTTAAAGCAATCGCGGTATTTGTGTTTGATGATCCGGACTCTGCGATCATCTACATGCCAATCCAATCGTTCGGCCCGAGGTGCGAGGTGCTGCTCCTCTCTGAATCATTCTCTGTGAGACCGATGCCTGTGGACATATCAAATCACAAGCGGGCGGCCAGAAAACAGTCCAACGACGAGGACCTCGACCTCAGGCGTGCTCGCGGCGAAGTGCGTTCATTCCCGTCCCCACGCCAAGTCCCCGCTTCTGACTCCGCATCCAGATCTCGTGTGCTGAATGCAGACGGTATAATGCAAACTTCCAGCAAAAAGCCAATCAAACTCAACAAATCCAGATTGAAACTCAAATGCGACAAGAAACTTCCCTGTGGCTCCTGCAGTACGGCCTGGCTCTCCATTTTCCAGCATGCAGCATCTCATGGTGGTTCTTAGTCAGGCGTGGTTGTCCCTCCATCTGTCCCAATGGAAGTCTATCAACTGGACAGGGCACTCGGTGCGGGTTCTCGCTCAACCAAAATATCAACACCGTTTGATACTCTTCTTAGCTTCGTCCTTGCAGACACATCCCAACTCCATAACAAAATATCTGAAATGGGACAGCGTATTCGACAACTCGAGGATGCTCTCGCCATCTTCCAAGCTGGTGTCTCAAACGAAACACATCCACTGCTGCGAGAAGAGTTGTTGGCTATCAAGTTTGGCCCAGATTCCTCTGGAATAACTCCCAAGGAGAAATTGCCCCTCGAGCATTCACTCAACGCCATCGACGCACTTGGCACCCTGACCATTGGTGACCGACCTGGCGACGGGAAATATTTTGGTCGCTCTGCTGGCTCTGAGGTGCGTCTCAGTGCAAACAACGTGATGCTAGTCTGATATGGCTTCTCTCAAGACATTGTTCCTCGTATGACCATTGCTTAGTGCTTGCATTGTGCTTACTAAAAACACACCCTAGGCTGGTGCAGACCTCGAAATGTCTACTTGCGCCGAGGATGATGGTTGTCCGGTCTCCATTGAAGTCGCTAAACTATCCAATACCTTTCCTTTCCATGCCGACGGTAGCGTTGATGTCGAAGCCGCTCTCGACTCCCTCTTGGATGACTTGCCAGAACGCCCACGAGCGTGGACACTCTGCGAAACCTATCTAGAACATGCCTCATGGGCATTTCGACCAATCCGTCGCGAAGAAATCATTGACGACATACTAACTCCAATATACAAATGTATGAAAGATCGTGCCAATGGAATAAACAATGCTAGCCAAACGATATCGTCACACAAACTCGCTGTCCTATACATGTTATTCTCTATCGGTTCTCTCGTGGACTTGACTCTTGAACCTTGTGCGTCTACCCAATGCCTTTTCTTACTCCTCTTGACATTCATTTAGATAGCCTTGAGTCAGAAAAATACTACCACCTTTGTCGAGCGGCTCTTTCGCTACGATCTATCTTTGATTCTCCAGAAATATCGACTGTGCAAGCTGTCGTTCTAATGGCATCGTATCATGCCATGGGCGGCAAGCGCTACACAATGGATAGTGCGGTATGTGGATTACGAATCGCTGGAATTTGCATTTACCTCGTCAAATTTTAGTGGAGCATTATGTCGCTAGGCGCCAAACTAGCACAAAGTGTAAGGGCTCCCTCGTTTCTAGTCTTCGTTGCTCATATCTCTTTTAGCTTGGTTTGCATCGTGACAGCGCAAGATGGAAGATGGATGCAAAGATCGTTCAGCGGCGTCGTGCGCTCTTCCACGAGATATTCTGTTGTGACCTGTTCTACGTGCGCGCTTATACGTCCGTTGTTGGAATGCTGCTCATCCCTTTCAGAGCATCGCCCTTGGTCGTCCGCCGTCTGTTCGCCTATCCTACTGCGACTGTGAATTCCCTTTCGATGAAGATGCCACATTGGATGATGAAGGGAACGTCAAAGTCGGCTGTCAGTACAGGTTTTCCATACTTCACCTTTTGCTGACTCTCGCAGATTATCGATGGAAATATGAATTCTGCAAAGAGATCTTCAGCCAAATTTTGGAACTCACTTTGACCGCGGAACCACCGAGCTATCAAACCATCCTGGACTTGGACCGCAAAGTTCGTGAGAAGGCCCTACCACCACATCTCAACGTCTTCAGGAGCCCGGATGATGAACAAGTCACTCCTTCAGCCTATATGCACGGCTGTTTACTGAGTCAATACCGTGTTGTTTGTAGGTGTCCTATACCTGCTTCCCATTCATCGCCTTGACATACTGCCAGCATTACTGTATCTCCATCGCAGTTTCTTTGCACAAGCCATGCTTGACCACCCTATCAACCCTCTCCGAAGTCCGTATGCCCCATCGTTCCTTGCCGCATATCGTTGCGCGTCTGGCGTCATAAAGTCAAGTTTAAATTACTATGAACGATTCCCACAACTGTTTGCTAGATTATGGAGTGTATGGACACATCGTACGCGCTCACTCAATTGGCGATATGTATTGCTGACTATGATTGCAGTTTTCTCGGCATCGGTATGGCTCGCAGGACACTCAATTGTCCCAAACTCACGGCGTCTTGTAGATCATAGTAGGGACCATCGTCACTCGCTCGCCTGCTTCGAGTATGGCTGCAAATGCCTTCATTGAATTGGGCCTTGCTTGCGATCTTTTCGAGAAGGGCGCACCTGTCTCTCGTCGTGCGAGAAGTGGTTATGTATATTTTCCCTCGCATTTGTCGACTCATTCGTGGTACTCATCAATTACAGGGGATATTGGCATCTCTCAAGGCCAAAGCTTATCAAGCGTACTCGCATTTCCGCTCAGGTCAACTTCCAGCAGTAGTATCCACCAACGTCGGCAACGACTATGGCAACGATGAACTCGCTCTTTTTGGTGGCCAAACAAAAGTACTCTTTAGCAAGCTCATGGCGAGACGGGGCGTCAACCGTAGAACGTCTGGGTCACATACTTCCGACAGCAGCCCGAGAGTACCATCTACGCCAGGCGGTGAACCAAGCAAAGACTCGCCAGCATCCTCCGATCCATTGGACGTCCATCCTTCTTTGGTTGAATACCTTGCACTTCTTCCTCAGGACCAGCACCCACAATATTCGCCACCGCCTACGAATGATACAGAAACGGTGGTGGATGGTACGTCCGGTCTATACGACCAACTCAACGGCCAGCTTATGAACATGAATCCCTATCTTACTGGCTACAATGTGGCCTCTTCTTCTCGCACCAATCCTACCTACGGCACAACTTACTTGCCGAGCGACGTGGCTCCAAACGGACAGACCAATGCCAATGGTGCCTCGACGTCGTATTATGGCCAAATTGACGAGCCGTCCAGCTTTACTGCTAGCCCGACGTTTGAACCGCCAGGGTTGACGGAGCAAGACCACTACGACAGTAACAGGCTGATGGACTTTGGGATGATGGGGGAGGCCGGCATAGATGATAGCTGGAAAACGTTCATGAGAATGACGGGTATACTCGAAGGGGAAGGCGCTGTACCACCGGACGGGCCTTCGTAGAAGTTTTGAAGCACTGTACTCGATGTTATTGTTTGTTCTATTGCGTTTTAATACGTCCGCTCAGGGTTGGCGGAAATGTCCGAAAACACGATGGTATATTGTTCATTTACAATAAATTGCGAAGTGAAGTAGATGGAATCCGGGTAGGCGGACATCCGAAAGGGGCGATATCGCCATTGACTCACCGAATTGGAACATAACGAAGCATCTAACATCGATCGTCTGTTTGTTCAAATCGACCATGAGCACTAATCCATCTCCCACAGTCAGCGGCACCGTCCTCATACACGGCGACCATGGCGTTGGCAAAGAAGGGCCAGAGGTCGCACCACCCATCTCTGTCTCCACCAGTACGTTCTGAGCTGCTGGGATGGCCATCTGTGACTCACAATTCACGCAGCGTTCAAAGCGGGACCCAACGAAGTCATCGAAATCGACGACTTCATGAACCCAGAGAAACATGTCTACTCGCGATACAGCCAGGATGTGAGCACTCGTGTCGAGCACATCATTGGAGGCATTTCTGTGAGTTGGATCTTCATTTGTGTCCCGGGACAAACTGACTCATTCTCGGTCAGGGAGGATATGCTTTGACCTACGCATCTGGGCTTGCTGCGGCTTTCTCTGTATGTCTAATATCTTGTCTGCCTGTATGTTTGCCACTCACGATTCCTTCGCAGGCTGCAGTACACCTCAAGCCCAAGCGCATTGCCATTAGAAGGGGATACTTTGGCTGCCACGCCGCCATCGAGGTCTACGCACGCTCTAAAGATGGAGGTGTTCCTCTCATTGACCTCGATGATGAATACCAGCCTGGGGACCTGTGCTGGCTCGAGACGCCAGTCAATCCGACCGGTGAAGCTAGGTTAGTCGGATGACAATCGACTCCCGAGAATACAGTATTGACACTTTATAGGGACATCAAATATTACGCCGACAAGGTCCGTTAGCTCAAGCATGAACGTTGAACATTGTGTCGAAGTAACAGTTCTTGTTGTAGATTCACAAGGTCGGTGGCAAGCTTCTGGTTGATGCCACTTTCGGACCTCCCCCGTTGCAAGATCCCTTCAAATGGGGGGCTGACATGTAAGTAGACAGACAACTCCTGCCTCTGTAAGACATCGACGTTCTGACATACACATTAGCATCTTTCACTCGGCCACCAAATATTTCGGCGGCCACTCTGACTTGTACGTCGCTCGTTCTGGGTAGTATTGTATTTAACCTGTGCATATAGACTTGCTGGACTGCTCATCTCCAAAACCTCAGAGGAATGGAAAAAGGCAAGTAGTCACTAATGTATCAAGGACGATTGACATAACCATCAGCTGTAGTTACACCACGACCGGACGTATATGGGAAATGTGATAGGATCTCTGGAGGCTTGGCTGCTTCTGCGGTCGTTGCGTACATTCCATCTGCGTGTCGCTCGTCAGTCGAAGACGGCTACGGCGCTTGTGCAGTGGCTCGCCAAGATAGCTGCGACGCCAGCAGGACAGACCTTTGACGGTGTCCCTGGAGGTGTCCTGACTAAGGTCAGCTACTCGTACTCCATGAAAACCACTCGCTGAACACACTACTCAAGGTCTGGCATGCATCGGTGCAAGGAAAGGATGAACGTGGCTTCGATCCTGCCTCCCAACTTGAGGGAGGATGGAATGCGACGTTCTCTGTCAGGTTTGCGACTGTGGAACAGGCAATAACATTCCCTCATCAAACCAAGAATTTCATCGTGAGTTAGATATCGCGCCGGGACGATCTCTGGCTTACATCTCGATAGGCTGCCACAAGCTTGGGAGGAGTCGAATCATTAGTCGAGTATAGGGCTCGAGCAGATCCCACAGAGGACCCTCAGCTGGTACGCCTGAGTGTAGGCGTGGAGGAGCTCGAGGTACGTTGCCCGTCGGAATAGATGATGTCGGATCTCAATTTATCACAATTTAGGACCTCAAGCAATCGATTCGGGAGGGTATAAACGCCGCAAAAGCCGTCGAGACCAAGGCATGATTCATGAGAGCCACACTCACACCACAGTAGTAGATGCGTATGCACGGAACTTCTGCGACTGACAGTATTGCAGTCAATAACAAAGTAATGACTTGGACAACAAAGCTACAAAAGTAAGCATGTTAGCGTCTCAATGGAATTTGCGTCCGCAACAAGAATTTGTTAATAGCCTCAATGTAATCCCTTTCGGGGAGTTACCTCTCAAACCATCAGCAACGCTGATCCGTGGTCGCCATGATCACGTGACCGTGTTTCGATCTGGATTCTTGACTGTGCCAAATTCCACTGACATTCATGCCCGTTCAACCGTGTAGTCCAAGTATTCGTCTCTGGTTTGACACTACCGCTTTATTTCATCATGTTTGCCGAATGCCAAGGTCCACTCTTGAAATACCATCTTGCAGTGTCAGCCTCACACAATGAATTTGGGGTTGTCGACGTCCAAGTCACCGGATTCCCTGTGAACAGGATTGCAGATTTAGAACCACATCAGATCTGAATAGTTGTCGCCATTGCGGTACTGTAGCTCGTTCTATGTCTTTTTATTTTGAACCAAACGCATCAGGTTGTATTTGTCCTCCCAGCCCATTCCCGTGCGCTTGAGCCGACCAATTTGTGCAATTAGAATGGCGCAAGTTTCACTAAGGGGATCTGACGGAAGTTCTGTGAACAGCTCACTAACTAAGAAAGTCGGTGAGCTGGGGAGGTCGGTAGGCGAAAGCAGGTGAATCGAGCATGCTGGAATGGACAGCGAGGATGCGATGGCGAATACATGGCCGAGAGGATTTAGTATATTTGCAGGGAGAGAGTGGGTCATGGATTGCAGGAACGCAGTCGGTGGATCGTAACTAGAGCAATGTTAGTCCAAATCATGTCAAGACACAAAAAAAGGATGCCTACCGAACAGCCATGACGAAAACCTGGAAACTTATGACCGGCACATCCATCTTGAAAACATCGCTGAAGCGTAGCAGTCCGCGACCGTTGCTTGTCGTGCACTCCGGGAAAACGACAACAGGTCCGCGCGAAGCTTTGCATATGACATCCAGAGATTCTGCAGGGCCTACTGCGGGGGTAGATCCAGTTGAACGGAGAAGCTCGAGGAGGGAAACACGACGGAATCCGGCGATGGGGATCTTAGTGCTAGGCCCGGAAGAGGGCTGGGAGATGTTGGCTGAACCAGTTCCTGTTCTGCGTCCGGGTGTACGGGTGACAGGGTCACCTCTACTCTGTGGCATCTGAGGCAGAGACTCTGGGACAGGAAGAGTGAAGGTTGGGTTAAATCTGGAAACGTGAGCGGGGGGCCTAGTGGAGAGTAAACAATCATACCGGAATGCTAGCCATAATACTTCTATCCATGACACCCAGTTGGATACAATTACATCTCCAGGGTTTGGTTGCCAAGTTCCTATCGTTTGGTTGCGTCTAGGAATGCTGAGTCGATGGACAACGCGACATTGACGCGGCGGACGCACCCTTTCTTGCGTGAAGCTTTGGTGATATGTATGTTCACAAAACCGAGCACAAGAAGTGCAAGTCGTGTCAATATTGAGGTAAGAATGGAAGTGATCTTGTGGTGTACATGCCCCAATGGTTTCTGGAAAATGGACCGTGAAGCAGAGTAGAAAGGGTGCAAGATGCACTTACCAGTAGAGTACAAACGCCCTCAACCACCACGAGATACAAGCCCAGAATGAGAAGAACCAGGACAGTCCTTACAGCACCCAGTATGTATGCAAAAGGAGCCATTGCTTTCGCGAGACCATCGCTAGAGCTTGTTGCTGGTAATGGCCGAAGGAATGGCTGGCTACTGTGAGGACATGCCAATACCATGTGTGGCTGAACTGACCTGGATTCCGGTTCCAGGATCCTAGAGAAGGTATTTGAAATGCTTGGATTGACCACAGAACGGGGAACGCACTCTGTATGCGCTATATTTTTCCATGACAGCGAAAACAGAGCACTGCCGGCGTTTGCCGCATACATTTAGCTCCGAGATGCCGCCACACCGTACCAGTCAATCGCTAGGGACCCTCAGACAATTTGGCTACTACCATCATGACCCCCAAGCAGGACCAGGGGATACTGGCGAAGACGTGGAATCTCGTCAAGATAGTGCTCAAGACGGGAATAGGACGCTATCGAAAGCTGCATTTCTACGGCAAGGTATGCTGTTCGAGATGATGAAGGTCATAGGCCTTACTTCATCGCGCAGGCGTTCATTTGGTTTCTCGGTTTTTTCTACATATGCTTCGGTGCGTACCCACTTCCAAACGCAGTCTCAGCTCTGACATCGCATAGGCGCCTTCATTATCGTGGTCACTCCTGCCCGTATTGCGCAGTTCACCTATGACCAAGCAACCAAGTTATCGCATCTACGCTTCGGATGGCTAGTATTGGCTGGAATAATCAGTGCGTTATTCCTTGTGCATCTTGCCTTGGAGGCTCAAACCAGCCCAAGCCCTCGTTTCTTTCCCACCTCTCATAGGCCATACAACTATTGTCACTCTCTGTGGGTTTGCCTATGGTATGAAGGGCTTCCCAATAGCAGCAGTCTCCTCTGTCTTTGGATCCGCACTGGTGTTCGTCCTCCTGCGATTGTGCTTCAGCCACCGCATTCGCCAGTGGTCTATCGACAACAAGAAATGGCAGGCTCTTGAGTCCGTAGTTGTGCGCCTTCCTCGCCATGCACCTCCAAGTAGATGCTTACATATCTAAAGCAAGCCAAGGGTCTTCCCTTGATTATCCTGACGCGGATGAGCCCATTTCCTCCATGGGTTTACTCCAATACGCTCTTCAGTGTAAGTTCCCTATATCCATGTGACCCAACTCATACGTTTTGCAGTCCATTGAAGCCGTTTCTCTCTGGCAATTCATGGTCGCAACTTGTTTTGTGTTCCCCAAGATCCTTTTGCATGTTTGGCTTGGAACACGGATGGCAGCTCTCTCAGATGGCGAGACGCGGGGACATATGGATACTCGTCAGTTGAATCAACGGACAAATGTGCTTTCCCTTATTGTGTTTGCAGAAACCAAGATACTCAACGGTTGTCTTGTTGGGGCCGGTATTCTCGTCGCCATATTCTCGAGTTGGCTTGTGTACACGCTTGTACAGAAGCACATTAGAGAGCTCGAGGGCATTCCGGCAGACATTGATGAGCTTGCGGCAGAGGCGATTGAAGACTTTGACGAGAATGCCCCTCTACTACACCGCTCCTTCGATGAGGAGGAAAGGTAAGAAGTCATTATCCAACTCTACACACGGGTCTGTCGGTATTTAAGAGGATATTGATATATTTATGGCGTGGATTCCTTTGCCATCATGCAGTATAGCGTCCCTAGTAGTAATGCAAAAACAACAAGCTCAGACTAGCCCCGATGAGGAATGAAAGAATGTATATCCTGCTGTCTTTAGCCCGTCGTTGAGCCTCGCGCAACTCTACGTTGCCTTTTTCCATCGCAGATGTGGTTGTTATCGCGTCGTCGTAAAGCTGGTCTGTCAATTCCGTCTGTCGCGTTAGATGGGTGACCAGTTCCATCTGCAGAGCGCTAATGTCCAGCAATCGCGACTCTGCCTGCTGCACGGCCTCGAGTTTGTCTTGCACACCTCGTAAAATGCTTGCATTTTCCTCCTCGAACTGCAAGATTTGGGATTGCGACAACTCGAGCTCGTCGTCGTCGTCGGATACGGAGAGCGTCTCTTCGACGGGTGGTGAAGGAATATCCATGCGGGGAGTACGCGGGGAGGGAGCGCCGATGGTTGCTGCGAGTGCGCCGCCCAGCCAACTTTGTGACTGCTCGTCTGATGCGGAGGAAGGTCGTGTGTCAAAGTTGATGGTTGCTTCCCTCGCAGCACTCGAACCTAGCGTCTTGGATCGCTCGAGCTCGCGTTTGATACGTTCCTCCTGCATAGCCTTTTGACTCTGGCTTGTTTCCGCGAGACGGCGGGACAAGTACCATGTTATGCTTGAGCGATGGGCGGCAACAACGTTGGAAGCCGCTGTTGCGTCGTCCGACCGCAAACGGGAGGGAAGCCATCGCGTAATGGGGTTCATTTTTCCAGCAAGGAGTTCCGTGCGGCCTGCGCTGAGGGTCGGTCTTCTGAGATTAAGAGGGTGCCAGGGGGAAGACGCGTACGTTTCTCGAGCGCTTCCATATCTTTGACTCTATCCGAACATTTTGAGAGAATAAGACGCGCCTGTAAGTCGATTTGATCCCGCTCTTCGTTCGTGAGTTGTTGGATAGAGGACCAAGATTGATTATCAGGATTCGACAAATCGAGAGAATGTGTTGTGGCCCGCGACAGGCCACTCCGCCGAGAGTCAACGTTGAGGTATGCTCTGCGGAGCCCACTCAACATAGCCGTGAGGCTTGTGATGTGAGAAAGCTACGCATTCGTGCCCTTAGTACATATTCTACAATGACTTGTACAACGCACAATTTTGTAGGCCTCATCTACGTATTCCTTTCCACCTGGTATGTCCGCATGTGGGTCGCGAGAAGTTCGCCGCTTGTTGGGCGGGCGTGAGCGCGGTGCCTTCTGAACTGCGTCGCGAAAGTCTGTCGTGCGGTCGGTAAATCCCATACTGATGTATCCAAAAGCGCGATGAGTCGACGTGGAAACTGGGACAATGCTTCACGAACTCGTGGCGAATGTGCCATAAAGCAATCCACGGCAATCACGGCAATCGGGCCGAGTGACTTAGAGCGCGAAAAAACCCAAAATGGCCTTTCTCATCTGAACGACTGTGACGGTGATGAAGGAGGGCCGTGTCTATCCCTGGTTCTTCCACTCCATCGTCAGTCACGGAGTAATGAACGTCTTCGTTTGAGGCTCGCATTGAAACGCATACCAGTGCCTGCCATAGTTTACGACGTACATTTTTTTTTTCCAAATTTCGAATGCATAGTCAAGTTTTCCTCCACCATCGTGAAGGTCTTCCCTTTTTCCATTCGCTTGCAGCCACGAGAACGCGAATGGGGCCGCGCCTCGGTCAGATGCGACAGTATCATATTATTAAACACACCGCGATCGCATTATTGACAGTCACTCTTTTGCCTTACGACTTCCACGAGTTGAACTCACCTTTTAGCATGCCTTCGTTCCCTTGATTCTTTCTATCCCTATCTTTTGCCCTGCCTCTGCCTCTATCTTCTCTCCCAATCTGGTGTCCTTCACTTCTTTTCTACAACCACAACACTATAAATCATGGCTACGCTCGCTGGCGCAGAACCTACCCAGAGCCCAACAGGCAACAGACGCGTCAGACGGAAGCCGGCCCCGTCAGTTGACGACTTTGATGTCGTCCTCTCTCGCAATGTCGCCCAGCGCTACCCTCTGCCGGACCCGACTGATCCTTTCGCGCCACTCTCCGTACTTCGCGACCGTTCCAGTGCCGGTTTCGAGCCATATAGAACACCATCTACCTTCATCTCACAATGTTCTCCCGTTGCCGAAGATTTTTGCATGCCACTTGTCCTCCCAGGCAAACTGGTCCAGAGGGAGAATCATTATCGGACGCGGTCTCAATCTATGGTCCCATCGGCGTCCAACAGCGACAGTTCTCACTCTTCGATTCCGAGCTTGATTCATGATAGCGGAGGCGGCGGTAGCAGTGACAGCAGTGACGAGAAAACAGGCACCCAAACGTCCCCCGTAACGAAGCCATCGCGTCGCGGGTCGGTGAGAGTGTTGAGGAAAAGGAGCCGTACCCAAGGAGATGGTACACTTCCCAATCGAGCTCTGACTCGCAAAGCATCGTGGATGACTTCGACTCTTCCTCCAGTACCACCGACACCCAGAGGCAGACTTCTCCACAGCCATGGATCGCTCGACGCCCGGAACTTTCCCTTGCATGCAGAAGCGGACGAGCAGGGATACACCTCCGGGCCCGACACCATGCCATCGAGAACTACTAACACCGTGTACCCTCCGACTCCAATGAACAGGGCCCGTTCGAACCTTGCTACAACGTCCATCATCCCAGATTCAAAGGCATCCTCGTACATTGACGTCCACATCCCGTTGTCACACGAACCATTCTCTGGGGATGAAGTCTCTCCGCAGCCAGGTGATCCCGAATGGGCCATACCGACTAACGGGCAAGTCGCCAAGGCTGCATCCCTCAACCTGATTGCACCCTCTGGTCTGCGCATCGCTTTTGGCTCCATCTTCGAGAAAAAACGCGCCGTCGTCATCTTCCTGCGTCACTTTTGGTGCCAACATTGCCAGGATTATATGGCTGCGCTTGCGTCGCTGGTCCCGCCCGACGCGAACATCATACTCATCTCGAACGGCTCCCCGGCACTTGTTGAGAAGTACACTCAGATGTTCGGTGTGCAGTTCCCGATGTATGTCGACCCGGATATGCGCATCTACCGTGCGCTCCATATGGGCGTAGTCACCGACAATGTGAATGGGGATAGCCGACGGGGCTCGCAAAGGGAGGAAGGAGGATATGTTCGACAGGGTCCCATCCTTGGGCTTGCGCGAGTAGTTTTGCGCGCGCTCAGGGTGGGTATGCCAGTATGGGAAAAGGGAGGCGATGTTCGTCAGCTGGGTGGAGAATTTGTACTGGGTCCAGGGTATGTTCATATCAAACCCAACCCAGCAAGGTTTACTGACTGGCTTTAGGATGAAATGTGACTGGGCCCATCGTATGCAGGGCCCGAGAGGACACGCACCGGTGCCGACTGTACTGGAAGCGGCGGGTATAGGCATAATGGCCTCCGCTGTGCGTTCGGGCAAAGCACAGATAGCGAACGGGAGTGTCTACAAGAGAGGAGATTCCAAAAACACTGCTACCACCGAAGTGGCCTGTACAGAGAGATCGTCCCCGAGTTTTGACCCTGCTGATGTTACATACAGCAATGCTGTAGTTCTCTAATGCGAAACTAAATCGGAGTGATACCCTACTACTAACGAGCTCTTCACTGGCATATTATAGCAGATTAGTTAATCATCTCCTATTTATTTCCTTTACTTACCGCCTTGAGGGTGTGAAATATAATTTATTCAACATCTAAAACACAATCACAGTAGTAGCCCACGTTAACAAACCGTGACGTAGGAACGAAGATTGTTTCTCTCACTGCTGAAATTGGGTCGGAGCTCATATTTTTCATTGCCCTTTTTTGGACGCGTTTTCGCGTGGCGACACGTGGCAAAATATCTCGATCATCTCGTCTCGCGTGGCTAGCCTCGTTGTTCGTTCTCAGATAGCGTACCGCCAAGGGGGTGTCTACAGGTATGCATAGCAGTCAAAGTAGATACGAGGATCATGTACTGGTAATATGCTGACAGTCACGCATTCTTACGGATGTCTGTTTTGACGTTGGGGCTGAGTGTCTTGCCGCCAATGTTCGAGCGAGACTGGAGGAGAATCTACCAGCTATCACTTCTCTCCGTCAGGAAGTCGATATCGAATCAGGTAAACTATCCACACGGTTGCCGCCGTGGTGATGCAATGCAAGGCGCGCCAGAATGGCTCAAAGTATCCGAACGCTTGTCCTAAACTGACGTCCAGGCTTAGTAATGACCAAGTCGCTGGTGTGGTTGTAAGGCAACATAGGAAGAAGACCTTACATGACATACCAAAGTGACGTGTGCCCATGTGAGGATAAGCTGAGGGTGTACGCACTAGAATCAACATTCGTTAGCTATAAACATACGCAGTGTATACACCTATGTACGCCTTGGTGAACCAACATACATATTTTGTCTTCAATATTTGTAACAGAACCAGGGAGATACGGAGTGGGCTGGTTGCGGACACTATAGGAATTTCTAACATGTAACAAGGTGGATGGTAGGGTACTGTGGCCCAGTTCTATCATTTGTCAATGTGTACAGCACTGCATGGAAGCCGTTGATAATCAAATACTTTATGGATGGTCTGGAATTTATTGTCCTGGAATAATGCCGCGGTCGACATATGAGGTCTGTATGAGGTGGTTGAATCAAGGTAATAAGCGCGGTTAACTCTTGAACCTCGGGAGTCGGGGCGCGTGGCGAAGCCGCGTGCAATCGTGCTCCCTTGAACGCACAAGACTTTGAGTATTGCAGCCATATACTCCATGATACCACTGTAGACAAGAAACTTAGAGATTTACCATTGCTAAATTTGCAGGATTGTATAACCTTTACGGTTTGTTCTTGCCGCTTGTCGGCCGTACCCCCCTGGATCTCTTGCTACAATAATGAAGTGCGTAGGTATCATCCGATCGCACAATGGCTGATTATGTAAAGTCACGTTGCACTTTGATGGCGTTTCCACTGTCGAAATGCCGCTTTTCGAAGACGCACGCTGAATAGTAGAAGAGATTGAAATTGCAATGGAAAGACGGAGAATGCATCCAATCCTTCAAATCACGATGTTACGAGACACATGCCCTTGGCCACGTTCCAAGAGCTTACGGTAAAACCTTCGCCTATATCGATCGTTCGAGCAACATCCCATACGAGCTATGGGGTACGTGTTAGCATCAACGCAGGCTTGAGAAATAACTTTATACATACAACAATAATCATCCATATCATTCAGCACAAGGCGGCAAACTGTAGCTTGCGCAAGGTCGAGAATATCCACTTCTTGGACGTGCGAACAATTGATTACTGTCACTGAGCGCAGGGGTTGAACAACGGGCGGCGACGTCTCGGACGCGTCCAAGCGGTCGCGCGCAAGTCGGACGAGGGCACGGCCAGTAATTTGGCCGCACCAGCGTAGGTCAAGCTGCTGTAAAGACGGGCAAAGCCCACTGATGGATAAGAGGACTTCATCCGGGATGTCGCTTTCGTGAAGGCTCAGCTCTTGCAGGCGGGGCATGTATCGCGCGGCAGTGAGGAAGTCTTCATGAGAGAGGTCAAGGTCCTGAAGCTCCATGCGCTCAACCGGGAGGTCGTCACTTTGCAGAAGATGGAGAAGGGATGCTCCAAGAACTTGGTGAGGATATGCCAAGGGGTCTCGCGAATTACGCAGAGCGATGTGGCGTAGGGCAGGGAGATGAAGGGATCGGAGAAGCTGGAATGCGAGTGGATCGGTCACCATTGTTAACGATGTGAGGGCTGGGAGAGTGACAAGAGGGTCGGTGGCCGCCGTTATGACAGCACTGGTCGAGTGGTCGGTGGGTGTCGACAGGCTGAGTGATTCCAGCAGGGGCAGGCCTTCAAGAACATCCAAGAGGGCGGAAATCTGGACAGTAGAGTTATCGAGGTCCAATTCGAGTTCGCGGATGGTGGATGGAATCGAACCACGGTCGGGAAGCCTGCTCCTCGACAGTCGCAGTAACCGCAGAGACGGCGCGTTCTGGAATGCGCCGGGAAGGCCTATGATACGCGTTTCTACTTCTGGCAGGACAGACGATTCTTCCTTAATCGAGATGGACATTCGGCGAAGGTTGGTGAATTGACCCTTGCACCGTCCAATTGCATCATTGACAGGCTGGAGCAGGGTGGAAGAGATAGTCAACGTGTGCCATTGTGAACTGCGAGAGACGAGGGCATCTGTAATTGGTCGTATGTGCGTGAGGTCGTTCTTGATTTCCATATGGACGAACAAGGGTGCCGCCTTGACTCTGTTTAACCAAAACTCGACACGACCCAGGGGTTCCGCGGTGTCCGTATTGACATAGAGGTGGGACCAGACATGTGGGATAAGAGCGGCTTCCCGCCATTCGGAGCAGACATGGGATGCCACCAGTGGAGTGAGCGTAAAGCCGTCCCGGGCGCAGCGTTCGAAGATATTGGCGAGGATGTCGGGCGGAAGCCGGCGCGCAAGAGTAATACGACCCTTGAGAAGCCTGATCTCTCCTACATGTTGCGATTTTGTGAATAGAAGGCGCCGAATCTGCTGTTCCAATCCTACGATCTCTTCGTCCACCGCCTGGATAGCCGTTTCGTGCGCCGTGATCATGCGCTTCACCTCGAGTTCCTCTTCTTTATTGTAGTGGTCCATATTATCCTATAATAGCTTTGTAAGAAGGCGGGGCCCTTTGGATTATCTGGGGATATACCAATGTCAAGTTGGCAAGTGTTGACGAAGTCGCCCGCTGGGTCAACTCAGATTTCGGTCCGAACCCCGGTGCTTTTCCTTAGACCACATCGACGACCAACACGAATCTTTGCACACCCAGGTAGAAAATATTCCATTTTGATTGTATGATGATTCAGAGTGGAATCTTCAACAACCCGCAAAAAACCAGCTGGGATGTAATGAAGACTAGTTGTTCTGGATACTGCTGACCCCATGTCGCGTCTCGTATAATTCTGTCATTTACTGAGAACGAGTGCGGCAGATTCTTCAATGGACCCCAGAAGAAGAGATCCTCGGCTCGCGCGCGCAGACCCTCGCCTGCAGCAAGCTCAACAAGAACCCGCCCAAACATCATCCATCCCTTCGTCTTCTACGCCTCCAAAACCCAACACTGAGACGGTAGATACGCCGGCCATCTTAGCAACATCAAATAAACAGTCCTCATACAAACCTCGACCGTTGTTTTGTGTTGTCTGCGCCAGCAACAACGTGCGTTGTACGCGTCGTGAATGCGTCAAACTAATCCGGGAGATAGAACAGGTCCATGGAGGGACATAATGTGCTACAGTACGCTCATTTTCTTCCCTTCTTACACTCTCACTTATCGCAATCAGGAAGGCTGGCTTTCGTGTCGTTTCTGCTGGGACCGGGTCCGCCGTGCGGCTCCCAGGCCCTTCAGTAGACAAGCCCAATGTGTATCCTTTTGGTACACCCTACAACACCATTTTCGAGGAGCTCACATCACAGGATCCGCGGCTGTATGTCAGCAAGCTACCGTCTCATGCTATCGAAATAATACTTTCCCTAGATATACCGCAAACGGCGTGCTACAAATGATAGACCGAAACCGTCGCATCAAGCTTGCACCGGAACGTTGGCAAGAGAGCCAAACAGTATCTGACGTTGTATTCACTTGCGAAGAACGCTGCTTTGACGCTGTCTGCGATGGTGCACTCCCAATCACCAGATTTGCATTGGGCAATTCTGATTGTGATTCTAGATTTGCTTGCTCGTGGTGGCGAATTCAATCGTCTGGTGCACGTCATCAACATCGAGATCAAGGACAACCATGAAGAGGCGCTCATCGCAGGTAAAGCTATGTTGGATCTAGCAGCAGCAGTGGGTCATCAACGTTTTGTACAAAAACCTAGCTCACTCGTTATGCAGATCGAAGCGTCTGAAGATGTGGATGAAGATATAGACGGCATACTTGAGACGCAACAACAGAAGCATCCACACAGCCTGCTCCATGCTGTTGCGTTCTACTAACGCGTTTGTCTTCAGTTATTTGGTACAATTATGAAATACAATACCCATGAAGTATAATTGCAAACATCATAGAGAGTGGGACAGAATACAAGGAAAGCTCCAATGCTAGTTTTCTGGGCGTCTCGTTCTTGAGACGCGTCCACACGCCACGACCTACACGTGACATAATGCCGAAGTGCCGAGTCCATCACTTACGCGTCGTGCTTGAAGTGCGCGTCAACTTGATCAACCTCTACAACCATGGCTAGTGCTGACGGTGGTGCTTACAGGTGAACTCGATAGATTACGAGGCTCAATCGCGCTCAACGTTGGTAGTTACTCTCTTACCGTTTTCTCCCCGAGCGGAAAGCTCGTACAAATCGAGCATGCCTTGGCCGTTGTGGCTGGTGGAACGACAAGTCTGGGAATCAAAGGTGCGCCATAATGAATTGAGATTGACCCATCTGATATTCTGTTTAGCTTCAAATGGAATCGTAATCGCAACTGAGAAGAAGACTTCGTCCATTCTCATCGACGATTCAATGCTCGACAAAGTTTCCGTCATTTGCCCTAATATTGGCATTGTTTACTCTGGAATGGGACCCGACTCTCGCGTTCTCATATCCAAGGCTCGCAAGTGCGCACAGGCATACTGGAAGATGCACGGCGAATACCCTCCTACGCGTGTCCTTGTCCAAGAGGTAGCAACTATTATGCAACAAGCTACGCAGTCTGGGTAGGTCCTCTCAGTGTGCAAGTGGATAAATTACTGACACCTCGTCAAGCGGTGTACGGCCGTATGGTGTTTCTCTTCTCATAGCTGGCTGGGACATCAACCGTGGTCAGTCACTATACCAGGTCGATCCCTCTGGATCCTTTTGGGCGTGGAAAGCGAGCGCGATTGGAAAGAACATGGTGAACGCAAAGACCTTCTTGGAGAAGAGGTGCGTTTGCTCTCTCCTCGTCCTCTCACGCCAGTCTTATTTGTCCAGATACAACGACGACATAAGTCTTGAGGACGCCATTCATACAGCTCTTCTCACTCTGAAGGAGGGATTCGAGGGACAAATGACTGAGAAGACGATTGAAATTGGCGTGGTTACTATCCCTACACCAGAAGAGCTCGAGTTGGGCAAGGCGGATGCAGCGACTGGGCGGCCAAAGCCCACATTCCGCAAACTCACTGAAGAGGAAGTCCGGGATTACCTTGCGTTGTAGTTGTGAATTGGAAATATTGTAAGATCATGGTTCCCCGACCGTTCGAGGGTGGACACTTAGAAATGTATAACTACTTCACAGAGTTGTGGCCCTGTCCAATCATCCAAGGCAGATGAGCACTGTGACGTCAAGATCACTTGCGTCTCGAGCTCGGCCTCGTTCACTACAGTCCATCTTGATTCCATCTCATCATGAGCACTAAGGACACTGGGAAGACCTACGCTCGTTCTGCCACGGGCGATGCACTTGGCACCGTGAAAGAACATCCCATGTCACCGCCTCAGGACATCGTGCTGTTCGGCGCTTGTTTCTGTCCCTTCGTCCAGCGAGCTTGGGTCGCACTTGAAGCCCTGGGAATACCATACAATGTGCGTTTGCTCCGCAAGGGTCTGATAGTTTCATGACGACTTCTTGTGACAGTACTGTGAGTGTACTGGGACTATCTGTTCATGACAGCGCTCACGATCTCGAAGATGAGCTCGATATCTATCAGAGCCCGAAGCCGCAGGAGCTTTTGGAAGTCTCTCCAAAGGGACTGGTTCCTGCGTTGAAGCTACAGCAGTATCAGCCTGCCCGTGCTTTGAATGAGAGCACGGTCATCATGGAATATCTCGAAGAGTTGAGTCGCCATCTGCGAACTGTGGGTCCAGCTAATTGTCGCAAAGTCTTGCGGCCACAACGACTCAAAAATCACTGATGCCTCCTAAATCAAACCCATGTAAGACCTATCATTCAGTCCATTCTCGCAATTGAGGCTGCTGCTCATGATAACACTAATAAGACGCGCGCGCCCTTGTCCGGCTCATGTCCGACGCTGTCAACCGCGCGCTTGTGCCTTCGTTCTACAAGTACCTACAGGCTCAGGATCCAGAGGCCCAAGTTCAGGATGGTACAGAGTTCCACGAGGCTATAGCCCAACTCGTAGCGCTACTTCAACGCGCGGAAACGGAAATCGTCGGTGGTGATGGCTCTGCCGGCCCCGGAGAGGCTCAGGCTCTAGGCGCTGGATTGGGGCTCTGGATTGATACCAACGATGCCTTGGGATGGGTTGATATTCTCGCTGGGCCTTGTAAGTCTCAGTTGCCGTTGAAGCCTGCCGCTCGCTCCAGCATCATTGGGCTGAATGGCTTTAGGGTTGTACCGAGCTACAAATGTTCTCACGCATTATCGAGGCCTCGAGCTCCCTGCTAGCCCCCGGTTTCATGCATATCTGAATAGATTGTTCTCTCACACGGACTTTAAGAAAACGTGCAGCACGGAGGGCCTTTACCTGGACAGCTATGAAAGGCAAGTGGCTATGGAATGTGCTTCTTCGTACTTTCTGACTACTCTTGGAAGGTATGCTTTCAACAGACCCAATACCAGTCAAGTGGCCGATGCCATTAACGCTGGGAGGACGTTGCCATAGGCGGTCGGCGGCAAGTTTGTTGCGATATCAGCTTCGTCAAGAGCTAATTATCATCGTTGTTTAGAACAACGCGAACCGGCCATTAGCAGAGCGACCCTCAGACGGTCACGCCAATTATTCGTCTACTATCTCGCTCAGCCATAACTCCTTCGTTATGTGAAAGTAAAACTACCGAATCAAAGGTGGCCGTTGAACGAATGGCCACAGCCATTCGAACACAATTCCAAGAAGCACTTTAATAGGCTGTGCCTTTCAACTGACGCACAGCTTTGTTAATTGTGAGCTGGTTTTTTCTGCGTCCGGGGCGTGGGAATACTTTGTAAGGTGTTGCAAGTTGGTTCGAGCTTGAGTTCAGGGTTCTCACCTGGTTCAACAACGGCTCGATAAGGCGCCCGATCTGCATTGTCCTTACGTCGCTTGCCCCATTTGGGACAATATCGTGCCCGGCAGGCGTTCTTGATCCCGAATAGGTACGAGTTTTGTCGAAAATAGTCCCTTGCATCAACCATCTTCACCTGCCTTGAACATACAGTGAGCTCCGTAGGTCAGCGATGGCGTTTGAGAGAACGCTTCTCTGGTGACGGGAACAAGAACCGGCCTCTGCTTGGCTGCTTCTGAGATGCCAGCATGATGAAGTCAATCAAGCTGGCCTGCATAATACTGCAGTTCTGTAAATGCCTTACATGTCTCGGTCTATCTGCGCGCGGTGCGTTAAGCTGCAAAAGCTGATCGCAGGCTTTTGCCGAGTCAGACTGAATACACTCACGGCCTTTCACAGACCGTTTTATCTCAGAAAAGATGAAGCATGTATATAAGCTCCCTATCGCAATAATGACAGCAGTCTTCACGTCGTACTCACCACTCGGACCCCCCCATCGTGCAACTCAGTTTCGACATGTCAGCTATGCCACCCTCCTCCTCGTCGTCTTCCTTGCATGCGCAGTCTGCGCCCCGCCGACCAGGCCGTGCTTTGATTGCTTGCACATACTGCCGGAGGCGGAAGATACGGGTGCGTCATTGCTTCGCCGCCTTTGCTCGCAACGTTCTAACATGACCGTGTCTATAGTGCAAGCAGCAATCCGCGGCCGACGACTACGAGAGTATGGGGACCGCGCCATGCGACTACTGCCAGAAGAATGGATATGACTGCCAGTATATTCCGGTGGGCGACGATGAGGGTATCTCGCCTCCCACGCCTCCTTCATCTTTCCCACCAGAACAAACCCTCTTCCGTATGCATTCTCATCCTTTTGGACACGCAATGGACATGCAAAGGCAGGCGCCTCATTCTGCACCCCCGTCTATTCCATATACACGAGACATATTTCTGCATACCGCCATGCCTTCGACCCCTGGCTACACTGTCGAGGAGGGTGGACTCTATCACACCCCGACATTGACTGTAGCAGACGATCTACACCTACAAGTCCGTCATCTGCAGCATTCGAACGAGGGCTACAGTGCAGCTACTAGGCCGTGCACATGGCCGAACGACTATCTGCCAGCTCACAATGTCCAGCCACACTCAGCATATGCGTCGCAGCCGCCGACATCGGGGTACAGCGGAGGAGAAACTCATACATTCGGCGGATATACGAGTCCTGCAAATTATTCGTACGACTCCCACGGATCTAGTGTGCATTCCAGCGGCTATGCTCAGCTTTTGGCGCCAGACCAAGCAAACGGGCATTACTCGATGAGCGTTGCCTCGCCCCGCGGAGGAGGATGGCGTTGAAGGGTTTGTCGTTCAGCCAGAGTTTGAACTCGGATGAGTGTGATTATGGCCTGTGGCGGCGAGTGATTTTGAAGTAGTAGTAGGCGGCTGCGCGAGGTGTGCGAGCGTGTCGCCGTACTAAAGTAAATTGTGACCCTGTGTTTGCTGCTGCTCAGTGTCCTCGTTTGCCTGTGTACATAATATATAGCGCACTCCGGTCGTCTTCCATTGACTGGGGAAGAGGAGCCTCATGGTCCAAACCGCATAAATGAAAGGTGCCTCGCGAACGCCTTCCCTGAGGTGTACAAATTGATTTATTTAGGATACAGGACAATGAAATCTAAGACTATCTTATACATTTCGGGCCTAAGCGCATGGGATTGTTGTATTCCTACCGCGTTCTCGACATCCAATCCTTCATCTGGCTTAGCCGGATCACAGGGGCCAATCCAACTGTTCTCCAAAGTTCCAGTGAACGGCCTTAACACTTGTATACTCTTCGAGAGCATAGCTGCCGAGCTCGCGTCCTGTACCCACAGTTAGGACACACTCTTTCGAGAAAGAGGGCCAACTTACCGATTCCGGATTGCTTAAATCCTCCAAAGGGTACATTGTTCGAAAGTATGTTGTATTGGTTGATCCACACCTGTGACGGCTCGTCAGCACTTGTGCAGTACTCGCGAGAGCGCACGCACACTACCAGCTTCAAGAGCATTTGACACTCGCATACACTGGCTGGCATCACCTAATGGACAGTTCAGTAACACGAAACATATACCACCTCATCGAGCATACTGGAATGAAGACCAGCCCCAAGACCGTAATTCGTGGCGTTTGCGAGAGCAATAGCCTCGGCCTCGGTGTCGAAGCGCCCGACTGCAAGTACAGGCCCAAAGATCTGTTGTAGAATGTTCAGCATATGGCAATGGGCACACGACAAAGAGCCTACTTCTTCTTTAACAATCCTCATGTCCGGCCTGATGTCAGTGAAGACTGTGTCGGAAATGAGTGTACTGTTCCAACGGTACTTAATGGGATCAGTGCGCTTACTAGTAGGGTCAACGTAGAAACCTTTCCCAGTTCGTTTGGCGCCTCCGGTGGCAACCCTAGCACCCTCGTTCTTCCCAGACTCGATGTAGCTCCATACACGGTCGTACTGCCCTTTGGACACCTAGTACACGCTGAGCATTCTACAGCAAGGCATTATACAAAGGACGAATACGAACCACCGGTCCACCTCCATTCTTATCATCGAAGCCGTCTCCGATAGAGAGCTCTTCGACCTTGGACACAAGAAGAGCAAGGAACTTGTCGTAAATGCTGTTCTCGATGTACACGCGAGAGCCTGCGGTGCAGTCCTGCCCAGAGTTGTATGTGATTCCCAGAGCTGCCCATCGCGCCGCTACACAAAAGGCGTCAGCTAACGAACGACTTCTGCACACTCCACCCAGCACTCAGCCCGAGCCTAAGGAGGACAGAGGACACGGTTTGCGCGAAACACAGCACATGTCCGTGGTGTGGGAACAAGGAAGGACGAATGGCTGTAAGTACCTTGCTCGAGGTCGGCAGATGCGAAAACAAGATGCGGCGACTTTCCACCTAGCTCAAGCGACACCTACACGGGATTAGCATGAAAATCAAAACGGATCGCGCGGCTAGTACAGCGCATACCTTCTTGATGTTGGACTTGGCGGCTGCCTCCATGATCTTGCGCCCCGTAGCAGTCGATCCAGTGAACGCGACTTTATCTACATCAAGATGCGCAGCGAGAGCCGCACCGCCAACCTGTAAGTTCGGGGTGGTCAGATACGGTTCAACAGGATCAACATGATGCGTACGGGGCCAAGCGAAGGGACTGTGTTGATTACGCCGGGGGGAAAGCTATAAACAGCAATCTTGAGTAGCATATTCAATGCGGCGACAAACGGCAGCCATTCACCCAGCTTCAACAACGAGCTCTGACAGTTTCTGCAGAAATCTTAGTCGATGTCCAATAAACCATGATACAAACTAACCAATGCGCTCAATGGGGTCAGCTCGGAGGGCTTCATCACAATGGTGCAACCCATAGCCAGAGCCGGTGCTACTTTCCAAGCCCTTGAATGTGTGAGAAATGCTCAATGTGAGTCGGCAAGAATCCATACCACATGTTGATTGGATAGTTCCATGGGATACTCGAATGCTTGGTGAGCCGGTGGTCAAAAGTAAACAAGTCTGAGTCGCTCACATTTGCCCACAGACACCAATAGGCTCATGCCGAGTGAAGGCCCACTTTGTTTTGTTATCGACTTCAATTGTCTGGATATCTTGGGGTCAAAATCGACGACCTTGGAGGTGTGGCCGTCCGTTACCTGTCCAGTAACCTTATCTGCAAAACCAGCATAGTAGCGCAGACACTGAACGCTGTCTCCTATATCGAAATCCCTGTAGTAGATGTGTAAACGGCATGTTAAAGCTTGGGAGTGGAGATATATTGCCTTGCAATCTTCACGGGCTTTCCATTATCCAAGCATTCGAGTTCGCCTAGCAGTTGGGCGTCACGCTCGATGAGGTCTGCGAGCTTGTTGATCAGGCGCGCGCGTTCCCAACCGGTCACGTTCTTTCCCCAAGTGGTGTTGAATGCCTCCCGGGCAGCGGCGACGGCCTTGTCGATGTCAGCAGCAGAAGCTTTCAAGGTGGCCAAATCGGTCATTACGCTATTCTGGGAAGATGTTTGGCGGCCTACCTGCTACGACAGAGCACAGAACATCCTCTGTAGATGGATTTACGGACCTGGGCCCATGTTAGCGAATATGGGTGGGATCCTATGGCACTGCGTACTCGATAACAGCGTCAGAATCTACCGATCCAACGAACTCGTTGTTGATGAAGAGGCCAGTCTGCAACTTGATTTCCAAACCAGATGGAGTTTTGATAGTAACGATGGGAGGAGACATGATTGTTTTTCCTTCAAGTTGTGCGAGGTATTGACGGTGGGAAGGTGAGCTGGGAAAGTGGCGGATGTGTACTTATAGAAGGCCACGATAGCGGATCGTGCTTATCGCTGTTGGACGTCAGTTGATTCGAACCGGAGATTTCGATCCAGCACATGGAATCTCGTGCCCAGCGTACGCCGCCGCTCAAGCTCAAGGGATCTGTGTGACAGCGCTACTCCGCGTCACGATGGGCGAATCAGTTGCATGTATCACGTGTGCGCGTCCAAAATGTTTAATGGGGTCTGTGATCCGCAATTGTCCGACATTTCATACCTTGCCTTTACACCATGATCGCCCGCCTAGCCTCCTCTCGCCTCGTTCCAGGTGCCTCCAGGTCGTTCCAAACGTCCGCCATCTCTCGCAGTGGGCACGGCAAATACACTGTACGTGACATACTCAAATCAACTCAATTGTGCTTCCTGCAAATTCCCACCATCACCGCAAACTCTATCCACCATTCATTCCCTGGTCACCAGAGCAGTGCTCACACTCCAATCACAGACCGAAGACGCTGTCCCATTCTCCTTCAAGAACCGTGGCACCTTCGCGCTCAAGGTTGTAACCTACTTTGGCTTTGGTACGCCTTCGTGCATTGCTGCAGCTTCTGATACTAAGCAAGCAATGCAGGCCTGTCACTCCCGGTCATTGCTTCTGCATATCAGCTGTACGTATTCATTGCCTCAGTTGGCGTCAGCTACTCAACGATGACCCAGCTCCAAGAAGTAAACTTAGACTTTCATCGCGGACTCGGGGACGTAGAGCTATAGATCCTCAGGATATCCTACGCTACAACGACAATGTGTATCATCCTGGACCCACCCTCTCTATCAGAATCATTGCCTCGAACATCCACAGGCCCGGCCCAGCAAGCCAAGATCATCCTCCAAAGAGCGTAAAGCTGTCGCTGCAGCCGACCGATACGCGACGTGTGGATTCCTATTCTCAGAGCGGCCAATTACTTGATCATGCAAGTAAACTCGTATAATGTCAGATTGGGACGAAAAGAACTAGCACACTTGCATGCACACCTTCAAATCCTGCGTCCTTCCGCACTGATCGAATATCTGCGCAACCAGAGTCCTTACCCTTGGCTATGAGTGCGTCGAAGGGATGTTCCGTGGTGTCAAAATCCAAGTATTGCTCATAGAATGGACGCATGACACGGTCATAAATCCCTTCAACTGCCTTGGTGTCGAATTGTTCACATACGAAGACCGCCGCGAAAATGGATTCGATGATATCTGCGAGTGGCTATGATATTTTGTCAAGAGCGAAAGTTGCCAACAAGGCAACACTGACCTTTGGGGGAAGATGGTCTTGCCAATATGGCTTCGGCGGTCTGCCTTGTCTGCGGGCTTGTTGTTCCTCGGCATCGCGCAGCGTGTTCATCGCCTGAATGTAATTCTTCATGGACCTCTCTAATCCACTCTCTTTCCCGCGTTCGTCGATGAGAATATACTGGCTCAACCCTGAATGCACCGCTAACGCAGCAAATGTTTTATTGGAAACCATTGATGCCTAAGATGGCTCAGTCAGTTCGACCAACAAGGGTGTGAACAATTGGCTACCCTGAAGACCGTCATCACATTTGGGTTCCAGGTTTCGCTGAGCGACCATATATGCTCGACAGCCACTGTTTCTGACATAAGCTGGGAATGACCAGAAGAGAGTGGGCGCTCACAGAGTCCTAGCACTGCGTCCCCCAGAAATTCAAGCCTTTCGTATGATACACCAGCATGTGTCCTGTGTGTCTGGTGAAAAGTCAGACGCCTGTCCACGTCAGGAAGAATCGAATTGACAAGAGCTTGCCCCAGAATGAAGGGTTTATTGAATGAGTAACCAAGAATTCGTTCGACGGATTTTATCGTCGTTGGCTTGATTGGGGCGCTAATATCTGCTGACGGAACGGCTGCTTGGCGGACGAGGTCTGACCAGTGCAGGGCGCGAGGAAGGGGTGCTCCCAAAGCCTTCATGGCATACAGCGCCAAATCCTTGCCCCCGGTCAGATAGGAAGCTCCAACAACACCTTCTACCATATCCGCAATCATCTAGCAAGATCAAGCAAGTAGAAGAAAACATCAACAATGGCACTTGCCTTGTCTCCAGCCCAATGCGTTGCGTCTGTGTCGAAAAGTCGACGCTTCTTTTTCTTTCTGTGTTTACTACTCGTCTTAGTGATATTCTGGGGATTGGGCAGCTGAGGATTCCCTGCATCGTCCTCGAGGTTGAAATTTGGGATAATCCAGCCAGCCCTTTTGGTAGGCCGCAGGTTCGCGTAGGCTGGAAAGTCAACCTTGACGGCGCACGCATGGAGAGGTGCATTGCTAATGAGCGCTTCCCTTGCGAAGTGAAGAGGAGACATTCCTACGCTTTGTGGTTCCGTGGCAACAACATAGACAGAGCTCACGAGTTTGAGCACGGCATCACCTGTAGGACATGAACGCCGCACAATGCTTCAGGATTATTCTCGAACCTAGGAATTCGAGACGCTCGTAGTTAAACTCATGTCCGACAGCGTGAGACGTTATGGCCACCCTCAAAAGGTCTTCTCGCAAAGAATGCGCAAACAAACTGGCGTTTAGCTCTTTGACGATGAGTAGCTCGTCAATACGTTGCATGATGGAGTCCAGGAGGAAGGTCGTTCGATAGATACTGATGCTTGATTTCAGTCTATGCAAAACAGCAAAGACAGCTCTGGCTACCTTGCGGGAATGGTTGACTTGAATATCACCTCAGGTATGAGATCTGCGCAAGTCGTCAGACAGTTTCTTGAGAAGCTAGCATAGCGCACATTTTTTCCCTTTGTTCTCAGATCGGCCAGACACGCCAGGAGTAAGATGGTCGAACCAATTCGTGGACTGGCTTACTTCAAGTATGCATTGCTGATTGTCCGTGATAGTGAGGCTGCTACGTGCTTGCATATAAGCTAAAAGACTTTGACTAGCAGCGTCGTCCTGGAGGGTGTAAGTTCCTCAAACAAGAAAAACAGAGCACCATACGATTGGGCGATCCACAGGTGCGCTATGTGGTGTTAAGTCTGGGCGTACGAGCACAATATCGAAGGGTTTCCCAAATTCTCCGGGCCTATCCTTGATGAGCGCGTCTTGCACGTCTGCCTCGACGGTCTCCGGACTGCCGAATTTTAATGGAATGCTCCATCCGGCGGCGCCAGCTGCGACTCCATCCCAGTCAATGCTGAGAGCTATGTCAACGGCAGAAGTTGGAATATCGGTTGTCCACGTCAACTTTGGTTTGAGTGGGGCAAAGAAATACGCAATATTTTCCAACGGGCAGTTATCTCGCCGCCCACTCAGTTGGCGCAACAATCTGACAAGGTAGTTTCGTAGCTGTTCAATTTGACCTTGAGAAATCTGGAGGGGTGCAGCGCGAACAAGGGGCACATGCTCGACGATTTTCTCGAACCATAAACCAACCGACCGAAGGTCTGGGAGCGGGGCCCTTGTTAAAAGAACGAGCGGAGCAAATTTTGGTCCGTCCCGTTTGACGATGTCGGCACGGATGATAGTGGGGTAGAGGACACCGTCAAATTGATAGGAATAGTCGCCCCAGATGTGTGGCCGCTTGCGCGTGTACAGCCGCGTACCCTGTTGTGTACTTGTCAAGGTTGGCATAGGCGGTGGGACATAGTCGATAGGTTTTGCGGGGTAGAACAATTTGTAGTCAAATAGACCGTGCTGAAGGAGGTAGGAGCATAGTTTATAGCATGCCATTCGCCTAGCTACGGCTTTCGACATTGCTGCATCGCTCCGGAATGTGTCCGTTGGTAAGCCGGGAACACTAACAACGCAGGTAAATGTTGTAGTCAATTCCATTCGGTCATATTGGATTGATTCGGCCGTTGCGATGCGATCCTGAGCGCCAAACCAAGCGGCGAACCTATATGCGTGCAGAGGGGCGCTGGAGGGATGTATCCAGACACCGGTGACAGGTTCGGTAAGATGTTGGCCCTCCTGCCTCTCGGAAACAGGCCGCGAAAACGGACGCAAAACCTCCAATGTAGCAGGAGGAAATGTTGTGTAAGAAGCTTCCATGCCCCACTGCTTCAAGTCTGTAGGCATAGTTGACAGTCTCTCGAGCACCGCTCGCTGAACCGGATGTTGTTGTTCAGCGAGCAGAACGATATTGCTGCTTGAGCCAGCTGTGTGCGCGTAGGTGTGTGCATGCGAGAGATAGTCGTTGGGTAGTGCCCAGCTAAATATCCTCAGTAGGTGAACGTGCATACGATATGAAACATACCGAACCACGAGCGAGGACCGTGGGATATCCAAGTCCTCCGTATTTGTCGTCGCAAACAACAAGTTGAACTCGTTATTTGCGAAAGCCTCAAGAAGCGCCATCTAGACGCATATTAACTACGGAAAGCCGATAAATTGCATGTCTACCTGCTCTTCTTCGGTCCTGTGAGTATCGAGAACCCGTGGTGTAAACGAACTCAGGTCATTCAACATGCGAACAAGCTCTAGCAGAGATGTAGCCACGAGCGTACTGTCAACTTTCATGCAATAATCAGGGCGTGTCCAGTCCATTGGGTATTGACGAACCAAAGACGATGGCGCGAAAACCTTTGCTCACGGGCTCGCATGCCTTTAGGGTTTGTACTAGTCTGAGAAACTTTGGGGATACATTGAAACCCATGGCATATGGATTGAGGTTGGGCAAGATGTACATGAACCGATTGATGGTCTCACGGGCTTTGTTCCTTGTGCGAGTGAGCAAGTCCGGCGAGTCGTCGGTTTCTGCGCAGAGCTTTAACTGGCGCTCAATATCTGGCAGAGCGCGCTTCCACCACAAGTTGGAAGCACAGGTGCCCAGTTCTTCGTACACGCGCTGGGCTGTAGCCAGATATACAACAAAGAAAGGGTGCTGCTGCGTTTCGTTGCAGATGATTTTGGACAGTAGAATGTGGGAAGGTTCGTGCATAACTGGATCATAAAGCACAATACGTTCGCACGGCCAATCTAGTTAACACATAGTCAAAAATCCGTGTCAATAGTATAGAATTAGGGCTCGCACTTGTATTTTCCTCGAGACGGCGGCGCTTAGTGTGCTGTATTGAATCCGTCTTTGAAGGCGCATCGTCCAACCCTGCAGAAGTCGCCGTTCGCTTCGCGCTGCTCGACCCTTCGTCTTCGTCTTTGGACCACTGGTTCTTCCATCTTTTGAGCATTGTCGTTTTAAGTGAGGATTATGCGCGAAGGGATAATGCCCATAAGGAGGCCGTGGGGTCAACCAGGCTAGGATGATGGCCAGCAAGACTCAGAACTCGCTGATCGGACTACCATGTGTGACGCGCCAAAGTCAAATCATAGTCAGAGCCAGCTTGTTCACAATGTTGTGTGCTATGTAACCAGGCAGAGTTGGAACAAGTCTACCGCGGCTATGATAGCAAAATTCAAAGTGCTGAATTGAGTGAGGTTTGTAGTGTAAAGTAAATGTACAGCGAACAAATTATTATAAATAATACATCCGTACTCTCGAGCGGGGTCCTTGTTGGTCCAATTACAGGGAACGTTATGTGACCCAATCCATCTTCTCCATAGTATCGCCTTGGTTAATCGTAGTACTTGGCGCCGACATCGGGGCAACAAGGGTGGGAGCGATAGGCATAGATTGCTTTGGTGGGCTGGGTTTCTTGGGCTGGAGCTCGAGGGCGAGGATGGTGCATAGAACGAATGAAAAAAGAGTGACTGCAGGATATCAAAAGCCGGTCCTACGATGATTGGGTGCGACGTACTAACGGCCCGCCTCATATTGTGCCATTTGTTCTCCTCCACCAAGGTTCTGAGTTCGCTGATGTCCACCAGCGCCCTACTGAGCATGTCCTAGGCGTCGATGAGGCAAAAAAGAAGAGCGATTGTAGCACTATACGTACTTCCATACGAATATCATGCTCCTTGAATTCGTCCTTCACCTCATTTCTTCGGCTGTCGACATCCATTTGCACTCTATAATATCTTAGCCTTGTCCACACGATTAAGGGAGGGCCAAACATACTCATGCTTCAGGGTGTTGATATCATCCCTCATCTTGGCATCTAGTTTGTCAACCTCGCGCCGTATCTGGCTGGTACCAGTGGACATGACTCCTGCATCGTTCTTGATCTGAGTTTGTACTTCTTGACGCAGTTCAGACAGTGCTGCACGGAGAAGATACGCTTGCTGGACTCTCGAGTGTTAGCAAGGGAAAATCCAGGTGTATTCGACACGCACGTTATCCAAATCCTTCGCCGTCAACCCTTCTCGTCTGACACGCCCGACACGGTCCACAAGGAGTGCTCTCGTCGCGCGCATGAGGCTCTCGGCCGTCGAGGTGGGGAAAGTCTTCTCTAGTGCAACGAAGAATGCATGCGTATGGAAAGGCGGATGCGAGTATGTGGGTGGCTTGGACACAGGTATTGGTATAGTGGACGGGACATCGGATATATGTTCGTGCTCATGTTCGTGTTCGTGTTCGTGCTCTCCAGCGAGTGTAGTCGATGATGATGATGGTGGTGGTGGTGGTGGTGGTGGTGGCAAGGACGATTGATTCGAGCTGGAACCAGCAGCCTCTTTGGGGTGAATGAGAGAGATGGATCGTGTTCCACCAGGCGAAGTATCGGAATTTGGCGGGTCACGATGTGAGAAAGGATTTATGTTGTTGGTACTAGTCGAATGGGCCTCTGAAACTATGGACCGACAGAGGCGCGGGGCCCTGCGAAATATGCTGATCATGATGTAAGGGAAGGAGGCGGCGGCAACGGTGTTGACGAGGACAGCGCCGCTCGCGTGGCCACTAGCCACACATGATTCATTTGGAATTGCATGAATAATGTTTCAATTTAGATTTATTCCTTGGAAAGCGTGCTTATTAACTACACCTCAATATTTGACGCTTGTTTCCCTAGCCCAAAGGCGTGTAAAGAGCCAGCTCTTGCCCAGTTTGGGCATGAACGCCAGCTTCGGTATCAATCCTCCCACGAACAAGATCACATCGTCACATATATCTGCACTTCAAACGTTCGTTGTTCATATCTAGTAATGAGGGAGGATATTCGACGCTGGCTACATCTAAGACCTGGAAGAGACGACCGGGAACTCTCCAATCCGAAGCTTTGTCGCCTACGAGAGATATGAGTGATACAGACTCTCTAACTTGTGTGGTTTGACTTACTCCATACGGCGTGAGGGCTATCTTTTCGAAGTCTCCGATGCATTCAGGCGATTCTGGAGGAGGCTTGACAAACGTGTCTCCAGCCAGTTCCCATTCTATAGGGCACGCCATGACCGTGATGATTCCTAGCGGCTTGCCTTCGTCGAAGATGGGAGATGGTAAAATGCCGCCGTCAGGCTCGGTGTAGGAGTACTCTAAAGTACTGGGATCGATAGCATAACTCCAGTCGGACGTCGCTGCAAATTCGTAGTCCGATGCACGCGGTTCGTTTGTATTGTTCTTGATAATGGTACGGTCGAAGGTGACTGAAGGAATTTAGCGGGCTGTACCGTATCATACAGCCATAACGTACTGTCGAGGGCGTAGTTCAGGGGTCCACGATGCACTGCAATAGCATTATGAAGGCGCTCCTCTAATTGGAATGAGTGAAGGGAAGCGGTGAACAATCTGATGGTTCACCTGTCACTATTTCTGCTGGTAAACCAAGCTCAATACTGGTCTCTCCTGCTTCAATATCAACGCTATACAAGCCATCACTTGGTAGGATTCCTATCCCGTTGACAGTGGGGGCCTGGATCCAGACTGGGATCCTGACGGTGAACTTGAAGGGGGCGTCGGCAGTGATTGAATAAGAAATCGAATCACTGAAGGGATATAGCGTATCGACAGTGATTTTAACCGCATTACCTACAGCATCTTCAATACCAGTATACAATTGAAAGACGGACCCACCGTTTGCCATTGTAGTCGACACAGTAGCAGGCCCAAGATGTGCGTGTACTAGCTCTGTTTGTGCCGTGTTGAATAGGAATGAATTCGCGATAAATTTTGGCCATCCTTGGGGGTGGTTCACGGTGCAGCATCTAATCGAAGTTCAGAAATTTTCCGTGATATAAAAGAAGCATACCCACGGGTAGTAGGGCTCCAAACCGAAGACGTTCGAGTAAGCGCTGTACGTTGGTGGTCAGCGCTCCTCCTGGAACCCGGATGTTTGTGGACTGACGAGTTCACATAGAACGGATTTGGCGTCATATTTTTGGCCGCAACTTGGTTTTGCTGCTGGTCATATTGCCGCGCCCACATATCTGGTCAAAATGAATGGTCAGTTGTAAACTTGACGCCCTTGTATTCAGCACTCACCTCCAGTGAGCGTTCCAGGTAACGCGTTGTATGCGATGCGTTCGACCTGGTCGAGAAACTTCGTTTCTCCAATTACTTGGAAAAGATAGTTCCCCCTGGGTACCATCGATCTCAAAATCACTAGCATCCGTGAACAAAATGCCTACGAGAACATGGCTTCGACCACAATACACAGTTCAGATCTATACCGTCGATTCAATGAAGAATCAAAGGTCACAAATAAAACATACCCTCGTGTTGCCTCCCGACCAGCGAGATATTCGTCGGCACCATAGATACCAGATGGACGTCCGTGGTATTTGAACAAAAGGTCCCAACCAGAGCTTGCCAGATCGAGGTCTACCGAGCCTAAGAAAAGGGGGGAACACAATCTAGTGCCAGCTCACCAGTTTGGTTGCTCGTGAACCGGTAAGTGGCAGGGAGGGCTTTCAGACCCTCGGCCATGTTAACACCGTGCCACTGCGCATACATGAGTATTGGAGGAGGCCGTAGCAGAGAGCATACCGTAAGAACATATCCCGTGGGATTTTCGATATTGTCAACTAGGGTCCCTCATCGTAAGTCACAGGTAGATAGTTAAAAGTCAAAAGTTTGACCTTCTGTTGTCGGGAAGATCTAAAAATATGTCAACATTTAGAGCAGTGGATCTCTCAAAAGGGCAAACCTCTTCCTGCCAGATCTGTTCCCAAGGGTCGCCAGTCCACTTCATCCATTTCATGGTGTCAAGAAGGAGCTCCTCGTTCCCGTTCGGATGGTAGTCGTACAGCCTATGTGGATAGGTCGGCTTCCTTAGAGCTATCTTGAAGGTACTGCGAGAGCTTACCACTGGAGCGTCATGACAAAGTCTTCCCAACGGGTGTTGGTCCAAATTTCGAGACCTTCCCCTGCTTTCACCATCTTGTTTGCAAGGGGCACGAATTTATGAAGGGCGTCGACGATGCGGTCCGTCAAGGAGGGGTCATTCTCAGCCATCTGAATGGCCCCGAAAAAGAAGGGGTATCTAATCTCGTTTAATACATGGCAGTCATGGTTCAATGGAAGTGAACATAGTACCGGCCCCAGAGGTATCGAGTACGGTTGTTGCCTGCCTCTGGCCCGAGCCAGCCGCCATCTTCCTGGTGGTCGAGGACATATGTGAGAAATTCGAGTGTACGCTGCTTCAGTTCGGCGTGATTGGTTAACACAGCGTGTGGAACGATTCCGTTGAACCAATAACTCCCAGCTAAAACGAGGATTAATAAGACAGGTTAAGACAATGGCGGCAAGTTTCCAACCTTCTTCAAGGCTGGAGTATGCAGAACTGCCGCCTATCCAATCGCTATCCTTGACGTAGTTGTAAAATTCGTGCAAATGACCCGCCATGCCATTCGTCTGGATATCGAGCTGTTTTTCGCCTGTAAGCAAGTCTTCTGAGACGGAGAGTACACTTCACTTGATCAGACAGCCATCCCGCAGGCATGATCTGGCCCAGAGGGAGAGTTGTGTATTTCTTTGGTTCAACTAAGAGCGGCTTCAGCAGCCTGTCGAGCGAGAGCGCAATAACAACGAACGTTGGGCATAGACGCTGAAGGCGACAGTGCAAAGCAGTATCGCCAGACGCATGATGGACAATGAGGAAATTTGGTTTTACCTGAGAAGTATATATAATGCTCTTCAGGAAGAATATCGGTATTTCACAAGGGCATATCGCATTGAGCGGTCCGTCCTAGAGAGTACTGTGACTGGAGATAAGTCAACGATATGGGCAACTTCTAAAACCGGGCCCTATCGCCCTCAAGCTGGACGAATGCGAGCATGCGTTCGTTTAGTTATCGAGAGAGAGAACCTCAATAAAGAAGATGAGAGTGCTCAGGACGGAGGACCATGAGATACCTGAGGATTGTCATTGACTCCGATGGACCGAGCGCCAGATGGGCAAGCAAGTTGAGAGGATGTGACAGCTGGGAATATCGATACAACAGATATGGATACAAAATTGTAGATGATAGGTCACTTCACCTCAAGCTTCTTCATATCCTCGGCTAGCGCGTCGGGATTTGGGTCTGGCTTCGAAGCAGGAGGCTTCGCTGGCAATGGTGTTTCCTCTTCCTCGTCGTCCCAGTTGTCCTTGACCACTTCGGGCTTTTTCTCCTCTTTCTTCTCCTTACGCTTAGCGTTCTTCTTCTGGCTCTTGCTCATAGGTTTCGTAGGATCTGAGCCTTGTGGTGGGGGAGTCCAGCCGACAACATGTCCAGGCGGTAACTTTCGAGAATCTGCCTGCGCCTGTCTGGTGCCGCGGAATCGCTGGACGTCTTCTTGTGGAGTGAATCCTGGCCTCACTTTGAGTTCTTTGCGGACGCTGCAGGTTTGCAAATAATGGGTGGAGAACATCAGATTGGTTAAGCGCACAAGGGACAGGCGAGTTACAAACCTGCCGTCGGGGCGGCGGGACTCAGGTATGACACGCTGGAGGGTTTGTGGGTCAATGGCAATGCCAGCGAGGGTCTTGTCGGGATTGATTGGTGGGCGCGCCATGATGGTAGAAGTCAGACAGTGGCCTCAATACGAAGTAGGGTTAGCGCGCCCATAGGGTTTAACTCTCACCACGACCACCATGGCACCAGAGGCTTCGATTGACAACATCTTCCACCACATCACGACGTCTAATAGCCCAGGTGCCCTCAATCACACAATTCGGAGCACCTTGCCCAAAGAAGGACGCGATCTCATTCTCGCAAGCCCGCTCGCGTCTGGCCAAGACCCGCTCAGCGTCCTGGATCCGCACACAAACTCTCTGGGATATCTGTACATCCTGTAAGAAGCTCTGGGTACTGTAACTACGCGTACTCATCGCGTCGATACCCATAGGTCTGCCCGCCTCCACATCCAGAATGCCATGCCATCATGGTCCGCAATCGACGAGTTCTGCAACGTATGTAACATCGAACAGCTTCGTTTTGCGCCAGAAAGAGGCAAATACTAATCAACCTACCATTTCGCAATGCTAACTCATGTTTCAGTGATCTTGTTGGTCAAGAGTATAGTGAAGCTCGCGAATGCAAGTGATCCGCGACTCGCAATCCCTACCCTACGCACACTTGCCACTCGCTACCCAAAAGATCCCTCCCATCTCACGACCATCCATACTCAACTCTTGATCATATGTGCGCAAACTCAATCATTCTCCCTGATTACCGACTTCCTCGAGGCCAACCCAATCACGAACATCGCAAAGGAACTTACCCCCGACCTACATTACACCGACAACCTCATTTATCATTACCTAGCTGGGGTATCTCTTGCAGCAGTGAATAAGTGGGCGCTGGCGGAAGATTACTTCGAAGTCTGCATCACAGCACCCGCCGCGGCGCAAACTATCAGCGGTATCCAACTTGAAGCACTCAAGAAGCTCAAACTCGTCCAGCTTATCAGCTCTGGAAATGCATCCCCCCTACCCAAATACACCAATGGCAATCTCCTCAAGATGTTCCGCAATACTGCCTACCATGCCTTTGTCGAAGCGTACCCATCTAAACCTGATGTCCTCAAGAGGATTATGGACAAGGAGAAAAACCATTTCACTACGGAGAAGAACATGGGTCTCCTGAATATGGCCCTTCTTCGAGCACCAAGATGGCAGGTCAAGAAATTGACGCAAACCTATGTTACTTTGAGCTTTGGCGACATCGGGCGGCAGGTGGGTATTACGAGTGAGGAAGAAGTTCGCGATCTTCTTTTGAGCATGGTGAGGTCGAACAAAACCGCCTTGGAGCTATCTAATTCTTCACATACCAGATTGAAGCCGGAGATATCCACGGGACATTGTCGACAACGACAGTCACGTTCTCGGACCCACCCGTACATTTTTCGAAGGAGCAAATCGACAAGGTGTTGAGGGCAGCACAACACGAAGCCATGCGGCTACAAGACCTCGAATGGGAGATGGGTAGGAGCAAGGAGTTCCTCCAAAAGGTAGCAATTGAATCTAGTTGACATTTCCGGTGCTAATGGACCACTAGGCAAGCAAGAACCAACAGTCTGAGTGGGGAAGCCAGGGCATGTCCATGGACGAAGACCTCTTCCCTCTAATGGCTGACCGAGGAGGGTGGTCCCAAGATATAGAGATAGCTTAATTTACTCGACTGTGTTGTGCTTTGCAACGTTACAACTTCGCATTGTGTACGCTAATAGGGTTGTCTTCGTATGTCGACGGGACTATCTCCCAATTGTATATTGTAACATCCCTGTGTTCGTTTATGGTTCAGCGTTCATCGATATCGCTCACAAGATGTGTGGGAATCTGTGTCCATTGGTAAGTGCTGAAACGATGATACAGTTCCTTTCATAAAAATACACTGATGCAAGCTGGGTCTCTACATTTCCAATAATTTACGACAAGCAAACCTCTTTCCTTTGAAGTCTTTGCCTCTCACGAACAGCGTCGTATCTGCAGCAAGTACGGAGCTAGATAGTAACACATCCAGAGGAATCATAGTGAGACCCGCTGTCCCTGTGTTGGCAGAAGAGCCCTGGACATAAAGGCGGTGGATAGACTGCCAGTGCGCCTTTTGAAGCCTTCGGTATGTAAGAATCGAGATCGCACGCAGACACGAAGGAAACCCACTGAGCTCGTATTTGGGCACAGAATTTCTTGACGAGTGCTTCAGTGCGCGGGAACTTGAGAGTGGTCAGGTCAACGTGTTTGATACTGGAACGATGGTGGTGCAAGTTCAGTGGTGGAGACCGTGATGGCGATGCATCGAGGGACTTGAGAAGTTGCGGAGACAGAGAAATTGTATCTTCGCCATGCTTTTTTGCTGTTCGTGCTCGCTTGAATGCGCGGGGATCTCCTTCGCGAGACTTGTCGACAAGATCATAGAGTCGCTTGTTCCGAGACTTGTGAGAGGGCGCATCACAGGTTAGTTTAGTGCGAGAGATGGAAAGCGGAGGGATTGGGTCGAAGAAGATTTCGTCGTTGATGAGAGTAGCGTCGGCGTCGAAGGAGTCAAATGCAAATGTGCGATCATTTAGTTCAGGGGGAAATTGAGGCGCTGTGAAAGCGTGATCAATATTTAGAGAATAAAGCGCATATATGCGTACCAAATCCAGAGCCGCTTGGACCATCAACAACATAGTGGTCAACGGGAAGAATGAACCGCTCGTTGATGCAGTCTATGATCCAAGACGGGCAGAGGACCTGAAGGAAGTCTGAGATGTAGCCCATACGCAGAGACGCTCGCGTACAAGAATTACATGCGGAGATAGTCTATAGTGAGGATTGCTTGAGAACAACGATTGAAGTGAGTAAAAACATGACATACATTTCGCACCACGGATCAGTGGGCCCATTGCAGAAGAACGCGTTTGCGTCAGGCAGATAATGATTGTCGCTGGCGATAGCACCTCCATGTTTGACTGAGGGCTCATTGTACCGAAATTTCACTCGAGATTCGGCTCACTCACGCCAGCGCTGTCGTATTGAGGCAGAAACTGAGGGACTGAAGAAAGCTAAATGGTGGATGAGCATTGCAGGATCTTTCCAAATAGCGTGTATCGTACCTATCCGCCCCGAAAACAGGGAAGTCATGCTCAAGCAACTTATAGCACTCGTGAGTAAAGGCGATTGGACTTGTACATAAGCCGAGGTTGCGGTCGCAGATGGCAGGGTGAACGCGCCGATCCCAGCTAGGCTGTATTATAGTGGTACACACGAAGTACCGGACCGGATCACCGAACGATCCAGTGTTTGAACTTGGAACTCAGTCCGCACAGCTGCAGTCCTACATGCGGCACTTCTGGCGTGGTCTACACTGGCGCGTACTAATCGAACACGAGCCCTGGAACACGAAAGTTGTTGCACCTCGACGAGGCGAAACGGGAACGCGGCCGGCACAGTGGTGGTGGTGGTGGTAGCGTGCAAGCAGGGAGGAAAGTTCAGTCCCTGAATTCAGAGATCTCTTCTTCTGCATAGTACCTGAGCGAAGGTCAGAAATGCTTCTCACACGATGTCCCGTTCGACTTGTGCATTGTTTGAACTGTATTTATGTACTTCACTCTCGTATAATCTAAGGGATCGCAATACCCTCTTTCACCGCCGGGCGAGCTTCGATGCGTTCAAACCAAGCCTGAGTGCACATGAGTCCCAAGATTAGAGCTTGCATAAATGCGAAACATACCTTGAGGGCAGGCCACTCGTCCAGGCCGTCCAAGCCAGTCCATTTGTGAATGCGAACCCTGCAATAACTGAGATATGCCCATTGGCCCGAGCTGGATGATGCGCACCATGGCCAAGCCTTGAAATCGGCGAGAGAAATCTTGTTCCCGGCAAGATACTCGCGCCCGGATTCGGACAGGCGTATGTTCAGAACGTTGTACAAACGCTTAGTTTCGTCGGTGTAGCCTGAACATGTTGTCAGCAAAACGGAGAACACGTATGCGACTGGGCATACGCTTTTTGGCATATGGGATATCCTCAGGAGCATATCTGTTGAAGTGGTTCGCTTGTCCTTGCATAGGCCCAAGGCCTCCGTGCTAGAGAGGACAAATAGGCTCAGTGAACACGAACTTTGACACTGTTGAATGTTGATGCCTACAGAGAAGAATAGCCATTGGAGCATTTCGCTTTCCTCGTTTGACTTGGGTTCGAAAGCAAACTTATTCTGCGTGTCGTAATGCTGTTGCAGATAGAGAAGAATGGCAGCGGTCTCGAAAACCGGGAAGTCGCCACGAGCGTGGTCGACAAGGACGGGAATACGACCGTTAGGATTCAGCTTGATGAACCATGGTTCCTGTGACCACAGTGAGGGGAGGGACGAGAGCAGATTCGAACATAGCATACCTTCTGGCGGTTGGTAGAAATATCGATGCTCTCGACACTAGATGACAACATGAGATGTGTACAAGACGCTTGGCTGTTTTTTCGCACTCGTAGGTGATTTCAGGATAGAGGGCCTTGAGTTCTTGCAGGAAAACAGACACTTGGTGGCCATTCGGAGTGGGGCCAGTGTAGAGAAGGAACTTGGATGTCGACATGGCTGAGCTGTGGAAAGTGGAAAGGGCGCGTGGGGATGTCAGACGATGTAAAGCCCTGAGGCTTTTAAGGAAGAACATGGCTCAGAGTAAGGCGATGAATCGTAGTGATTGCGTTATTAGTCCAGTTGGATGATCCAGGGTCTGAAGCCTGACCAAGCTGCTGAGTGTACCTCAGTCGGATGTCCGGACGAAGCTGAAAAAATAGTGCGCGTGTGACAGCGAATGGGGGTGTCATGAGTAATATTTTGCGTTGTTCGTCAATCAGAGGTAGTCTCATCACGCGCTTTCGCTGGTTCGAAATCAAATTGGGTTCCCACTACATTCCCTCTGAATCGTTTGCGCATGTCCAACTAGTATATCGTCAGGACTAGTATTTTTGTCAGAAGACCACGTACCATGCCCCGCTTGCACTCAAACATGGCCTTCCGAAGCGTCTGGCACGACTCTGGCAACTCCTCCATATGGTCCCGCAGGCAGTCCGACGGCAGCAAGCCTTTCTTTGTAACACATTCGGAGTTCAGCACGCAGTCTTTTAGTGCCGTGAGTAGGTGTTGACAGGAAGACGACATAGCGAGTTGGAAGTCGCAGACAACGAGCTCGACTCAGCATCGGACTCGGCGACAATAGAGCGCCCATGATGCCATCAAACGCCGCTTGCTCTCGATCCACCAATGCAGAAACGACATACCGCGTCCACCAAGGCATCTGAACCCTCAATTCAGGACATGGAAATTCCGGAGGAGGAGCAATGGAGACTTATAAACGAGTCCGGAATCCTCTCAGAGGTCCCACTGGCTCGACCTGAAGGCGGCCACCGCGTCGAAGAGAAGGAAGACGTACCAGAAGAAGAAGTATTCGCGGAAGAAGTCTTCGACGCAGTTCTCTACATCGTCCCATTCTCATTCTGCCTACTCCTAATGGAAATGTGCGCCCTCTGTGTCTAGCACTTGGAACATCTGCCTCATTGCGTCTAAGCCTGGTCCACCGACAATACGGACGGGAAGCGAGTGTCAGCGACCTTATGGATAGGATGATCCCAGGTGTCCCAAGTGCGTGAATGTGTTGACTCGGGGATGTGGAGCTCACCAAAAATATAGTCCTGTCCATCTTCATCTTCTATAGTGCGTCTACATCCCAGCAAGCATGTCAGCTAATTAACATGTCCCAGCCAAGCGTTACAAGAATCATCGGAAAATGCAATTTGCATTGTTCATTATGGGGTCTCTAGCTGCATGTCGCATGATGAATCTGCTCGCACTTTCCGGGTTCAAGAAAATCATGAAGCAGGTGTGTAGTCCACCCACGGCGTCAGACCATTCTCGACCTCCCCTTGATTAGGCACCGCCTCTTGCAACACTTTGGATATATACTATCGTGCAACTTGAACTAGGTCCGGCTGTTCTCAATCTTGCCGTTGTGGCCATCTATGTCCTGGCTGCTGGTCTCAAAGTGACGGAGTGATTATCATTTCGATGATGGAAGACGGAAACCAAATTCCCAAGGGCCGTGCGCCCTATGATCTTTCCAGTGCCAATTCCATATCCAAGTAGTTTTCCGGACAGCAGGGGTCTTGCCAGAGTGGTAAATTATAGGCGAGGCATGAATTTGATGCCACATAATCACGTGACCGAGTACGCGGAGAGGGCTGGGCCGGCTGGCTTTTCCTGCAAGATCTCCTATTGCATGATATTTTCCAAGGATACGACTGGTAGTATTGCATAAATATTCGCTGCAGAGCGTTGTCTTCAATAATATGAGCAATGAGCATTACACTGTTGGTGACTCTGTGATTGTGCGATCGTCGGAGGCGATTCCGTTGCACAGCCACACAACATTCTTCCTCCTTCCACCATGGTCGAATTTAACAATGCGTTGCTAATTTCTGGGATGCAAACTTCTGCTAGGCCTGCCCGCCGTAGAGTAGTCTCTAATCCAACACTTCTCGAACGACTTCCACCGCGAGCCTTCATTGAACGAGAAGCGGAGCTCACCGCTCCAGGCGCTATTCTTCGCCAATTACGGCGTAGTCCGCCTCCCCGTGACGATGATCCCAGCAATTCTGAAATACCTGCAAGTCCGACAAGCAGTCGACATTCACGAACAGGGACGTCAGACACAGAGGCCACATCGCCGTCACTAACCTATGCTGCTACACCGACTATTCCGTGGAAGGAACCATTGGGTTGGGAGGTCCTACGTGCCGTTGAAAGGAAGGACATTGAATACCTTATACAGGGTAAGTTTGTTTGGATCTGTACACCACGCCTGCTTACGGTTGTAAAGTTAGAGAACGTGCATTTCATGTTAGTTTCGTATCACGGCGCTTAACGGCCAGTAAAGCACCATTCTACGACTTTGCTCACGCATTTCGTTTAGCTTCTCTTGCGCAAGACTGGAGACGCAACGCCGCTGCTGCATGCAATGCGTATCGGGGCATCGCATCGAGAAGTCGCAATCATTCTATTAGGTGCATTCTCTAGGTGGATTAACAATCTTGATGATGTTGAACTTGCGAAACCGAAAACCAAGACGTTACTCAAGGCTCTTCGCACCAACCTCAAGCTTGCCATTGACTACGGACTGGCTCAATCCCAAAGTGACCTCACTGCATCTTTCATGCAAACTCTTGTAATGAGTGAAGGCGACAAGTGGATACACAAGGTCGTTGCGAATGTTGTTATTGCACTGCGAGCGGGAACACATGGAGAACCTGTACAGACAGCGAATGCGGCGGTCCGCAAGTTTGCTACACGCGAGCTTGGCAAGGCAGACCTCATCGCGACGTTGGAAGATTATGTCGCCAATGCCACCGTTGACTTGCTCATGATGGCCGCCTGGGACCTGGTGCGCGAGTCTATTCGTGGTCCTGAAGAGCCTTTGCCGGTAAGTACGACTGCAATAACTGTTTGCTTTTTCTGATCAATCCCAGACGTACTTCTTTGCCAGGGACGACAGAGTTCATGTAGCTTTCAAGGACAGAATACACCGCCATGACAATACTCTTCGCCAAAAATGCGGACGTCGGTTAAGGTGGCAGATACGGGTCCTCCTTTCAGTTCTAGAGGGACGAACATCGACATATCGAGTGAGTGCTCATCTACAGGCGCTATTGTCACTTTTGATCATCGTCACAGCGCAAGGTTGAGTTGCTCACAGGAGAGCTTGACTGTGGCGACGGAGTTTAACGACATGCATTTCTCCTCTTTTCAGCACGCGCGCTCTTGTATCATCACCATAACTGTATATTTTCCGACTCCTTCGATGTATCAACGCTTTCCTTCTCGGACCACTTTCATTACCGTACTCTTTCCCGCTCATACAAGGTGCCGTCCAACGCAAGACCATTCGCTGGGCAGGCGTATCATTGAGCGAACATCAAATATACTTATTGGACAGCAATGTCTATCTAGCAAGCCCATAAAAAGGTGTCGGGCAGTGACAAGCACACAACTAGCACGACGTATACTTGGGCAGACATACTTCAAGTTACAGTAGACATTTGTTATATTCCACTATCATTTGATCTTCTAAATGTAGACAACGTGAGGTGTTCTTCTTCAGAATCCTGTAGTCATCCTGTATACGGTGGTACCGTATACCGCCGTTGTCAAACTGCCATTTTTGCGCGAGACTTCCATCCAGTACGATCATCTATGTGAGCAAGTAAGTCGACCGGCCAGGAAGAACCTTTGAAAACAATCGAAATATGTACGTGATAATCTCCGGCAGCTTTCACTGTGATTATTTGCACGAAAATGAGCTGAAATGCGTTACATCCGCGGGGTTACATGTGCATTCAAGATGATCAAATAAAACGCCCGATCAAAGTTTTTGTGTGTGCTTTACCACCATGTCCGACACACAAGACTTATTAGCCATCCTGAATGCCCACGGACAATCCTTCATTCAGCACTTCGATCTTCCTGTACCGGGCCCCTCGAAGAAACGAAAACACGAGGAGGAAGCTGAGGCCTCGGAAAGCGACGAAGAGGAATGGCATGGTATAACGCATGATGAAGGGAGTGAGGAGGAGGAGGACGGTGAAACGAACGAAGAGGACTCTGGTGCGTCCTTACTTCAGAACGTCTGACCATGCTCTCAAAGTGTTCTAGATATGTATGACGAGGACGGTGATTTCGTTGCCGATAGCTCGACTGTCGCTGCGCCGAATGTGGTAGTGTTCTCTGACACCTCCGGGGTGCGCACTTCTGCATATGATCCATCTACAAAAGCCAGTATGAAAAGCTTCATGGTATGCGCTTGTTGTATAAGCCAGCATACATGCACCTAACCCAATCGAAGTCTTCGAGAGTATCCAAAATAGCAAATGAAGGTCAAAGCACGGAATTTCTGAAATCATTGACAAGTGCGGAGGAGGAGGAAGAGAAGTACGACTCAAAGATTCATGCAGTGAGCTGCCTTCGACTGATAATCCGGTTTATAGGACAAATACACAAAACGACGCCCTTCTCCACAAACTTTTGCACACCAAATTGCTCTCTGGCTCTCTGGATACCGAATTGGAGTTGACCTCAGCACAACGCAAGAAGGCTTTGGCTGGTCGTGTAGCCGAACTCGCAGGGGGCGCGCGTCTAGGCAAAGGCGAGAAATTTGTACGCAAAGCCGAACGAAACCAAAACTCCAAGAGTGTCCGCATGGGACTGGCATCCAAGGAGAAACAACGATCTGAAGCCCGACTTGACGAGGTCAGCACACATGCCGTTGTTGATACATTATTATCTTCATTATCTTTAAATGCCATAAAAATACGTGGTACTAATGGGTATATGCGCAGGCCAAGAACATGGGTAACTACCACCGCTCATTAAAGAAAGTGTACGAGGACCCGGACGATGCGAAGAAAAGCAAGAGAGGTAGAGAACGTGGTATCGGAATGGGTGTTGGGCGTTTCAGTGGGGGCATTCTCAAGCTGAGTCGGGAGGATATCAGTAAAGTGAATGACTCGGGAAGAGGAGGCCGTGGTGGGAGAGGTGGTGGTAGGGGGAGAGGCAGAGGCGGTAGTAACAAGAGAGGTAAACGATGACCAGCATCGTACCCAGCACCCTATATGACTATGACCTTGGTGTATGTACACTGCGAATCGTGGATGCGTCGTATTCTGATTGTCGTCTGTAAATGTGTTAAGAAGAGCTCACGCAGATTGGACGGGGTGAGCGCACATTGGAACTAGCTTCCCTGAACCATCGATGAGAACAATCTGGGCTTTCTCTTCTGGTGGGTATCGTATCCGGCTCTTTTTTGACGACGGCCGGCTATCCGTTCTGGGTAAGAGTTAGCTGGCCATGCCAAAGGAGAAGCGACGCGGCTGACCGATGCGGGGACGCCGCTCTTCGATGCCTGCAATGATGTCGACAATGTGGGCACGTACTGTCCGAATCTGTATCCGATGGGGTCTCAGGAGGCGGATCTGGCGACCTGTGAGCGGTCAGTTAGATGTGCTGTACGCAATACGAACGCCCATGCCTGTATAATACTTTGCCATCCTCATCTTGTACAACTATCGGCGCCGCTCGTTTCTTTTCTCCGCCTGGAGTGAAATCCCCAACACTGAAAGACATCAGACTTGCGCGGTTTGGTGAAGTCGGATGTACGTGCCGAGTTATCTCATTGCCCGCCTCATCACGGAAAATCACCCTCATCCCTCCAGGGATAATGTAGTATGTTGAGGTGCCAGGTTTGTGCCTTCTGGATCTCGATATATCTGTGGATGCTGGGGCGGTTGGAAGTTCAGAAACGCTGAGGGCAGGCGTGCTAGGTGGAGGCGGCGGCGGCGAGTTTCGTCGTCGCGAATGCTACTCCAGAATGAGTTCACCGCTTCGGAGTTTCATACGTAAAAAGTACTCACTCGACTCTCGGTACTCCTTGAGGATCCGGACCTCGAGGTCGTATTGTACGCACTCGAGGACGAACGTGGCAGGGTGTTGGCCTAAACAATGATTAGTGGGGTAATGAGTGATTTCTCGGAGACGACGCTCACGAGATGCGCGCGCACGTCCTGGGTACTTGTGGCTGGGATGGGCGTGGGGTTGTACGTGCTCGGGACGGATGCGAGCGATGATGAGTTGGGAGGGGTTAGCGATGTACGACCAGAGTGCGACGAGCGGCTACGACGTTCGACGGGTGTCGGGTTCATAACAACTTGAGGATATGTATTGCCGGACCGCAGAGATGAGCCCGAGCTGGCAGACGCCTGAGAATAAATGGGCGGTGGAAGCTGGGACTGGGGAGCCATATGACCGTAAGGATGCAAAGGCAGAACGGGGTGCTGCACGAATTCGTAGGTGTCGTCAGGTCCGCGGTCAGTGTAATTGAACTGTTCCACTAGGCGGTTTTCCTTGGACATATGCGCAACAACGGGGGCAGACCGACTTCCATTGGTGGTATAGCTCTGCTCGGAAAACGCTTGCACCTGTGGATCTCCGATGCCATAAACCTAGACAATAGTCACATTTGGACATGGAGGACACGAATGCGGAAAGAAAAAGACCTCATAGGACTCATTGCTGGTGGCGTCCGATGCAGGCGTTTCTGGTCTCCGTCCATGACTGCTACTAGCCAGAGTGTTCATGAGGTTGGGTGTCGAGTAAGAGATGTCGGCCGGGACATCCTCTTGTTTGCGCTTGCGAAAACCACCCAGCCTGCGGAATATCTTCAGAGACAGTTTCCGCATCTTGTCGAGGGACTGGGGGGACTGATGGTGGGGGTCCTTAGTGAAAGACTGTAAATATGCGTCATATTCCCGACACGCGCACACCGAGAAAGTACACGAGGCTGCCATGCTGATGCAACTCTGCAGACTGCAGCTTGATGTGCACACGCCTAATCAGCGTTATCGACGCTATATCTATATACGCTAGCTACAACCACCCCTTGGAGGGCGATGAGAACACGGGTATACATGGACATAACGAAGGACATACCGTTAGAGCCGACCCCCAGGTGTAACAAGGTCCTTCGATAGCGGCAAACCTCACTGCATGAGGTTCTGCTTCTCACTCCATTGCAGCTGCTTGACTTGCGTGAGCGCTTGTGTTGTTTTGGTTACTGCGTCCGCTGCGGCGCCAATGGCAGAGGGATCCATTGGGCTTGTACCATCAGTGAGCGAGACAAGTTTTGCGGTCAAAGACTGAAGAGAGCGCTCTAGCGCGGCAGCCGCATTGTCCAAAGTTGAAAGGACGGTCCCCTGGAAGAAAAGGCACAGAATGAGCACATATAATCGCGGTGGAAGTGTATGAAGCATACGGTGGAGGTTGAGGTCAAAGCTGGAGAAGGGGCCAGCACCTGCGGTATTCTTGTGAGCTTCATGTAGGAATCTTTTGGATCTCGGGGCATACATCGGGCTGTATATGTTGCGGCCCTGTTGGTGTCGGCGGCTACAGAGGTGTTAGATGCAGTCTTGAAAGAGCGATAAAACACGTAGTGCACCTTCCCCGGTGAAGCCAGCCTAGCAGAAGATACAGGAAGACCGGCAAAGTCTGGACCGGATACTGGGGGCCCTGTCACGACGGGGGTGAGAGTCGGCCGCCCGGCCCAGTCGGAGGTCGACAAATATCGTGTTTCGCACACAACACATTCCTTGTACGCGACGGTCAGAAAGCGCAATCTCAACCAAGTAGTTATGTACCTTGATAGGCTCGTCTGTATCGTTTGACCTCGGCGCGCGCACGAGAGGGACGCCATAACACTGTGTGTTGGGGCATTCCTCTGCAAGCATCGCCCATCCTTTTAAAAGGCGTCTCCCTATCTCTGTAGAAGCTATATCGCTCTGTTCTCTGCGCCTTCTGCTTTCTGCTGTTTCGGGAGGTAGTGCGAATGTAGGGGAGCTAAGCCCACTCGAGAGCTCGGTTGGCGGAGTCGATGCGCGGGACAAATGCGAGCCAGATGAAATGCTTGAGATGGATGGCTCGACGCTCGCAACAAGCTGGAGACTGGGTCTCTCAACAGTACCTAATGGCAGATGAGCGGAGAAGGATGCATCGAGGATTTCGAAGACGTGCTGTCGGGTTTATTGTCGCAACCAGCACAAAAATGCACGGTTGGTGAGCGCGCTGCCGGTGAGCGCATCAGTGGAACCCCGCAATCAGCGTTGGGACAGCCTCTGTCGGTCAAAATCCATCCCTTCAGCATATATTCGCCCAGGATGTCGGATACATTGGTGGCCATAATGACTTGATTATTGGCGATGATGGTAACTTGCAGGCCTGCTTCGAACGGAAATTGATTCCCGACCAGCTGATAGCCGACATTGATCGGTCTGTCTATGGCATCGACTGCCACGACCGCGCCGACGTCTATGGAACCCCGCCGCAATTGGCAAACTTTGACTGTGCTATTTGCCTCCATTATAATTATAAATGTCACTCTTTCTTCGTTTGCAAAGACCACGGACCATCTCCACCAGCCAGGCCACGGCTGGACCGCTGAGCGCAAGCTAGCTACTCGGTACGGCCTGATCGCCATATTCTTCACCCACAATGTTCATCGGGAATAGAGAACGGATACGAGAGTTGTGGTATCATGGATTCAACAATTACATGGAGCACGGTGCGTGACACGTCTATAGACGCGTGTGTATCCACTGACGCCCCATTCTTCAGCCTTCCCTCTTGATGAGGTGAACAACTTCTCAGATGGAAGATAATCAACTCACGCTCTGTAGCTGATGCCATTATCATGTACCGGGCAAGGGCCAGACTGGGTAAACCAGTGCGTGTACAACAAGCCATTCCCCTACATGACATTGACCATTTATACCAGAGCCAACATCGCGTCCAATGATGTTATGGGCAACTTCTCGCTCACTCTTGTTGACATCCTTGACACCTTTGTTGTTCTCGGGGACAAGGAAGGATTCGACACTGCCGTTCGCAATGTCATAGATGTTGTTTCATTCGACGTGAACACCAAGCCACAAGTCTTCGAAACCACTATCAGAGTCCTCGGGGGGCTACTTTCTGCTCATCAATTCGCTATTCAGCCCGGAAAGCCATTTCACTTGCCGTGGTACAAAGGCGAATTATTGGATCTAGCACATGACCTGGGGACACGGCTATTGCCCGCATTCTCTACCCCTACAGGCATTCCTTATGCTCGAGTATGTTCGTCAATGAACAATCAGACTAGCCTGCTCACCACTAAGTAAAACTATCAGGTAAATCTTCGGCAAGGAATAATGCGCGGCGAAACCATCGAAACGTGTGCTGCTGGCGCTGGCTCGCTCATGCTAGAGTTCGCCACTCTTAGCAGGCTGACCGGTGACGACCGTTTTGAGAAGGCCGCATACAAGGCGTTTTTTGCGCTGTGGGTTCGCAAATCAGATTTAGGGCTCATTGGAAATACCATCAATACTTGGACTGGTGTATGCTCGCGAGTACATCCTCTTGCTTATCACTCACCCGACCTTAGGATTGGACCAATCCGGCCGTGACAGGCATAGGTGCCGGTATAGACTCCTTCTACGAATACGCTTTGAAGTGGTATATTATGAGTGGTGAGGGCCTGCGCATCGGTGTCTACTGCAAGCTCAGCTGTCGACTGTAGGCGAAGCCGAGTTTTTGGACGTCTGGGACGAATCCTACGCGTCCATCATGCGATATTCCCGTACCGCAGATGGCTTTTGGGTGAGTTCTTCTGGTCTGACGTTGCTGATTGTTAACTTCCAAGGCAGTATAAACCCGTTCACATGAAGTCGGGGGACACAGCGTACCACACAATCGACTCGCTAGCCGCATTCTGGCCTGGCCTCCAAGTGCTGGCGGGCGATATCCAGAACGCAATTAAGCTTCACGGACTTTGTGAGCTCGTTATGCATTCTCCCAACTCACAGGACTTGACTGAGATGCAGACTATAATCTCTGGCGACGATATTCAGGATTACCGGAAGTCTTTGATACGGCCTTTAGGACCGCGACTTCATACCAATATCCATTGCGGCCAGGTGCGTCGTCGCATCTCTTGCGTTCGCCAAATCTCTAACTCTTACTAGAATTGATTGAGTCTACGTGGTATCTCTATAGGGTACGCAAGTGTTCTACGAATGTCAACTCATTCCTTATGGCTCTCCCAGGCTACTAAGGACTCGTTCTACCTGGACGCTGGCGAAAGAATGCTCACCGACATCATAAAGCGCTCAAAGGTAGAATGCGGTTTATGCGGCATCCAAGACTTGAGGACGAATAAACGTGATGACCGGATGGAATCGTTTGCATTGGCCGAGACGTTGAAGGTTAGTAGACCGTCCAGCAGCATTGACATTGCGCTCATACTCTCCTCAGTACCTCTACCTAATCTTTGACGAGGACAACTTCCTGCACTCGGATGACTCGAACTATGTCTTCACGACAGAAGGTCACATACTCACGTTACCCACCGAACACATCAGGCCTGTTCCCGCCTATCGTAAAACGACCCGCAAAGTCTTAAATCACCAGTGTCCAGCTTACAAGCCCTTCCAAGATTTGGGGCTTGTCCGGCACATGCTTGGCAGACTAGATGTGGACTACTCTCGTGCTCTGGTTGACATACCGGCGAGCGAATTGGAACAAATGCTCTGGTCCCCCGATGGTTGGTGCAAGCGTCCGAGAGTAGACCTCTTTGTGAGCCAAGCTGCCCGACTCCAAGCTCAGGCGGAGAGCGTGTTGACGTCGTCACCACAGACCTACGACTACATCCTATCAACGGGTGGGAAGCATACCGTCGAGGATCCAAGTCCCAGTCTGCTCAAGGTCTTGCCGGTCGAAGGAGGGTTCATGATGAACAACATCACTGGCGTGCGGGTCCACATAGTCCAACGGCTGGATGATAGTGGATACGACATCAGGCGGCGTGAGTTTTCCTGCTGATGCATGTTGACCCCGCCTTACGAATTTTCAAGTCGGCCATTACAACGTTGCACCAGGTCAAACCGTGTATGTGAACGACCCTAATATGTTCCCGGACAAAGCATCGATGGAGGAAAGGGACTTGGACGTTTTGCTTCGCTTACATTTGGACGATGTTATGCCCATAATGGGGAGTCCAGACAGTGCAGACGTCTTCCTGGTTGGATATACGGCCTTCTTTGGTGGTGACGTCTCTCGGCACATCCGAAAGACACTGCGACTCTCTCACGAAACGTCGTTGCCAGTGTTTGTCCCATCGGATAATACAAAGGGTTGTGAGCCTTACACCGGCTCATTCCAAGACGGCGTCATTATCACGCATCGCGGCGAATGCACTTTTATACAAAAACTGATTATGGCCAAAAATGCCCAAGCCGCAGCCGTTATTGTCATCAGCGACGAGGACATTGGTATCAACCCTAGAGCAGAGGAGAATGAAATCACGGATGCTGGAGACTTGAGCGATGCTGTTGCTCTGGTGATTACAAGGGAACAAGGCCAAGCTCTGTTGGATTTAGTGGCGCGCGCAGAGACCGAGGGCCTCGGACAGCTCAAAATATCGCTAGACGCGGAAGGACGAACGGAGAAGTCGCCGCCGGTGGACCGTATATGTGGGTATCTCTCGATATCTGGTGCTAGAGACCTCACTGAACTATGCTTTAGTACATCTGAATGGGCATCCATTGCTGAATACAAAGATACTGGTCTAGGATATGGATGTAGAAGAATACATTGCTATACCCTAATGGTAGCGGATCTAGTCGTCGGTCTTGACGATGGAGTACACGGGTGCATCGAGCGTAGCCACGGCCTTGAGGAAGAGGAGCTCGATGATGAACAAGTATTCGACGGTTTTCCCGCCGAGCTTGGAGACCAGCTCTCCAGCAGCGCGTGCTGAACCACCTGCAAAATGGACATCAGTCTACGCAGCACAGGAGTATAGGATACGCACCTGTTGCGATGAGGTCGTCTACGATCAGGACGTTTTGGCCAGGTTTTATCGCATCCTTCTGGATCTCAAAAGCGTCCTGTAGGATATGATGAGCTTGGATCGAACAAACAGGTCGAAAGACGCACTGAACCATATTCCTTCTCGTATGTCACAGACACACATTCTCCTGGGAGCTTGCCAGCTTTGCGCACCGGGACAAAGGCGGCGCCAAGACGCATTGCGAGGATGGGCCCGAACAAAAATCCGCGCGCGTCCAGGCCGACTACAACATCAATCTTGCCGCCATTGAGTTTGGGGATAGTGCTCGACGTAAGATGGAAGAGAAAATGAGTGATGAGGGCCTCGAATGCAACTGGGTCGCGCAGCAGGGGGAAAATATCTAAAAACACGATTCCCTACATGTTTATGAGCGCCGATTCGGATTGACGCTTTGGCGGTAGCAAACCTTTTTCGGAAAGTCGGGGTGTGCAACAAGATGCTTCTGGATGTACTGAACGTCAAGAGCGGTCGACATGGTGGTAGGGAGCAGACAGCTTCAGATGCTTCCGCGCGCCGTCCGATATCGGGCAGAATCACGGCATCGCACACAAATTTAATGATTTATCGCTCTGCTCTGGCCGTTGAATATTTCGGGATCTCAATCCTTTTATTGGGAATACATACAAAGCCAGGAAGTACGGGCATGCGAAAGACATAGACATAGAGCAGCATAAAAGACAATACAGAGGCTACACAATATCTATACAGACTCGAGCACCTCGGGCTCCTTGAAGTCCTTCGCGATACGAGTACCAGTCTCCTGCAGAGGGCTTCAGTATAAAGGGTAACGGCGAAACGCAGAGAACATACGTCGGTCGACTCGCCGTGCAGTTCCATCAACTTGTTGATGTCGAACTTCGGCGCCTTCAGAATCTTAGCCTTGCGAACATAGACGTTCTGCAGGGGGTAGATGCTCCTCGACGCCTTCTCAATCTCACGACCAATCGCCTCCGGGATGAACTTCTGAACGAGATCCTTCAGGTCGACGGTGGTCGCCTCCCTGGTCATGATCTCGAACATCTTCTTCCTGATCTCCCGCACTTGCGCCGACTGTGCGTAGGTTGTCTTGCGGACTTGAGATGGTCTCCGCTTGGTGAATCCGATAGCGAAGAGACGGAGGAGGTAACCGTCAGTCGTCTTGACGTCGACGTGCGCCTCAATGAGGGTTTGCCACTTGCGGACGAGAGAGCGAAGCTTGTCCGAGGTGAAGTCCATGCCGTGGAAGTTGGTCAAGCAGTTCTTGCCCTGAACCTCGTCCACCCGTAGACGCATCTTGCGGAATGACTGCTCCTCATCCTTGTTGAGATCACCCAGAGACACCTCAATGATACGACCCTTGAGAGAGTCGTTGGCGTTTTCTGCTCGCGTGTTAGCTTCAAGTGGATCCGATCTGCAGCGCTACGCACTCAGGCCCTGCGACCTGTTGACGAGGGTCTTGCCGACGTTGCGGACTTCAAAGATCGATGGCGCCTTAACATCATACCATTCTGGTGAACAATGAGCACACGTACAATCTCGTTTGAGCGCGACATACCTTTGCGAGTGAAGGGGTCCACTACTTTCTTCTTGATGCCCTTTTTGCCCTTAGAAAGGCGCTTGTTCTGCAGCCTTGTCAAGCAGGAATCGGTGGACGACGCGATGCAAGCGTACCTTGCCGACAGCCATGGTGGAAGGAGGGCGGAGGGGTGTGGTCCGCGGTGGGTGGAAAAAGCCGGCAGTTTAGATTTTCGAGGGCGAATTGCCCAGGTGTGACACATTGTGACGCAAAACAACTGTACAGTTTTCGGAGATCCCCATAAACTATGCCCGGGACACGGACCGAGATTCTGTTCCCACCCTCTGCTATGTTGCGACCTGAATTCGACGAGGTCTGTGCAGCTCTCGTCCAGAAGTACAGTGATACCGTATTGGACTCTTCTACTTCAGCATTCAAAGATTGGACATGGAATGAACATCCTGTTGGCCATCTCCAATTGTCCAATCCAACTTGCTTATCGAAATCAAAGGCAGTGAACAACTTGGGTTTTCTATCCCGGACCAGATTACTGTTGAACCATCCGCGACATGAGTCTTTTCACAGTGACGGCACGATGAATCTCGAGACGGTTGAAGATGTGACTGCGGAGGACGAAGCTACAGCACCCATCCCTCCTCATGCTTGTACCTCTTTGACCTGGCGACAGTATGTTGCGTACTCGGACACGTTCCATGTTCCTGTCTTCTATTTCTCTGTTCACGACGCCAGTAAGAATACAAATCATTTGTTTGAGTCCCCACCGATAGGCTATAGATGGGTCCCCACTGTCTTTGCTCGAGTTGATTCAGACGTCTATTTTCCGTGCGGAGTTGCAGACTGGAACTCAAAAAACGGATTTCGGATTGAGCAGAGCCGGTTCGACCTTCCCTCTTCTGTCCCAAGGCGACCACCCCACCCTCGGCATACCCTGTTGGTACCTCCACCCGTGTGAGACTGGGCGTGCTGTAGCCGAGCTGCTCGGTGAAGATGATTCAAGTGCGCTGCGTTGGCTAGAGATGTGGTTCGTTGTATTGGGCACTGCCATCTACACCTAATTATGTGCTTCTCCGCCTAGACCTCGAATATGATGTTGAAGGTAATCGATGGTCTGGAACATAGAAAATTACACACCAATCGCTTCGCGACATCCCGGTCGATTTTTCGGCCAACAGCATTGAGTAGCCACAGCCACCGAGTTCGAAATACGTCCATCATCTCGGGCCCTTGTTCCGACAGTTGTCTCAAACGCAAGTATGAACATTGAACAATAGAACAATATGTAGCACGGCCAATCGACTGAGACCATTCTGGTGCCACCACTGCCATGACCGATATTATCTGGCATTCAGCAAGCCACCGGGCTGCCAAAGCGTCTATCGTACGATCGATATAATCATCACCCAAACGTTTAAAAGGACCTGGACAGTCGCGGCTGCTTTCCATCCATCTCCCATCCCACTCAAATCTTACTCACTATGGTGTGCTATATTCCACAGTGTATTTCGCATCGCTAACCCCCCTCTAGCCTATCGAAGCCGTCATTGTCGCTGCATCGAGGACGCCTACTGGCTCTCTCAATGGTTCCCTGAAGACGTTCAAGGCCCCCGAACTTGGAGCTGAGGCCCTTAAGCACGCTCTCGCATCGAAGCAGATTGATCCTAGCGTCGTCGAAGAACTCTACTTTGGCAACGTTGTTCAAGCCGGCGTTGGCCAGTCCCCAGCGCGCCAGGTCGCGCTCAAGGCGGGTCTCAGCCAATCCTCCGATGCGACCACAATCAACAAGGTTTGCGCAAGTGGAATGAAGTCCGTCATGCTTGCTGCCCAGGCCATTGAGGGTGGACACCGTTCCGTTGTTGCTGCTGGTGGCGCGGAGAGCATGTCAAACGCACCGTACGTCTTGCAGAATTACGTCTTAAGATGCGCATCTGATTGAAATTAGATTCCTCATTCCCCGCACCAACCCTGCCTTTGGTAAATTCACCACCATCGACTCTCTGGAGTATGATGGCCTCTGGGACGTCTTCAACAACCAGGCCATGGGCTGCTGCGCCGAGGTATCAGCAGAAAAATGTGAAATCACCCGCGAGTCCCAGGACTCTCATGCCATCGAGTCATACAAGCGCGCGGCAAAGGCATGGCAGGAGGGTGCCTTCGACGCAGAAATCGCACCTTTGACTGTCAAAGGAAAGAAGGGGGATACCGTTGTGCGAGAGGACGAGGAATACAAGCGTGTCATTTTTGACAAGGTCCCTACCCTCCGGTCTGCATTCAAGCAGGGTGGCAGTATCACTGCTGCGAACTCTTCCCCTCTCAGCGACGGCGGATCTGCTCTTATCCTGATGTCCGCTGAGAAGGCCAAGGAGCTCGGCCTCACCCCTTTGGCTAAGATTGTTTGTACGTTGTTTGTTGAGACTGAGAATTCATCTGTTAATATTGATTCGTAGCTTACGCTGATGCGGGTGTCGACCCCGTTGACTTCCCCATTGCACCCACCGTCGCCGTACCGAAGGCGTTGGAGAAAGCTAACCTCACTGCGGCGGACATCTCTCTCTTCGAGCTTAACGAGGCGTTTTCCGTCGTCGTACGCATTGCTGAGAAGAAGCTTGGAATTGACCCTGCAAAGATAAACGTGAACGGGTAAGTTACTATTCATGTATCACCCCTTCATACTCACTCCCTAGCCAGTGGTGCCGTCGCTCTTGGACATGCCATCGGAAGCTCAGGCTCCCGCATCATCGTCAGTCTCGTCCATGCCCTTAAGTCTGGTCAATATGGTGCCGCCGGCGTTTGCAATGGGGTATGTCGTTGTCTATCCCGAGAACTGTCATGTGCTCATCATCTTCCAGGGTGGTGCTGCCTCTGCCATTGTCATCCAAAAGTTGTAGAAACTATAATCCTGTTGCTGTATTGTTTAGATTTTTCCCATTACACATCTTGCGTTGGTTCAGATGCAATCATGTACTACTGTACTTATCGCTCGGCATCCTGTGGCTCGAAAGGTTGGCTTCTTTTGCCACGACGTCTTCTCAGGTGCGCCTCTACACCCTCAGATGATAAGACTTGAGCCTTCTTGAGATAAAAGGTGCAACAGTGATCTACCCAGCCTCTTGCATATTCCCCAGTGTATCCCCCATGAGTGATTCTGCAGGTCGCCTGGAATTCTCCCTAATCGAGCGCTCGGGGCGCGAGCTCAACAAGGAGAACGTCAGCGTCGAGGCTGCCAGCGTTAATTCGAAGCTCGACGGCGATGAGGCGCTGAAGCTTGTGGGAACGGAACGAACTGCAGAGTTCAGCAGCGAGTATAATTTTGCACTGAGAAAGAAGCTTGTACGACAATCGCTTTGTGTTTGCGCCTCTACCTCGATGACAGCTAATGCTAGTTTGTCATTAGGATCGCACTATCCCGCCTCTGTGCGCGGCAGTCTACTTCACGCAGTATCTCGACAAGACGTCGTTGAACTATGCGAGGTATGAGTTACCTGCAGGCTAATCTCCAAACGCTAAGCATGCATATAGCATCATGGGGCTGCCTATCACAGGACAGGCAAGCCAAACGAACCCACCACCTCCACTATCAATGATGCTGATTTGGGCTTTAGAAGTACAACCTGGTCTCTATGGCCTTCTATATTGGTGTGTAGCGATAACGCTCTTCTCCGATATACTCATCCTTTCACCAAAGGGTATCTCGTTTGGGAATTTCCAACGGTCTATATTTCTCAGAAGCTACGAGTAGCAAAATACCTAGGTACGTCCTACATTTCCTCCTAAAAGAGAATGGTACTGATCGTGAGCAACGAGAAGGTTTCAATATTCTCGCGTGGGGTGCCGTTCTCATGCTGCATGCCGTTGGTACTTCGTTCCCAGCCTTCTTCGTTCTTCGTGTCCTTCTCGGAATGTTGGAGAGTTGTGTTGCCCCGATTCTTATTCAAATTGTGACAATGTTCTATAAGAAGGATGAACAGGTCTGCAATATCCTCAGAGCAAAACCGCTGAGGACTTGTGTTGACATTGCGGTACTAGGGATCTCGCATTTCGTGGTTCTACGTGATGGTCGGTTGTTTCCCGAGCATCAATACAGTTTCAGCTCACCTCGGGAAATACAGAACGGCCTCACTCATATTTTTGGTGGCTTCCTAGCCTACGTAAGATCATCCTGCGAATTGACCAACTACGCCTTCCTAACTCGGCCTCTGCGGTATTCCAGGGTGTATCGTTTTACGATGGCGATCTCATTGCTCCATTCAAGATTATTTACATCCTTCTCGGTGGCCTCGCTATTGTCGTAGGAATTTGCGTACTCGTTTGGCTTCCGGACTCTCCTATTCACGCCAAGTTTCTGACCGAGGAAGAACGCATTGCAGTTCTTGAACGAGTTCGCGATGATCAAGGCGGCACATTGAACAAGACCTTGAAGCGCAGACAAGTAATAGAGGCACTTACAGATGTTCGAACATGGTTGGTTGTGTTGTCGACAATGCTTTGTGAGTTTAGGTCTATCTGCTCTGCTTCCTAAACTTAAGGATCGACAGGTAGCCTTCCCAATGGCGGCATCAGCAACTGTGAATTTCTCCGATTTCCCTTGTGTTTTTTAACACTGATAGTGTCTTCAGTTAGCAACAAAATCGTTAAAGGGTTTGGCTATACGTGCGTCACGCTTTGAAGAACGCGAAGACATGCACTAAACCCAAGCCCACTTGCAAGGTCCAAGGAGACACTCATACTATCCACTCCGTACGGCGTGTTTGCGGCGCTGATGACAATTTTCGTGGGATGGTATTCCGACAAAAAGGCAACCTTCTTTCTAGTCTCAAAACAGCGATGCACTGACCATCTTACTACTACCATAGGGTGAACGTATGGTGCCGATTATCTTTGCCATATTGCCTACGATATTCGGCGCTGGTTGGTCGATATGTCCTTTGCTTTGAGGTTGACGCTGATATCGGGGATTAGCCATTCTCATCGGCCTTAACGACTCCGGGAATAAGGGCGCACTCTTATTTGGTGGGACCTTGAATCTCATATAATGCAATTCTAGTTTTTGACGAATCCGCAGGCAGCTACCTCATAGGCACATTTGGAAGTGCCCTCGCCGTAATATACGCATATAACGCCAGCAATACCAGCGGTCATACGAAGAAGAGCACTGTCAACGCAATGACCATGGCAACATTCAGCATCGGCAACATCGCTGGCTCGGAAATTTTCCAAGCCAAGGATGCACCCAGTTATATCCCTGGCAAAGTTGCTGTCATGGTTATATTCTGCGTCCAAATTGGAGTCACATTCATCCTTCGGTGGATGAACATCAGGCTGAATCAGAAGAAGAGGGTGGCTTTGGATGCCGAGATAGCAAAGAAAGGTTGGACAGACGCGGACGTTCAGAAGGAAAGGGACAGGCACGCGTTCATGGATCTCACTGACTTGGAGTAAGTTCACGGCAATGTTGTCTTTCGATTCACTGATAATTTATTATAAACACCAGAAATCCGTACTTCATGTACACACCCTGACTTGGTTTCGACATATGGGTCAATACATAGTACGATTTCATGGGATCACCATATTTATTAATGAGAGCTGCACTCTTGGAGAGAAATGTTCCGAACGATCAGGATCGTGTTGCAGGGTTCGATATGTCTGTCATGTGACCCCGTAATCGCTTGTTCCGGGCCATCATCATCATGCCCCCCGTCGCTAATTTGGCCAGTATTCACAAGCTTCCTAAAGCAGACAAGACCGCCCTACTCGCGTCTTTTGTGACTGAACAGAAAACGAACGCCCAGCTGTACGCCGAACAAGGCTTAGCCGCTACATCACGTTCCCCTCTCTCTCACGTTTCTTTGCACACTGCTGCTCCCGCCAGCGTTCGCCCTTGTGGATTCGACACACCTGTACTCAAAGTCCGCCATTCGAAAAAGAACGTCCCTCTCCGTTCGCCCACCAAGAAGCGCAAGCAATCTCTCAGTTTGTCGAAAGCAGACGATCCACCGCAAGCACCCCAGTCGTCTCCTATGAGACCTGCACCGAAACGAAGGAAACCCCCTGCTCTGCCGCCTGCAAAGAAGCAGAAGCTTAAGGAAGTACCAGATGACGACCACGCTGCTAGTGAGTTACTCTCATTCACAAAGGTGGGATATCTCACACTTACAATGACTAGGGCTTGCCAAACGCGCGCAGAGGCGGAAAGATACCCGTGCTATCACTCGACCCATTGCCGACGAAGAGTGCAACAGCGACAACGCCCCCAACAAGACCAAGGGATCATCCAATAAGCCTCGAAAGAAGGACAAAATTCCCCCTGGCCTCGCCCTCATGCATGGCTTTTCTGCAGCAAATGTCGGCAAGGGCCGATTGACGGTGCGTCGTGTGGTATGGAAAAACGTCGCTGACATTCGGTAGGCGAAAGTTCCCGTATCTGCGGGTGTCTTCAGTCGTGGACGTGCCTCCGAGAAGACGAAGACGAAGACAGGACAGGAAAAAAACAAAGGTATGGGCTTTTGTGCTTTTTCGAGGCGATTTTTGACCTCTCAGCCCGGGCGATTTTCTCTGAGGGCGAGTTTCTGAATCCCCGTCACTTGTCGGTTCCTGGTATAGGTTGTAGCGCAAATAGGAAAACGACTTCCGAACGGCAAGCTAAATCTGTCCCCCTTGCCCGCAGCCTTGAGGAAGTTTCAGCGTCAGACGACAACGATAGCGCAGAAGAAGTTCCTCAACGCATTCATGCAAAGAAGAAATCAGCACCAGCACTACAAGCTCAGTCGAAACGACCTGGTCCCCCTTCGGCTACGTCCTTTCCTGTCAAGACATCCACGCCCAGAAAACGACGCAGAGTATCTTCTGAAGTAGCCTCGGGATCTGAGTCGTCATCAGAACCTGTTGCATCTCTACCTCAAGCAGAGGAGTCGGAAGTTTGGGACATTGAAAAATCAGATTTTGTTCTTCCTTCAAGGCCCCCGTCCCTCACGAACGATTCTGCTGTGCTTGATACGCGCCTGACGGCTTGGGGAGCTCAACTCCACGCCGACCACGACTTTGACAAACCTGTCCCTGAACTGCAACTTCCTTCTAGTCCATCTCTTGGGCCGTCACAATCAGCCTCGCAGCAAGGCATGGCGAGGGCACCTGCGGAATCATTGATCCAAGATGCTCCTGTTGTGTCTAAGTACTTCGCTTTGCCCTACGCGGCGCAGGCTCGAACCGAGCACTTTCTCCCTGCGCCCACAAATCCTCCGCCCTCTATCTCTCCTGCATCACCTCGAGTCGCACCACTTCCGTCACCTATGCACCGTCTTGGCGAGCAAGGCAACACACAAGGTCATGTTGTTTCTGACTTAGTATACGACACGCTGGGAGACGATGAACTCGATGCTTGTTACACTGCCTACAATCTCACCGCGACCCGCTCGTATATTTATCCTCGCGAAACTTCCGTTCACGAACACGAGTACGACTGGAACTACGACCACGATTTCAATGATACACAGAGTCCCGACCGCTATGTGATCTTTGACGATGAGGAAGTACCAATGGACGATATTCACTTCGAAGCATACGACCGCCCCTGCCGACAAGATATGGGCATAGACTGGGATACTATAGACCAACAAGATCAAAGTCAAGGTTGGACAGCCGAGGAGGATGCGTGGGACGACAACGGCGACGAGTGGAACGATGGCGAAGGTTGGGACCAGGACGAAGGCCAGGATATGATGGATATGGAGGTGAATGACGTCTTGTGGGACCAAGTGGGTCAGGCGTCCGAATCCATGGAAACCTCTGATTCCGATGAATTAAACGCGGTGTGTTTCCAAGGCGGTCGGGAGTTGTTGCGCGGGATCGGTGTCGAACGTTCATTTGCTCGGTCGATGAGGCATCCGACGAGCTCTGCGGAAGACCAAGTAGCAAGGGCTTTGAGTGGGCACTGGCGGCCTCAGAGGCTGTAGTAGAAATTATTCATTGTTAAAATGTATCCCCACGCCTACTTGACCGGTGGCAATAAGACAATGCTCCAAATGATTTCGGAGCAGCGTGTTACTCAATTGGGACCTGAGAAATGCCTGGGGTTTGTCTTCTCTTTAAGTACCATCGAGAGAGAGGGGCGGCAGGTAGGTTGTAAAAGGTCACGACAATGAGGAAAAGAGCCTGCCAACAAATGGCGTTGTTTGAGCGGTAGTCGAGCGACGAGTCACGATCGGCGGCAGCGGTCACGTTTCTCGCGTTTTAGCACCTGACGTTGGTTTATTACAAGAATACTGCTCTCCATCCCACCATCACCATCACATATTCCCACAAACCAACTCAGCCTGCCATTCCGAGCTGCTGCTGATGGATTTCAAAGAGAATGGGACGGATAGCTCAGGCTTCACTGTGCGTACCGTTGTCGCTGTCTTCTTCATCTTCTGTCTCAAAGTCGCTCACCATGATAAACTCACAGGTCAAGCCTGAGCCTAAAGATCATCGCGTACCCAATCCCCAACCCTTCACCCCCACTCTCAATCAGGATCAGAAACCCGACATGTCTGCCGGAGTGAAATTGGAGCAGGTGCGCTACCTTCAACGCATATAACCACAGCCCTGACAACTGCACCAAGACGGACAACAGGCAGCGCGCTCAATTGAACCCGCCTCCTCATGCCCCGCCCGAGCTCGAGCCCGTGCTCAAAACATACATGTCGGCGGAAGACATTGAATACACCCCTGAAGCTGCAATGGAACACGGTCGTAGCATGGTAACAGCACTTGCAAAGACTATCGGCAAACTCGAGCTAGGCGCCATGCGTAAAGACGTCTGGGACAAGACTGTCAAGGAGTATGATTATTCTATTTCCTTCTTAACCCCACTCTGATACCTAGTCGTGTAGCCTCCTAGCGCAAAGTTCGCCTAAGACCCTTATTGCTGTCTGTGGCGGTATGTAAGACCCATTCTCATCAAGAACCATGTTAATTGTATGTCAGCCACCGGCGCTGGAAAATCATCCATTCTGAATGCTGTTCTGGATGGTAGGACTCTTCATACCCCAGTCTCCCCCCACTAATTGTCTACAGACAACATTGTACCCACTTCCGGCATGCGTGGTAGACTCGATATTCCCCTTCATCATATGCGCTGTACTGATGTACCATTGTTAGCGTGCACGGCGACGGTCACTGAGATATCTTACCACGATAAGAACACCATTGACGCCGATATATCCTTCTTGGGACTTGAAGAATGGCGCCAGGAGCTCAAGGTTCTTTTGGACGACCTGGTAGATTCTGAAGAAGGTACTCTTCGGCGCGCGACTGACCTCAAGAGTGACGCAGGCATTGCTTGGTCGAAAGTATGAGACCGCAACTTTGTAGCCTTCAATCGTGCTAAAGCACATTAGGTCAATGCGGTGTATCCGACACTTACCCCAGAAGCCTTGGTTACCATGACTGCCGACCAAATACTTGACTACAGTCCTTGTTTGTACCTCCATTTTATTTGCGTATGTCGACATTGAACCTCAAAAGACATCAAATCCATCCTTGGAACCACCAAGAAGATCGTCGCCAAAAACTCTAGCATATTCGCAGCTGAAATTGCAAAGTATATCGATTCCAAGGATCAGAGCCGTGGCAAGGATAAGAACGGCAAGGACACAAACGGCAAGGATACAAACGGCAAGAAGAAACAGAAGACTACGCATGAGGAGCCGCAGACTCAAGCTCAGCCCCAGACGGTCGCAGAGCGAATTATGGCAGCGGCGCGCAAGGAGGCTAGGCAAGAGAAAGACAAGAAGGACAAGAAGCCAACAAAGGCGGCCAACAATCCTGATGCCCCTGCTCTGTGGCCACTCATTCGTTTGGTAAACGTCCGCTGCAATGCCAAGGCGCTGTCCACTGGTGCCATTCTTGTCGACTTGCCTGGTACGTTGGGGCGGTCGTTCTTCCCTCGGTTATTAACAACGTATTTTAAGGTGTGGCCGATGCCAACGCGGCTCGCAATAACATTGCGAAAGACTATATGAAGCGGTGCCAATGCATTTGGATTCTTGCGCCCATTATGCGCGCAGTGGACGACAAGACTGCGAAAGGTGCGTAGGATCTCGTAGCTACTTGCTACATGCTTGAATGTGCTACTAGATTTGCTGGGTGACGCGTTTAAGCTGCAACTAATGAGTGAGTTCAATCGTCTATTGTCCGTCGAACGCGGCTAACAAAATTTCAGTGGGTATGTCGCGACATCTTACTCTAGATATCATGCTGACCAGGTTGCCTCGTTCACGAAAGACGGAAAGTAAGCACCGAGTACTCTCATCGCTCTCAAATGTCTAATAAAGGTTCAGCTATGACGACCATACCATCACTTTCATTGGTTCGTGTCTTCCAGCGCAGAAGTAACCTCATCTTGACCGTTGTTCTAGCATCCAAGTGCGACGACATATCCTGCTCAGAGGTTATCCGCTCCCTTAATCTCGAAGACGACGAGGATCTAGAGAAAATCGAGGCAGAGATTTCTGACAGCCAAGAGAACAAGCAAGTAGCCAAGAAAGCGAGGGCCGTCATCGAAGAGGAGTTGGATGGTGAGGTGACATTAACTATAGCGACACTCCTCTAAAGGTTCTACAGGCATCGCCAAGGCCCTGCGTGCGGAAAAGGCAATCAACAAGGAATACAAAGAGCATCTTGAGGCGCTCAAGAAGGGCGAGCCATTCACTCGGGTATTGACAGCAAAGAATAAGGGAGGCGCCGGAAAGAAGGGCAAGAAGTCCGGCAAGGGCAAGAGGGGCAAGAAACGCGCGCGCAGCGACTCGGAGGACGACGACAACTCGGACAGTGAAAGCGAGTCCTCCGAGTCTGAGTCCGAGTCTGACGACGATGACGACAACAATGCCTCAGAAAGCGAAGCAAACGATGGCGAGGACGGCAGCGATGGCGAAGGCGAAGACGATGAAGAGCCCGAGACGCCCGAGACCCTCAAAGCCAAGATTGCTACCAGCAAAGAGAACACGAAGGGACTTCGCGCGCGCCAGACCGAGTTGAAGACAGCTCGAGATGATCTCAAGAAGCAAATAGGTCACCTTGAAAAAGCAGAGAAAGGCCTCCAAAGAAGGAAGAACGCATTTTGTTCACTCAAGCGCTCTGAAGTATGACCCAAATACTTGCCAATTTTGGTTCAATGGGCTGACCCAGATACAGTTTTCGCGTGACGTGCTCAAGGAGGACTTTAGGACTGGCTTGAAAGAGCTTGACGGCAAGAAATCCTTTAGATCGCATGAGCTTTAACTCATAACATGACTAGACCGTATGACAAACGAACGTGATCCCGACGGCTTCGACCCCAATGTCGACCTGCGTGATTATGACAAGATCAATCTCCCAGTCTTCACATGCTCCAGTCGCGATTATGTCCGACTACAGGGTATGCAACTGCACCTTCCGGGGCTCACTGATCTTACATTCCATTAGGACAAGTCCAAGGCGATGGCGAGGCCACTTGTTTTTCAAATATCGAGGACACGGGAATTCCAGACCTGCAGCAATGGTGTCAACAGCTCACTTTGGCTTCACGGGAAAAGCTCACGAGGATCTTCTTCAACTCCATTTCCGTCTTCGTGAACACCCTACTCAATTATGTTGCTGGTATTCAAGGTGTCACCGTTGGTGACCGCGAGGCCTTGCGCGCAAAGTGGGATAGCGGTCATAACGACGACGACGTGAAACAGATGGATTTAGATGACGATCCATTTGCCGATATCCCTTCGCTGAGCGGTATGGGCCTCTATTCGATGCCTGGAAAGACCAAGACTGTGTCTGAAGACCATGGTATCACCAATCGTCTTGTGAAGGTCAGTTCACACAAGCTATGATGGTTTCCCGATTGACATCGCTCTTAGGACTTCACTGAGGCTGTAGCCAATTGCACGGAGGACCTTAAGAGGAAGTTCCAGGACGGTCTGGAAGAGAAGTGCCGTGCTGGTGCTGCCAAGGTCAATCACATTCATTTTAACCTCTTCTGCAATTCTAATACAATGTATCAGGCAGCAGGCTCTGCTGTACAGACCAGCGATACAGTCGCGAGTACCGGACACTGGGCTTCGTACCGTGCACGTGAGTACTATCCTCTTCTCGTCGGAAGCGCAACTGACTTTGGGTTGCAGTCCTCCGTCGACACGGTGTTTGGCGTAGGGATCTCAACGAGGAATTGTTGCTGCCTTTCACTCAAAGCATTGCAACCTCTTGGGGCAAACTATTTCAAGACAATCTTCTCCGGTCTTTCCAGGCCGCCATCGAGGGTGCGATAGACAAGTTGCTTGAAGATTTTGAGGCATCTGCCGCAGTTGGTCTCAGGGATCAGGCTAGGATCCAGGCTTTGGCATGCAAGCAAGATGCCAACGCCGCGATGCAGAAGAGCATTGTTACCGTCGCACAGTCACTCACCGAGCAACAGAAGGAAATATCGCGTTCGTTGTCTCCCTATGTTCAAAACCAGCTCATTCCGGCGTATGATCGTGCCATGGAGGAGCGCGGACCTGGAAGTGTTGCTCGTCAAAAGGCATACTTTCATAGCTTTGTCGACGCCAACAAAAACAACATATTCTCGGATGGTGCGGACGTGATCATGGATGGTCTGGATGACGCTGCGGAGTCCGTCCGGAACGCGCTCTGCGTATCGGTCGGTGAACTCGCCGACAGAGTATGTTGCAACTTTCTCGATCCGCACCCTTTTTGACATTTTCTCTAGATAGAAGTCAATCTGTCCGTCCTTTGGGAGAACACCTCCGTGGAGTCATCGCAAGTCCGTGCGAGAGGCGTTCTCGTCGAAGAGGCAAACAAGATTGCTAAGCAGATTGATCTATGGCGCCAGGCAGAGCAGCTGAAGCGCGACAAGGAGCGGGTTACTGAAGAATTGACTGGCTTCAACGATGTTGTGATGGCTGACTAAGTTTTGCTGTACTATGCTTCCCTTTGTTTTGCTTTATATCATACCTTTACTTGCTTTCCATAATCGTTCTTGGTCTTGCTTCAGTGATATTACGTGTATGCTTGTATATACAATAGTTCTACTAGCTTATCAGCCTCGAACAAACAAATCCTAGGCCTTTACTTTTACCTGTCTACAATACTCTACCAGATTGAACATCCCAAACCGATCCCACACGCATGAAACTACAAGCGTTTTCAACTCTTTTCTTGATCATTTAAGCCATACGCTGGCTGAGAACCAAATGCCGACTTATGTTGTTTGCGATCATAAGTTCCAAATAAGGCAAGAGTCCTGTCATAATGAGAGTCGTAGCTCGCGGTGATTGTCTGAAGATACAACAGCAAAAGCTTTCTGATTGTACTTAGTAGTCCGTCTGGAGTTGTGTATCATCTACTCCCAGAAATACCACTCAATAAACGGCACCCCAGAAAGGCCCAAGCCTGTCCGTCTCATCGCCTGCTCTTCCCCAGAACCCTACAAGACCCCAAGCACCGCCGCTTCCAGCATCGGTAGGGACGCTTACTGTCACACAATCACTAGTCGAGGAGCCACCCTCGAGCGTTTTCCCACCCTTCGTCGTGGCTTTGATGTAGAATACCCGGGTGTGGTCGTTCTTCTGACCGGTGCAGAACGTGAGTCCGGTGATGTAGTCACCTGCCAGGGAGAGGGTCTTTGCCGTGCCGCCGCTTCCACCATGCGAGATGGTCTGCTTGGAACCGTCCGGGTAGGTAAGGTCATACGAAACGCGGTCGATACGGTTACCAGATGAGATAGTGAAGGAGGTCATGGTGGGAACATTATTAGCAGCTAGGTTGGACGCAAGGTCGGTGAAGGTATCTGCGTGCGGGCCACCGGCAGAGTCGCCCATACGAAGGGTGCTAGATAGCTTCCAGGATACAGTGGCAGAGATTGGATAGTGATCGGAGAGTGGGTAACCTGATGCATTCACGAACGCGTCGTTCTCACTGGTATACGATGTGGTGGTGAGCTCGATGGCGGAACCAGGGCGTGTGAGAATCTTGTCGACGACTTCGCAGGCAACCATGGTAGCTTGGCTGGTCCCAACAGCGAAAGGGAAGTCACAGACAATGGCGTCTGTGTTTAGTGCCGGAGGCACTCCCCCGCGGATATTGGACACCCACGCATCAGTGGCACCTAAGTCACTGACAAGGGACCGGAGGGAAGCTCCATCGACCGCGTTGGAATATCTCGAGTTTGTGTCGCCAAAGATGGCCACTGGCATACCCACCGAGTTCACCTTGGCATACGCCGCCACCTGCGCCAAATTGCTCTTCCGTGCGGTGCGGTCTCCGTCGTCCGAGCCAGCGTCGGTATGAGCGTTGTAGACGTCGACGTACATGCCATCGGAGACGCGGACACGGGCATACGTGAAGCCTTTTGGAGTGAGGCAGTCGCCGTTGTTCGAGTTGCAGTCATCCCAAGTGACTCTATCCAAGTCAATGTACTGGAAGTCGGATAGGGTGTTTAAGCCGGACCCAAAGGGCACGCCACCTACAGGCGGTGAATATCGGTGCGTGAAGGCTGCTGTAAAGGGCGCGCACTAACCTGAAGTGGGGGTCCTGTATGCATGATTGTCACCGGCATACAGAGTAGCATGGTAGTTGAAGTCCTCCTGGACGTTGATTATATTGTAAGGAGCGAGTCGGGGAGAAATGAGTGCGGTATTGGCTTGAGGATCGCCGGAGGAAAGAAGTTCTGTAAGACCAGATATCAGTGGATGCTCGATGGCAAACTTCGCCTCAATACGCACCTGGTAGACCAGCGACATTCATGCTCAGAACGCTGAAGGTTCCCGACGTCTTATCCGCAGCCACGGCACCAGCAAGGACAACAGCAGTGAAGACGAGATGGGCTGCCATGTTGCAACGGACGGACGGACGGAATGAGCGGACGGGGGTGCTTGAGTCTATCCGAGCTGGATTTATATAACAGATTGAACCGAAATCACCGAAGCAGCGTTCACTCGTGCGCAGAACGGTAACTGGCATTTCCTGTATCCATCAGAAGATGGAAAGCTTCCACGGGGATGTGCTCGTGCTAAAATATCCACATGCTACCTCCTCAAAGAAGAGCGGGTGAAGGCAGGATGAAGAACGTTGCAAGTGGTAAAGGCACTATCGGAAAGCTTTTCTAGTGACTGCAGGTGAGCCTGATACTAGCGCAGCACTGTGCAAGGCCCGAGCTCAGTGCATTGGTTGTGAGAGAGCTTCGAGAAATCCCAGACGATGTGTAGGGTCACGGTCCTGGCCCATGACAGTGCGAAGGCGCACGTGGGATGGCACAACGACTTTGTGGAAATGGTGGGAGGACGCCCGTGCCGCCCCCAAGCCACACGTCTGTGCAGCTACATTGACAGTCACATAATATGGACAAAAATGAAAGAATCACTACTTCAGTCCTTTGGATAGTTTGCCGAAGACGACGTAGAACCTTGTGGGTATCTTGTGGAATTATCATCTTCAATTTCGAACAATAATTTCTACGTCCCCCAATGCGGGCTCAGGATGGACCAACTCGCTCTATGCAGCCTCGTACCAGTCCTGAGAGTAGCTTCAGTGAATGTGAAAAGAACAGATGTGCATATGTGATTCATAACGAATAATGACCGGTCGTAAAGAGAAAAAGGCGTCCGTGGTTCAAGAGTATGAAGAGTAATTTCCAGCATATTCTGGCGTAGCTTGTTATCGTCATAAAATGGTCCTGGGAGTCAGAGTCGGAGTGATGGCGGTCGATCGCGTGACGATCGTGTCGAGGTCGCGTACGCGCTCTGTTAGACGCGGATGACCTGCCTCCCTTTCCTATCCACCTCAAGGCCCGTGCGCTCGTCGTAATAGCGTCGTCGGCGCCCCCTGCCCAAGAAACCCCAGGACTCCTTGTTGGATTGGTATTTGTAGTGTCTGCTACGGTTGCCGATGCCAAAAAAGCGGGCAATGCGCTGCCCAAGCGTCAAATGCTCACTCCGGTGGTGAGAATGCGAGTGGCCATGGTTGGAGTGCGAGTGGGAATGCGAATGGCCGTGGGAGCCGGAGTGATGGCGGCGACGGTGGCGGCCATGACGGTGTCCCGAGCTACTCTATAATTTGGTTAAGATGCTGTTCAATGATGGAGGAGATAGATAGCTACAGGTACTGTCACTACTTGAGCAACTGGCGGAGGAACACTGTATGCCATTCCAGGTGTGGATTGGACGTAGGCGGCTGGTTGCGCATAGCCCCCAGCGTAACTTGGTTGTTGAGCATACACCACTGAGCCTTGATGGGATCCATAAGACGGCTGGTGGTGGTGACCGTGGCCGTGGCCGTGGCTCGAATACGAGGCCTGCGATGGATGATAGTACGAGGTCATGGAAGCGGTGGGGAGAGAAACAGAAAGATGACAGTGTTGATCCGAGGTTTTATACGATGCGTCACTAATTGCCCTTAAAATTGCGAGAAAAAGGCGCCGAGAAATGGTACAACGTGTTTCTTTGTGTATAAACGGAGATAACAACAACGAGTTGGCTACTGGGACACTTCGCGCTACTTTTCTTTGCCGACCGCGACCAGGGACACGCCAGCTCACTCGTCTGCGAAATCACCTCCATCCAGGTCATGAGGCTGTAAAGCGTTTGTGAGTTGCACGTTGAAAGGGTCTTTGCAGCCATCCTTACCTCTTTAGGTTCTTCATCTTCCCCATACTGCATCGTGTAATCAATATGGCTAACCACTGTTTCTATTGAATCTGGGTTCGTCAAGTCGAGGGGAAGAAACGAAACCAAAGGATGTTCTTCTATCTTTGTGCACGCTCAGCCTGGACGCCCGAAATGAAAGCAGGGTAACGCTTACCAGTTTAACGATAGCTTCATTGAGGGCGTGGAATCTCGGGTTGGGTGTACTGCGTTCATCGCCGTGTGCCATCGACAACAACATTGGATCTGGTTCCAGATATCTGAAAGGGTAAGCATAAAGAAGATTGGGGGTGGCCGATATAGACTCTTTCAGGCAAAGCGGTGTTGCTCACCTCGCAATATTCCGCCTCCCGCGAAGTCCATTACGTGCACCGCCAGATGGGTCGGCTGCGTTGGCTGTGACTAAATCCATCTTGGACATCACATTTATCCAGGGAATCTCCAAATTGACCATGGCCGACATCGCAGAGAGGACGCCGCTTGGGAAGCAATGAATGAGCAGGATGTTTCAACGTGTAGAAGAAGCTTTGTTCACCTAAAGAACTTGTATTTATCTTCCATGAATTGAGATTCGATTAGATACGTTGCACATGTCCGTATACCCAGTCTTGACAGGTTCTTTACCAGAGTCGGAAGGAAAGGATGATGGGTGTAAAGTTCGATTTGGCCTGTCGTTGAGGTAAAGGCAATGAAGGCTACGGCGTCTATACAACGCACCAGGACAATCAATGATGAGATAGTCATCTTCGAAACTGCCAAGCTCCTCCTCTAACCAGTCCATATTCTGAAGGAGATATCTTGCGAGACCATCAGTCTTTAATCACAGTGTAACCCCGTTCTAGAGCACTCACTTACTCGAAGCAGTAGACGACACCACCGTTTGGACCGTAGTGGAGATCTGGGTCGTTCATCACATCCTCCAGGCTAACGAGCTCCTTTATGTCGATAACGGGCTCGTATTCAAAGCTTGTTGGCGCGGCAGCAGGGTCAAGGTTGACAAGGTGTCCAGTTCGTTTGGATAGATTCAGATGTGTCATGAACGATGCGCAAAATGTGGATTTCCCAGCGCCGGCAGGGCCAGTGACAAGGACGGCGTAGCGCATAATGCAGCAGCAATGGTGGACTGGACAAGACAAAAATCCCTCGATCTGAGCGCAGGGCTAAGTGCTATTTGCCGGCGGCGTCCAGTTTCCCATCTACGTCGACCACCATGGCTTCATATCTGTTTGGCTCGTCCGTCGATGTTGACATTCGATTCGAGGGGGAGGATGCAAGGAAACATGTGGATACCAAAGGAGAAAAAGAGAAACCAATGTCCTGCCCTGTCTACTATGACGGCGAGTCAGTTACTGGCACAGTACGCCGTGTGCCATAACTTGGCCAATCTCAGTACTCATTCACCGAATAGGTCGCTGTCAGACTACGCGATGGAAAGAAACTCGTGCATGATGGGATTAAAGTTGAATTTGTGGGAAGCATCGGTTAGCCTCCACATCTGCCATTCGTCTCAACGTTGTTGAAGCCAACCCACAGAGATGTTCCACGAACGCGGCAGCCATCAGGAGTTCCTCTCGCTATCGCAAGAGCTTGCAGCGCCTGGAGAAATGCGCCAAGCGTCTACCTTTGACTATGGCTTCAAGAATGTGGAGAAAATGGTCAGTTCTTACGCATCGCCAGAGTGCAATATATGAATGTCATATCAGTTCGAAAGTTATCAAGGAATCAACGTGAAGCTACGGTAGGCTATTCCCTCTAATTCGTAGACTGCTTCGGTCTAATGGCCATGCAGTTACTACATTCGAGTGACGATTTCGCGTCGGATGGCCGACGTGTCCCAAACGCGCGACATCTGGGTGTATTCCTACCGCCTTCCGCCAGAAGTCAACAACCCTATCAAGATGGAAGTAGGAATTGAGGATGCGCTGCATATAGAGTTTGAATACCGCTCCGCCAAGTGCGTTCTTTCCAGTGTTTCTGGTCCGTGTGCTGAGTTGGTTTAGGTATCACCTCAAGGATGTCATCGTAGGCAAGATCTATTTCCTCCTCGTACGCATAAAGATCAAGCACACTGAGCTATCTATCATCCGGCGGGAGACAACTGGCGCACCGCCAAACCAGTACAACGAAAGCGAGACGGTCACTAAATTCGAGATCATGGATGGCGCTCCCGTACGCGGAGAGACCGTCCCTATACGCCTTTTCCTCGGAGGCTTCGAGCTGACCCCAACATTCCGCGACGTAAACAAGAAGTTTAGCGTACGCTACTACCTCAACCTGGTTCTCGTGGACGAGGAGAATAGACGGTATTTCAAACAGCAAGAGATTACTCTCTTCAGAATACCAGAGGTTCGCTTTCGTCGATTCTCTGCTTCCATTAGAGACTAACGTCTCGCAGAATTGATTCGTAGCAGGATACTGGGACTGTACATCATTTGTATTTCTATCTGCCCCGTGGGACATAAATATCATGGAATGGACTCTGTGCTACCGACTTGGGTGTGCTCGTCCTCCCCCATTACAAAGTCTGCGAATTTCTTGGGATCCCAATCCTCTGTGACGAAGTCCATCTGGTCTCTGGGAAGCCACCACTCCAGAAACAAGAAAAACATACAATTAACTATCAGGATAATGGTATAAATGGGCCCAGCGAATGGTCCCAAACCCATAGTCCGTTGTATGCGTTGCCAAATGTCCGTGTGAGGGAGCTTAATAACATTGTCGTATACAACCTCGGTGCGCTCAGTGACATCTTCCCAATCGTAAAAGTCGCGAATACGGTTGTGTGCCAATATGGGATCATGTTTGCCTCCTTTCACAATACTAATAGCTTCGCCGATAGCACGAAATACATCTGGACAGGATGAATGCTCGTTCAGGAATAACATAGCTCGAATGCATACCATCTTCTTCGGGCTCTGCAAAACTGATCATTTCTTCGGGCAAGATTTCGGGGACGCCGCCAACGCGTGTAGAGACAGCATATAGACCAGCGCATGCCGCCTCGAGGATAGCGATACCAAAAGACTCGGTCAGAGATGTGTTCAAGAAGATAGTGCCACGAATAAGCACGGAGCGGGCCTCTGTGTGCTTAACCGGACCGAGCATTTCAATGCGGTCTTGCAGCTGGTATTTCTCGCGCATTTGCAGCAGGTCAATTCGCTTTGGTCCATCCCCACCTGGATTCATCGTTGAGTGAGATCGCACTGGAAGGGCGTTGTCTTCGCGCACCGATCAGGAATCGCACTTCTGGGAATGCTTTGCATATTCGGGGAGCTACGGCCACGAGAAGGTCGATGCCTTTCCTGTATGCTAAGCGAGATAGGACAACAATAGTGACTTGTGACTCGTTAGGCAACGTTGGAAGCTCAAGGCTCTTGGTCTGACCTGTATCCGAGTTACTCTGAGGCCCAGGCTGGAAGTGTTGTGGGATCAGAGCGTTTGGTATGACATAGACGTGATTTCGAATAGTCCATGTCTCCCCATCTTCCGCCACGTCGTAGAGTTCTCCACGCAAAACCGTGTTCTCCCGTCTTCGTGAAGCATCATGAGAGTCAAAATGGAGTTGGTCTAAGTCTAAGACGAACAACACACCCAGTGTGCGAAACACAGATGACGCCGTCAACGTGCCTCAGAGTCGCGGCGAGGAGCTTGTTTGTCAATATACTTGCAGCGTCGTCAAACCCGAAGAGACTATGGTCTGTGAAGACAGTACGTATGCCAAAGAAATGCGAATGTAGGATGCCCTCGTGACCCAATGCGGAGAGACTTGCATGGGCGTGGATGAGATGGATGTGTTCCCGGATGAGTATTGTACGTAGGTAGGGGAGGAAGGTGAGGAAGTTGGGCAGGGTGGCGGAGGAAGCAATAGGGACGAAGGGGATATAGTACACCTTCAGCGAAGGAACGAGCCAGCGGATGCCAACGCGGTCTGGGGCATGGGAATGCGTTATGACTATAACCTACACCGTGATGAGTCAAAGCTCAGAGTTGGATGGAGGGACGAATACCTTATGCCCCCGCTTAATGAGGTTTGCACTCAGCATGTAAACGTGGTTTTCGACTCCTCCAACGTTGGGATAGAAGAAGTCCGTTATCATCCTGCTAGTTCTTGAGTAGTGGTTTGGGCATTGATTACGTTGCGCACGCTATGGATAGAGGCGCCATGGTTGCCGAAGTTCCATTTCGCATGAGGGTCGAAAGGCAATGTTGTCACTGCCGGCGGCTCCAGCGCGATCAACCTCGGCGTGGGCTAGCGCAATCTTGTTCCTGCGCATTCAAAATTGCAGGATAAGGACAATAATAATAATAACGCTGGGGGAAGGCCATTCACTTTCGCGCACTCGAAGTTTTAAGCATGGCAATGCAAAGGATACGTTCGAGAAACGGCGTATGGGCACATTAGCGTGTCACTGCGTGGGAGGTTATCTGCACGAGATGGGAAACTCATTACACAAGCGATGAGGTTGTCGGTAGACGTGCTTCGGAGGTATTCTTCCAAAGTTTGTTCCCTGATTGGATTGGATCCAAATTGGATTATTGGATCTTCGTTCGGGACGTCGGAACACACAAAAGAGATTGATCCGTTAGTGCCGGCACATGACCTTCGATCATCGAACGCTCACGCGGTTTCCGCAGAGGCAACCCGCCGTCACCTACCACAATCCAAACACCACGATTCTTCACTATGCCAGAGAGCGTCCGTATCACCAACTCGACCCCCGCCTCTGGATCATTCGCTCTCATTCATGACTCCGTTCCACAAGGGAGCTTGCTATTCGCCAATGACATCCCCACCGGCCTCCAATCTCAAGCCAATTTGACATATGACGATGGTCAAAGCTCACTTTTTTGATTACTCGCATCGTTGAACTCCCTATAGAGCCTCTTACACTCGTTACGCTGGGCGAGCAAATGCGCATGCGTCGAGAATACAAGACTTTCTATCATGACCTCGACGACCTTTCCCCGGATATCTTCACGCCATACGTTGCGGGTCAGCAATCGGGACCTCCAAGTGCGTGCTTGTGACTTGCAACTAGCGTCCACTGACCTCCTTCACAGACGATCACTCTCCCCGATTGCCAGTGGGAGAGGCCGAAGTCGCACCGGGCAGTCCTGCAAACTCACTCCAAACACCATCCCCGCCGCGCATAGATCCCCGTGCGTGATTCTTCCGCTGCTCGCTCATACGTTCGCATTGACCTGCGGCAGCAGCTCTCTCGGCCCATGAGCGCTGAGCAATGGCGGCCCTCGTTCCCCGTCTGTTTCCCTACCACTTGTACACTATCATGGACGTCGGACCATCATCATCATCTGCATATCTCTTACTATCCAAATCTGTCGCTATTGCTGTATTGCTTTCCCCCGGACGCGCAAACCCATCCATGTACATAAACTGCATCGATAGTCGCAACTGAAATCCATATATCCCCATTTATCCCCTCATTTATGTTACTCGATTGGAAAACATTCCTAGATTGCGACTAGGCTTCATCCTGTGTAGCTGGACCTACACCATACTATGAATGTACTATTTTACAATGTCATTCGGGCGATTTTGAACAATTGCACTGTCTTGCAGCGGTCCCGGGCACGGCGCTTAACTTTCCTTAGTCATCCAGATTTAAGCGCCCAATACACGGTGCCGATGGGGGGCGTGACGCGTAGACATAGCGTCTCATTGGGTCTTGTCATTGAGCTCGAGGCCGACGTGGCTTGCGAGGTTGCACACATATGAGCGACGGCCCACTGGGTTCGGAATTGGACTACAGGAGCGGATGGTGACCAAGGCTATTGAAATCCGATGTAGAGTGTGGCGCATACGCGTTGCAATTCATTATACGCGTCTACGCGCCGGGAGAGCTCAGAGCGCATCACGCCGCACGACGCCACCAACGCGATCGGCGATCGTGTCGATCGCGTCTGGATATTTTGCAAGGCATGGAGCTAGACCTTGAAAGTTGAAAGTGGTGCCTCTCAAGTGCCTTGGCAGTGCACCGCTTTGCTTGTCTTCTTTGCGCCATCGTCTTGCTGTCGCCCACATGAAAACCGGTCTGCCCTGCCCCTCTGAGGTTTTGGCACGATCGGATCTTAACATCCCTCACATTGAAATATGGCGCAATACCAGTGCGGAAATGCGCCATTGTTTGGGCACGACGCGCCCACACAGAACACCCAGAAGACGCGATCTAGCCCGGTAGTCACTCTATGCAGTAGCACGCGCTCTGACCCCATATGGTTTTCAAAAGTGTTATAAGGAGCCAACAGTCGCTTGCCAGCTCCGTCCACTCACTTGTGCCCATTCTTCTACCATGGCCGATCTCAGGAAGGCTCCCTCTCCTTCGTCATACAACAGTGGTCACGAAACTGACAAGCATGTTGGTGACAATGCTGTTGTCGACGCGGACGCAGAGAGCGTTCCCGAAAGACGGCAAATTGGTCTTCTCTCGGCCGTTTTCATTATTTTCAACCGTATAATCGGTACTGGGTATGCGCACACGAGTTCTCCGATGTCTTGACCCTTCTTTCTCATAGTTTCTCAGTGTGTTCGCGACGCCCAGTTCCATCCTCGGTTTGAGTGGAAGCGTCGGGCTCGCACTGTAGGCGTCCACTTTTTTGTCTCCTGCGGACAGTTTTCTCACCATTTTTCTCCCTTCAGCTTCATGTGGGTCATCGGCTCGATCATCGCCGCCGCAGGAATGTCAGTCTACATCGTGTGGGGCTCTGCCATTCCTCGCAACGGCGGAGAGAAGAACTACCTTGAATATCTCATTCGGAAACCAAAGTTCCTCATCACGTCCGTGTACGCCGCAAACGGCGTTCTGTTGGGTACGTCCTTGTGACAATGTGCACCACCCATTGCGTTTCCTGACGTGATGAAAAAGGCTGGGCCGCTGGAAACTCCATCGTCTTTGGCGAGTATATCCTCCGTGCTGCCAACCAGGAAAACCCCAATCAGTGGACCCGGCGTGCGATTGGCTTCGCCGGTCTGACTTTCGCCTTTCTCCTTCATGGCACCCGTATGCGCTGGGGACTATGGCTCCAGAACGGTTTGGGTGTCTTCAAGGTCCTTGTTCTCCTCTTCGTCATCGTCACTGGATTTGTCGCTTTGGGCGGACACATGAAGATCGAGAAACCCAACAACTTCCACAACGCCTTCGAGGGCACAACGGCGAGCGCCTCGTCATTCTGTCTCAGTCTCTACAACGTGAGTTTTCGTCGCTTAGAAAGGTTTTGAAAAGGCGGTACTAAAAGTGAACAGGTCATTTGGTCGTACATTGGCTTCAGCAACGTCAACTACGCCCTCTCTGAGGTTAAGAATCCCAAGCGAACGATCCGCATCGCTGGACCCCTCGCGATCGGTATCATCACTGTGCTTTACATTCTCGCCAACATTGCATATTTCGGTGAGTTTGTCCAGTGAGCATGACGTGAAGCATGACTTATATACCTATCACACAGCTGCTGCCACTAAGGAGGATATCACCAACTCGGGCACTCTTGTCGCAGCGTTGTTGTTTAGGAATGTCTACGGCCCTCGCGCCGAGCGTGCTCTCTCAGTTTTCGTAGCCCTTTCTGCGCTGGGCAACGTCCTCTCTGTCGTGAGTGTCGCTTCATTCTCGATATGTTCTGGATACCGACCTTTCTTCCGCAGATTTTCTCTCAAGGCCGTGTCAACCAGGAGCTTGGTCGCGAGGGCATCCTGCCTTTCAGTAAATTCTGGGGAAGCAACAGACCATTCAACGCCCCACTCGCTGGCCTGGGCCTCCGTAAGTTTGCCTTCTTACCAGCCGTTCTTCGCTGACTGAGTCTCCAGACTGGGCTATCTGCACAATCGTCATCTTTGCTCTACCGCCCGGAGACGCATACAACTTCATCATCAACACCGTACATTCCTCCTCTACCACCTCTGATGACGAAGCTGACCTTCATCCAGATCTCGTACCCACTTTCTGTAATCAACGCGGTCATCTCGTTCGGTGTTGTGTACCTCCACTTCCGCCCGAATGCCGACTGGCCTCGCATCTCTATCTGGGCCGTCCTCGCCGCCGCCTTCTTTGGTGCTGCAAACGTCTTCTTGTTCATCGTGCCCTTGACCCCGCCACCACCTGGTGGTGAGCCCTACGTCGACTTGCCCTACTGGACACACGCAGTCGCCGGGTGGGCCGTGTTCGGTATCGGATTCGTATATTGGTTGATCTGGGCACATATCCTGCCCAAGATTGGTGGATACAAGCTGGAGAGGAGGGAAGAAACTGGCAAAGACGGACTGGTGCGACACGTCTTCAGGCGAGTAAAGAACCAGTGATCTTTCTGGTTCAAAAGTAGTTGTGTCTATACTATATATGTATGCGGATCTGTTTATTTTACTTTTGGGATATAGTACATAGTAGAGCACTGCCAGGAGACTGATGGAGAGTAAACGGATGCAGCTTTTACACTGAAATGACTTGGGATTGTAACGATGTCAGTTATGAAATCACCCATTTAACGGTTTTGTGTCAACAAGCAAGCTCCCCTTCGGCGATTGTCATGGTAGTTATGTCATGGTCTGATTGAAAGCTCAGTGCAGGGCTCCGATCTTCGGCATGGCAGCGGCTGGAGAGCAAACGACCAGTCACGTGTGGCCTGTGAAGCGGCAAGAGTTCGGCAAACCAGTGATATCTGTTGAGTCTTGACGTCGATGGCCTCGTATCTGTCTTCCACCAGTCTGCTATGACCCGAAAATCAGACATTATAATCTAGCAGAAATATAAAGGCTTGGTCGGTAACATAATGTGATCTGATATAGCCATACCGGCAATGGTGATTTCGTTCACCGGAGGGTCACCTGCTTAAGCAAGCTTTCCTCCGACCACCACTGACCATGAAGATCCAGAGCAGAACTTTCGTGGTATCCGGAGGGTAAGTCAGAATCTATCAGCTCAGATGCAAATACGACGAACCTAACATCGACAAGGTCCTCTGGCCTCGGCCTTGCTGCTGCTGAAATGCTGCTCTCCTCTGGCGCATTTGTAGCCAACCTCGATCTCGCACCTCCTCCAGATACATCCAGCTTGGCGTCCTCGAAGCAAAGCAAATTCATTCACACGGACATAGCATCCCTTCCTTCGGTTGAATCTGCTGTTTCGCAGGCAGCAGACTGGGTTGCTGAGACGGGCGCTGCATTTGGCGGAGTGTTGAACTGTGCTGGCATTGGGGGTCCGTCGGCTCATATCGTTAACCGTCGAGATGAGCCATTCCCAGTGGAAGTTTGGGACAAAGTGATGGCTGTGAATACAACGGGGACGTTCAACTTGACCCGTCTTGTGCTTAAGCACCTGGTCAAGGTTGCTCCCGAGGGCCCAGATGGTGAGCGCGGTGTTGTTATCATGGTGTCTAGCACAGCTGCGGTGAGCAAGTTGTTGCATCTTACTGTGTGGTGTATTGAAAGAGTTATTCATACAGCATGGTGCCGACGAAGGAATGGTGGCATATGCCGCATCCAAAGGAGCAATTCGAGCTATGACCACGCCACTCTCGCGCGACATGGCCTCTCGGGGCGTACGCGTTGTGACCATTGCACCCACCATCTTCGCAACGCCACTCTCCTCCAACTTCAAAGGAGCCCTACGTGACTTTTTGGAGAAGAGAACGACCATGTTCCCTGCGCGCTTTGGAGAGGCGCCGGAATTCGCGCAGACAGTCAAGTGGATTGTGGAATGCTCATTCGTGAACGGAGAGACGATCAAGCTCACAGGCGGGCAGCGCGTTATTCCAAGTAGAGCGTCACGACTCTAGTTCAATTGGTATCCTGGGTCCCTTTCACCAGTGTATGTAGATAGATACCATATGTTGGGCCACATTGCAAGCAAAAGTGTTGAAAGTATAAAAAATACAATGGTAATAAGTACGTATCGTCGTGCAGCACATCCAGTTCAGAAACCCAACGTTACTCATTGACTTCGCCTGCGCCCAGTGTGAGCTTGAGCCGTCATAAGCATTCTTCCCGTCCGCGCAAGCTCTTGCTTCAGCATTCTCAGTCCTTCCGGCAACGACTTTGGACGAAACCTGAGCTTGTCTGCCATTTCCCTCTGGTCTAACACACTCCTCGACGGTCCCAAAGACAGCTTCCTCGACGTCTCCTGAACCACGGACTTGACGGCATCGGCATGGATTTGGCAATCCCACAGCGCAAGATTGCGGACTTTGGGTCTGTTTTTGGTGTCTGTCATGGGCGCACGAGATGACTCTGGGGCTGGTCCTTGCACGATAAGACAGACAATTTGTCGGAAACTGGATAAGAAACGCTGGAGATCTATAGTCTCTCTCCAGTAAACATGATGCAATTTAAGCTGCTCGAGGTTGAGCGAACTAAGAGAGTCGGTCGGAAAGGTGGTATCTCCCACGTTCAAGTCGCCTAGGGTGAGATATCGAAGGTTGGTCATAGACTGAAGAGACTTCAATGGCTGAGGAGAGGGTGAGCAATATATGAGCGCGAAGATCCCTGGGCGTATGTCCCTGAGAGGCTGATGGCACAGCTTGACGAAGGTGTCTGCTTCGGCAGCGGAGCGAACGGGGACCACGCCGCAAAGAGACAGAATATGAGACGACGTATCGTATCCAATGGCAGGGAACATGAGTGGAGGCGAAGTGGACGAATGAGGGAGCGTCAGGTCCATTTCTGACGCCGATGGGCGGAGGCTGGGAAAGAATTCTTCGGCGGCGACACAGAGCAAGCTAGATGGTATCAGTCGACGAATTCGCGGCGAAGGGCTGCAAAATGCATACTACAGTTTCTGGATCTCTTCAGCCACAATATCCCTGCAAGCGATATTAGCGGTGAAAGTCCCAAGCTAGGAGAATGTAACCGACAATGTCCTGCATATTTCATCGGAATGTTTGGTGGATTCGAGTCCATCCCGCGCGATGCGCCACTGGCGAACCGTGCAGAAGGTGAAGTAGAGATTCTCCAACAAGACCAGTGGTGCGCCGGCAAAGTGTCGCTCGAATTCCTTGACAGGATCTGGCTTTGAGACAGCGGACAGGAGCTCCTTGATGCCGTAGATGCCCTCTGTGTTGAGACCAAGACTCTCGAGTGCGAGATCCTCTGGAGGAATTTCGTCCACGACGTCCATAATGTTAAGCGCTTTCTGCTTTCCCTTTCTCAGGGAGCCTGGGCTCGTCCGCGCGCGCGAGATGGTCGGTCCAAGACGGACAAAGTGCTGCATGGTACTAGAATGGGGCGTCGACTGTTGTGTTAGGTGGCGGCAGAAAGGACAGCAGCCTGTCGCGGAGCTACAATGGAGCACACCCTTATATACTCCGCCGGGCCAGAGACTCCAGGTCTCTGCGAAGACATGAGGTCTTCGCACAGCCTCGAGAATTTCGGGCCCTATTGTTCTGCGATCATTGTGAGGCAACGAGCGCAACCAGGTTTGCCTATTATGTCCCAAGGCGTCGCTATGGTTTACCACTGTTGCCAGGTCGATGTTCGACTTCCTGCTCTCGCTGGCCCTTTTGTTGGACCGCTTTGCTACTTCGCTGTGCAGTGGCACAATAAGCTGCGACCCGGTGCCATCATTGACATGAATTCAATGTATGTAGGCCCAAAGTGGACTGCTGTGAATCTGACGTTCATATCACAACCTGCAGACTACAGCCTGGTTGGCACATGTCGGCCATGGACAGCCCTAGGGAGTTTGTGTGGACAGACTGAGCCTTTTCCGGCGTAACAACAGAGATGTACATGTACAATAGCTGAAATAGCGCGCGCTCGAAACCAATAAAGTACAATATTTACAATAGGGAACTAGCATTAGATACATAGACAAACCCAGGGCATGGAACGAACACCGGTCACCTCCCAGCAGTACGCCCGATCCGTTCAACGATAGAAACACCATCATGGAAGCGCGCCCTGAATAAGGTGTTGGCGTTATTGAACAACCCATCCTTCAGCGACACGACAATGAACTGCGAGCCTTTGAACCTAGTCCGGAACAGGTGGCCGATATGTTGAGTATGAGAAAGGTCAAGGGCCGCATCGATCTCATCCAGGATGTACATCGGCGCAGGCTTATACTGAAGCAGAGCCATGATGAGCGAAAGCGCAATGAGTGACCTGCACATGCGAGGTGAGCGACATAGATATGACCCAAGAGTGTATCGCAAACCTTTGACCACCACTGAGCTCGGTCAAGCTCTGCTTCCATACAGTACCCAGCTGTACCTTCACTTCGAGGCCGTCCATGAGATCCTTCCCTTCCTGTACCTGGAGCTTTGCGGTATTTCCTGGCAATAGCTCGCGGAAAATATCCCCAAAGTCGCTTTATCGAGGTCAGCACATCCAACTTCCGTCCTTATGAATCACGTACTCAGAAACCTTTCGCCACACTGTCTCAAGGGTTTCCTTTTTACTTTGATCGATATCCTCCATCTTCTCCTCAATCTTCCGGCGGTCTTCAAGAATGGTGTTGAGATTACGACCCAGTTCTTCGTCGCGTTTCTCAGCACTACAATCAACGTCAGAGTGACGTTTTATCATGAACGGAAAGAAATGCCGGACTCGCTCATCATATGCGCCGCCTTCTCGTTAATCTTCTTCTTCATCGTCTTGTTTGTCTTGTCCAGTTTGGTGAGGAGGTCTCTGAGAGTTTTCACATCAGTGTCAGAGAAGTCGTAGACTCCCGGTTGCCCAAACATGCTGTATAGATAGGTTAGAAAGCAGCGGCGCGGAATGGGATGGACATACGCCTTGTCCTCCATGATAAACTGATACTCTTTCTCGAGTCTACGAGCAAAGTCGGCGGCCTGTGTTTTCTGGTTCTCTGTATCCTCTATATCTTTCTGCAGCTTCGTGATACGCGCTTCTCGATTCGCCGTTGTATCTTTCGAGGATTTGATGAACTCGTCCAACTCTCCCAACTCTTTGTCAAAGCGAGAAACCTTCTCTTGCTCCTTGGCAAGCTTGATGCCGAGATCATCGTGTTCTTTCTGTTTGTGAGTGTTAGTGGGACTGTGAGAAGTTAATGTATTGCGCCTACATGGACTCGCTCTTCCTCTGTTCGCAACTTCTTCAATTCTTGCTGAATTGATGCCTTGCTGGTCGACATAGTTTCGAGCTCAGTCTTGTTCCGCTCTATCGACTCTTCCGCACTTTCTAAGAGGTATGAGTTTGCTACTCCGGTGAATATGGGATATATATACCAAGCTCGGCTGCTGCAGTACGCCAGTCGATTTGGTGTTTTCTGAACAGTACATCGTGTTTCTGGATCAGGGCTTTCTTCTTGGAGATATCTTTCTGGACGAGTGTCACCAGTAGAACGCAAGTAAAAATCGACGCACATACCCTAAGTTCATCAATTTTGCCTTCCTTGTTATCCTTGAACTCATTCATGTCCTGCTCGAGTTTCTTCACCTCCGCTTGAGTGAGCCTCTGTTTCTCCTTGGCCGCCTTGACATCAGCTTGAAGCTGTGTGATAGCCTCTTTCGCAGCAGCTAGGTCATGTTGGACCTAATGATACCATGAGCAAAAGACCGCAAAAGGACAAACAAAAACTCGTACGCGGGCCACATCACTGCCAGCTACAGCGCCTTCAGCTAACCCAAGTTCGTGGCGCTTCATCTCCACGTTGCGTTGTAGTTGGCTGAACGCGTCGCGTTTGGATTGCGTTTGCCGGCCTTGTTCCTCAATCCGTTCGAGTCCTTGACGCGCTGCAGCTAGTGCTTCCTCCGCACGGATAAATTCCTGTGCACGAACCAAAATCCCAGAGCCTCGCGCGGCCGAACCACCCGTGAGAGTACCGGAGGGTTCATAAACATCGCCTTGAACTGTAACGGCACGGTGCTTGGAATTGAAAGCCACAATTTTGGCAGTTTCGGTGTCTTCACAAACAAAGGTATTGCCGAAAACGTATGCCATTGCAGGTGCGAGTTCTTCTGGATACTTGATCAAGGATAAGGCCAGTACTGCCTTGCCTTGAGTCTGATTTCGAACCATCGTTTCTTGAGGCTGTAAAATCGTTTAGTCAAAGAAAATGGCAATTGAACAAAAGAAAATTACCTTAGTTATCGATTTACTTTCGATCTTGTTCAACGGGATGAACATGGTACGCTTGCCCAGCTTGCATTGAGTGAGGAGAGCCTTGCCGACTCGCTCGTCGTCAATGATGACCTGGAATAAGCGACCGCCCGCCGCAGTTTCCAGTGCAAGGGCTTTGTCGTGATGTGCCTCGTCGAGTTTAACCCAACGGCCGACCGTTCCCCTCACCTTGGAGCGATCAAAGTTTGGAGGCGACTGGTAGTCAAAGTCAAGACCACCTGTGCCATTGCGAGCCTGGTTGCGCTGCTTCACGGGAGTTAATGGCTGTCGAGCAGTGAAACGAAGATACATACCATATCCAGGCGTCTGACCTCGCCGCGCAGGTGATTCAAATCCTCGTTAAACTTGGCTTCCTTGTCAGCATCCCAGCCACATTTCGACAAACTGGTCTCGAGGTATTCTAGCTCCTTCTTGAGGGCGTCGAGTCTCTTTTTGCCCTCCCCAGCATCCTTCTCTTGTGCCTTGCACTTCGCCTCAAACTCCTTGACCTCTCGAGATTTCATATCCAGCTTTCGCGTGAGGGTCTCTTCGTCGGTGCGAGCTTGTGTGAGACGCGTATTCGCGGCAGCAATCTGTCCAAGGTATCCACCGCCGTTTTGGTCGGCATCCTTCCCAAGACCCGTCAGCAACGACTGCAAAAGGTTCTCGTCGTTGTGAAGTTGACTTTGGCGAGCATCCTGCTCGTCTTTCAACTTCTGATGAGACTTTTGGAGATCTTCAACATGCTCGCGCTGGGAACCAAGTGCATCTTCAAGCTAAGGACCCGTTGAGAAACTTCGAGTGGACAGTGGCAGAAGAATAAGCACCTCACTGATTTCCTTCTCGGCAGCGACCATTTTCTCGCTCTCCTCTTTAGAGGATTTCTCACAGACCGCAATCTTTCCACTCAGCTCCCCGAGTTTACTGGTCAGTTTTTCGGCCTGCTCTCGAAGCTTATTTATCTTGCCACCCTTCTGAAGCTCTTGGTCGCGCTGTTTGACAAGATCCCTCTTCCGCTTCTCGGTCTCCGCAACCTGGCGCGCGTCCTCGTCGATACCTTCCCGCTCAACCAGCAGCTCGTCTTTCTTTTCGGCGTGTTCATCCGCCATTTTTGCAATGCGTTCCTGCGCCTTGGTCCATTCGAGAGCACGACATTTCTTGAGGGTCGCATCAAGTTGATCCTGGAGTTTGACCCACTCGTGGTACGCCTTGTTTTCCTCACGGAGGCGCGCGAGTTTGGGTTTGATATCATCGTCGATTGCAGAATGAATCTCTTGAATACGCTTTTCCTTCTTGGCCATAGTCTTCTTGGCTGATTGCTTCTTGGTTTCGAACATCCGCGTCCCAGCAGCCTCCTCAATCATAGACAAGATCTCGACGGGCTTCATGTTGAGAACCTTGGTAATTTTGCCCTGCAGAATAACGAAGTTGGGATTGTTGATGTTCAAGCCGACAGACTGGAACATGTCATGAATCACTTTCTGGTCGGCCTTGCGACCGTTGAGCAGGTACTTCGTTTGGTTCGGTAATGTGAACTAGCAAGGTTTAGTGAGCGACGAGGGCTGGCCGAGTGGCATTGCATACGCACCGTTCGCGTGACAGTGATCTCCGCTGTCGAAACATGTTCCGGGGTATTGGTGGGGTCTGTGTTGTCGAAAATGATACTAACGCTGCACCTAGTGATACCGGCATTGCCGCGTTTATAGACGAGATCCGCCTGTTTGTCACTACGAAGCTGAACGAGGATGAGAAAGTGGTGAAGAGGCGTGCGATATCTAACGCACCACTTTGAAATCGGTGATACCTAAAACCCAAGCAATAGCGTCGAGAATGTTGGATTTGCCCGACCCATTGAGACCCGTGATCGCGTTGAAGGATGCGTCCCAGTTCGAGATAATTGTGCGACTGGGATAGGATTTGAACCCTTATGAATCGTTAAGATAGTGCGCGCAGAAACATGGCGGAGGAATTGACCATCAAGCACCAGCTCCTTTACTCTCATGCTGGTTGTTGTCCAAGACGCGTGACGACTCTCGTCACAGAACGCGTGGTGACAGACGCGATCGGCACGTGTTCTTGTCTGGTAGCCAATTCTGCCCGGTGCTGCGTTCAAGGACCAGGGTCTAAAGGTGTCTGAAGTCTCTTCGCAAAGTGGGGGTACAGGACAATCCATTGTAACAAGCATGACCTATTGCGAATGTAATAACTTATTTAAATAATAATGAGCTCCCAAGGATGCTTTTCTCTGTTCAGCAGATAGTACAGGACGAGTCCTTCGCGGGCTTCTCCATATTGACCACGAGCTTGGCCTTCAGTGTTTCTTCCGTGCTGAGATATGTCGTACTTCGAACAGATCAATGACCTGATGTGTGCCGAAAGTTGGAATGAACTCACAGCTCATGCACGCTCTTTATCTCAGGCGCTTCGTCCAGTGAAACAGAAATTTCTCTACGCTGCGCCCGAGTAGGCTTTCCGTCAGAGCGTACAAGTTCGTGGGTGCTTCTGAGTCCAATTATTATATCCGGAAGTGGTGCAGGTGCGCGGTGAAGGCCAGCGGCATCGAATATAGACAGGTCGGCGTCAACAAATGTTGGAGGGCTGGACTCTAGCAAAGACAAGCTGACTTTCCAGCGACCGTCCTTATCCTTTGGCACGCCCTCGAAGGCCAATCTCCATAAACGGGCTGTGGGTTGTCAACAGAGCCCTCGAAGCAACAAAGCATAGCACACCTCGTGCAATGAATTCTAGCTCGACGACATTGAAATGCTTCATGCGTCGCATGAACTTGAGGATTTCGATCCTCACGGTGAATTCAGAGAGTGAAGGTTCGTCAACATCGATGATGTCCGCCTGGCCCTGGTCTCCGCGAACAAGCCCGAGGGAAGCAGCTGGGGAGTACGCATCGAGCGCCCGTATGTTCTGGAACAGATCCTGGTTGTTTGTCAAGAGGCATGCTGAGCGTATTTCCACCCGGACCGCAGGCTGCAAGTCGGTAGAATGGCGGAGAAGTAATGTGACGAGCGAAGATGGATGTTCCCGCTGAAATTCGTCAGAGCGTTGGAGGATGGCCCAATAAACGGGCGAGTGTCCCTCCATGGAAGGCTCCTGAAGGACAGCCGGGAAAGATATGCCTGCTGTTGAGCAGCTCGTGGCACAATTTGCGAATATGCTTTCTAGTGGTTCGGCCTCTGGGTCATTCTGGCGCTTGGGATATCCGCGAACTGTATCGTTGATGACCTTTAGCACGGCAGCGCGTACTTCCTTCGCGGTCTTCTTCTTGCTGTTGAACATCTTACCCTTGCCGCTATCCAAAGCCTGTCCAAGGATATCTACAGAGAATGTGGGGGAAGGTTGTGGAGAGGTTGACGCAGAACTAAATCTGTTGGTTTCGTTGACAAGAGGTACAGATAATCGGCGAGTATCTTCTGGTGGAGGGGATGGATGGGGCGACGGTGAAGGGGGTAGAGGTTTTGAACGTATATCTGAATTGGATGCGGCCGTTGCCAGCGTTGTGGAAGTTGGTGCAAGGCCGACATCGGGGATGCTTGCTTCTTCGTAGGTCGGGAGGCCGGAATCTTCTTTCAACTTGGAGTCCGACATCGTAGGAATGAGCATGGGCACATCAACATCCGACGGCCAGTCGAGTAGATCGGACGCATTATTGACGCTGAGGAGGTCAGTTACGTCGCGGAATCGGAGTCCGGGCCGAGTATGTTTTCTGTTCTACGAGCTGCTCCCTCGCTGGCAAAGATACCACACAAAGCATTTCTCTCTATAACCGGCTCCCAGACTGCAGAGTTCCTCAATGGTGTCCTTGCCACCGCTATAAGGCAACCATTGAAGCCAGGGCTATCCACCATTCTGAATGCTCAGGTATGTCCAATGGACTGCTTGGTGATACAGTCTTACCTAAGGATTAGGGAAGAGTGCTTCACGACGTCTTCCTCTACACTCAGACAGACGAGAAGGGCAAGCACGGATACATCCTCGAATATGACGCCCGCGCGTCGGACGCCGCTCCACTTTTGGACGTTTTGAAGCGATTCGTGCTGCGAGCCAAAGTCAAAATACGCGACGCGTCTGACCAATATGAAAGTTGGGCAGCTTGGGGAAGTTCTCAAGCCCACCTGGAGCATCCACGCACCTGGCAGTGGGCCCAAAGTGGGTGCGTCGAACCTGTATGGGATAGCCAAGCATGGCCATGGGGCTCCGAGGAGGGTGTCATACACGACCGCAGAGCAGTGGGTATGGGTAAGAGGATGCTCATAAGGAAAGGCGACAAGCGTGCGTGTTTCTTCTATCCATGTACCCAAGTCTTCATGCTACATAGCGTCCGAAATACTCGACCACAATCTCCTCATAGACGGGTATACCCGCCATCGAATATTGAATGGCGTCCCAGAAGGCATATTCGACATCCCCCCGACTTATGCTCTCCCTATCGAATCCAACCTAGATATGATGGGAGGTTTGGACTTCAGGAAGGGCTGTTACGTTGGGCAGGAATTGACGGTGCGGACATATCACAAGGGTGTCATTCGCAAACGCATATATCCTATTACATTTGAGAAATCTTCGGAGGCGTATGTACTTTCTGTTGAATTCGCCGACTGCACCTGCTAACCAATATTGTAGGACTTCCTGTTCCCGAGTGACCCCAGGATGCTCCATCAAAGCTGAGGGTCAACGTCGTCCAGTGGGCAGGTTGTTGAGTACAGACGCTGGCCATGCTCTTGCGCTGCTCAAGTCAGAACTGATAGAAGCTAACACCAAGTTGACGGTGATGGACCAGGGGGATGTTGCTTGGAATATTACACCAACTATTCCGGAGTGGTGGCCAACACCTCCACCAGTACATATAGAACAAGAATAATTGCGTTGTGCGTTGAATAACGTTTACGATGGCTTCTTCGTGGCAATGACGGATGCTAGAACATAATCGCCGTCGTGTGAAACGGAGGAATGTAGCTCTCCAAATTCCCCGGCGTCTTCCGTCCGTAGGACAAGCTGTGGTTTGCTACCAGTGTGCAGGGCGTGAAGTGGATAAAATGTCAAGTCGCCCCAAGTTGGCTTCAAAGTTGGATACAGCGCTTTATAAGCTGCTTCTTTCACTGCCCATCTACACCACCGTTCATTGAAAGCTGCCTGATAGATCGGCGGACTGACCGGACGGCAAGAAAACGAACTCGCAACGCCTTGGTGTGCGGGGTGGCCTGGAAGTGTGGCAGCTCTTCCGTGCTCAATATCTTCTTGGCAAAAGAATCAATCCCTCGCCGTTCCACGATACCGACTATCCGTGAGAGGCGAACGATGTCGGTGCCCAGTCCATGGATCATGACCGCGACGGAAGAGTTAAGATTCACGGCCCGGAATCCCGATCTGCATCTTCATCACTCTCCATCAATATGGAAAATCTGTCAACAGTGTCTACGGAGTACATCTCAGTCTCGGCAAACCGCTTTCCAGAAGCGGCGTCCATTTCTCCCTCAGGAAACCTTGTCGCATTCGGGAGCTCCCATCTCCTCGCGTTGTGGAACTTGCAGGTAGGTACTCGAATTGGATCACCAAAGTAAACATCTGGCTTATGGCGAAGGACGCAGACTTCACCAGATCCTGGCGTGTATATCACTCTTGCAGCGCACGGGTCCACTATATCATGCGTTGGCTTCCTGGATGACAACTGCTTCATATCAGGAGACGAGGAAGGAAAGATATTTCTCTGGCATCTGGAAAATGACAAGGTATGGCCCTTCTCACCGCCCCTGCTAGTTCTGACCCAGCTTCACACAATTTCCAGTGGAAATTCACACGCTTGAATGCACATTCAAAGAGCATAACAGCTCTCACCATCCACACAGAAGCTAGGATATTGGTGACCGGTTCTTCGGACGCTACATCGAAAGTCTGGAGTTTCGATTCGAATGAAGGTGCGCCTCTTAATTGATAGCACCACTGCTCGGTGCTCATATTTTTTTGCAGAACTGCAGTCTCTATCGCTTGGTGGAAAATATCCTCTTGCTATGGCTGTTAGCCAATTACCCAAATCCAAGAGTTTGTCGAACTTTGCAACGCCATTACAGGATCCTGCCTAATCATGGGATAGGTCTCATTCTCGCTATTGGTGCTACAGACACCAAAATACAGATATGGGTTCGCGCAAACGCTGCAGATTGTAAAGTACGCACACGCCCTTACCGAGAGCACTTCCTTGTTGACACGAATGCCAGTTTTTTCACGCTGCGTCTTTATCCGGTCACGAAGACTGGATCAGATGTCTTGCCTTCCAAGAACAGGATGATAGTCTTGTCCTAGCTTCAGGCTCTCACGACTCAAATATTCGCTTGTGGAATATCGAGCCATTCACTCACGCCGACGCTTCAGGTGACGCGTTATTAGATGCATTCGAGGCGACTCTTGGTCAAGTGACGGAAGACGAGGGCGGCGGAAAGCAGGTTTCGATGAAGAGGCATATTGTCACTGTTCGTTCCACCAGATCGTGAGTGGTTCAAACATCCGGGAATGGTCAAGTTAAAAAGTGTATAGGTCGCAGCAGTACTCCATAACATTCGACGCCCTGCTAGTTGGACACGAAGCAGGCGTAACTTCGTTGCAATGGCGCACATCCTCCGCCTCAGACAAACCAAGCCTTCTTTCTTCTTCGACTGACTCGTCTGTCATCATATGGTCTCCCGCGACAATAATGTCTGGCAACCAGGACGAGAGTACTGCTATATGGATCAACGTTCAACGTTTTGGGGATGTGGGCGGGCAACGCCTTGGTGGATTCATCGGCGCTCTTTGGGCAGGCCACGGAGAGGAGGTCTTGGCGTGGGGGTGGTCAGGGGGGTGGCGGCGCTGGAAGAGCTCTGGTCGCACGACTGGCACGCCCGAAAGATGGGCGGAAGTCCATGCCATTAGCGGACACAGTGGCCCAGTCAAGAGCCTTTCCTGGAGCCCAAACGGCAAATTCTTAGTAACCACTGGGTAAGCCGCGGTGCCCACGCAACGCGTTGTGCTCATATTCATGGTGTCCTATCAGTTTAGATCAGTCTACTCGCATCCATGCACCGTTGTTCAAGGACGGAAGAACGACTTGGCACGAAATTGCGCGCCCTCAAGTCCATGGCTTCGACCTCCTTGCTGCGGGCTTCTTGAGCGATCTGAAGATGGTCAGTATCGGTGACGAGAAAGTAGCACGGGTATTCGAAGCGCCAAAGAGCTTTGTGGACGTCGTAACCTCCCTTCACATCGCGACCTTTGACGAAAGTGAGGCGCAAAATAGGCCCATGACTGCCACTGTTCCAGCCCTTGGGCTTTCGAACCGCGCCAATAACGAAGGTATGTTGCAGATAATGTGCACTGTATTCCATGCTCATCCCTTGTAGATGGGGCTTCGGAGTTGTCTCAAGTCCTGGTTTCTGACCGTCCGCTGGAAGGGGAACTTGCAGCAACCACCCTCTGGCCCGAAGTCGAGAAAATATTCGGCCACGGATATGAGGTGCGCTGCTCTCGCGGCGAAGAGTGCAACAACTCATGGTTCTCTTTAGTCAATATCATTGGCAATCTCAAATAAACGGGATCTAATTGCCTCAGCATGCAAAACCACATCCCCAGAACATGCCTTGGTGCGATTGTGGGACACACAAACATGGCGGCCCGTTGGCGATCCACTTGCGGGACACAGTCTAACAGTGACAAGGGTAGCCTTCAGCCCGGACGACAAATATGTGCTCTCTGTATCGCGCGATAGAACATGGCGGTTATTCGAACGGGACATTCATACTGGTGGTAAGACTTTCCCTCTCAATGGTCGTTGCAAATTTTCTTTCCTTATACACATTTAGGATATAAGCCTATAGCCGCGGACAAGAGCCACGGACGCATTATCTGGGATTGCTCGTGGGCCCGCGAAGGGGATGTTTTTGCGACGGCATCCCGTGACAAAACGGTCAGAATCTGGAAGTCGACTGAAGATGGTGCCAGGTGGACAGCAACCACTATCCAGCTTCCTGAGGCAGCGACGGCGGTCGATTTCTGTGAAAGGAGAGGGGACAAGTGAGTCTTCGTCGTGCATTTCTCAACTATGGCCCATCGTTTTCAGGCGCATGCTAGCGGTCGGCCTCGAGGTTGGCGAGATTCTGGTTTACACAAGCCAAGTATCAGACCCAACTGTGTGGGTGAACACGTTGAAGATCCCTTCAGGGTATGAGTTCTTCGCTAACCCATTAGCATCATTTTGACATCCTTGTTGTAGAACGGCGCACATCGCTCAAATCAACTGCTTGAGCTGGCGACAAAGTGAAAAAGACGAGGATAAGCTCCTGGCAAGCTGTAGTGATGATGGCAGTCTGCGAATTCTCAAAATTACCTGCCTGTAGTTTCCTAATCTATAATATATAATACTCCATTGTGTTCCGTAGTTGTGCTTGAACATCCCAGATTTCTGTAGTGCTGTGTATCCCGTCCATCAGAACCTTGCATTTACAAGTCATCCACCACCACTGGAATGTTATTAGAAAGAGATACCGCGTGGTCCGTGTAACATAATACCTTCGATGAACGGCACTTTGCCAGAAAGTAACTCGGAGTGGTTCTTGATCACAGATAGCATGGTCGACATCTCGCGGGTAGTGAGTATCGGACATTCCATGTTTGCCTCCTTCTTGATATAAGAGACGCAATCGTTCCAAAGGATCTAGTAACGTGGGGTGTAAGCACAAAACTCGACAGACTGACAGTCGACACACCGAGGGTATAGGGTCGAGTAGAATATAGTCGTGCTGCTGGAAGGAACAAGTGATGCCCAGTATCTCACGTAATGCATCGATAGCTTTCTGATGTGCCTCTGGAATAGTCGGTGCCAGGGTGAAGAAAAGGCTGAGCAGCGTCGTTTGCGTTATCATGTCAGCCAGCTTCAGCGCGCGCGCGTGCATGTCGTCGGAAGTTTCAATAGCGACAAGTAGCCTCTCTTTGACATGGATGAGATGGGCTTGAGTCCTGCTTTCTAGCTTCATGAAACGGTCATACCATCTCCCCGAGCTCAGGAGACCTGCCAATAAGATGGTTAGACACAATTGAATTTGGCCCTTGCTGTGGAAGTATGAGCGTACAGCAACCATCAGAGATCCATTCAGCAATGAGTTTGCGAGCGTCTCGGTAGAATTTGAGCGCCACACAACGGCTAGTCACACAGAAAGCGTCTATACCGAGCCGTGGATAGAGGTCCTTGTGATCCTATTAGCAACAACCAACACAGCTTCAGCACGCGACGCCTACCGGTATCATGTCCAGCTCATTATAAAGATACTCTGGGAGGATGAGAGGCAGCTTGAGCACGGTCTCGCAAGAGTTCTGGTCAAGGTATAACGCCATAGAGAGGATACCGATATGATTCTCATTGACTGTGATGTTTTGAGAGACCGAATCGTTTTCCGTAGTTTGCGATATAGGGATAAGGTGGATTTCGTGCTTGAGAATGGTATGGGCGCAGTGGAGAAGATGTTCGCGACCGCTGAAGCCGTCGCGCAGAGCAGCCATGAAGAAGACGGATACTAAGCAATGGGTCTATTCGTTTTAAGTCTTGACAGCAATGTTGCGGAATAGACCTGCTTACCTGGAGTGCTGTGTGGGGCTCGAGGTCTTGACTTGTTGCGTCAACGCAGGCAACGGCTTCTTTCAATAGCAAACGTTGGTTATACAGACGCTCAGCGTCGTCCAATCCGTCGGCCACGAAGTTTCCCCAGAGTTGACAAGCCTGGAGAAGAGCTGGAGGAATTTTGGATGTATCCCCTGAAGCGAGGCCGAGAGAACGTTCTTCGCTGATGCATAGTCCCACCTGTGCTTTGTGCAACAGGAAGGTATGGCGTCTGTTTGTGCGACTCATCAGTACAAATGCCGAAATGACAATTAAAGTGGAACCTACATAGGCGCGAGATCAAGCTCGTCGACTCGGCCCACGTTTGGTGTGCCGCTGCCTGCCTCTGTTACAGTGCTATCGGACACAGGCGAGAGCGTGGTACTTGGAGTAGTGTCGCTGGAAGGTTCAAAGGCGCGTAGGCGTTCTTCTAGTTCGCGAATACGGCCCTCGAGCTGTCGTCGGAGACTAACGTGCACGCCATCGTCATATTGACAGTCCTCCGGTTTCCCTATTCCGTCGCAACTATGGCAATAAGGACGCATACCATCACATTTCTAAAATCCCGCCAGTGGTTGAGTGACAATGTCTGAGGAATTCAAGCAAAAAAACGCACCCGCTTCTGCAAACTGCGTCTCTCGTTGAAGAGAGAAAGGAAATGATGCAATATGAAATGGCGTACCGACACGGGAGACACGCACTGCCTCTCTGTAGGATCTCTTTCGCCTCTTGGTCGTAAAAGCAGTCGGGCGATGCGCGCGCCCGCTGACAAGGCGTGCAAATCGGATCTTTACCGTCGCAACGCTGCGTAGTCAATGAGAACGACAATCAAAAGTTGGCCGCGAGCGTGTTACTGACGACTTTCCGCTGGCTGAGGTTTTCGAATGTCAGCTAATATCTCGCCAAGTGAACGACCAGTGGATACTCACCGACAAGGTCTGCAGGTGCGTACTAAAGGCATATCTTCACAGAATAATGGGCGTTGTTTGTGATTAAGAGGTAAGTGTTCATTCGACCCTTTTGTACCCAGACGGTCGGCGTTGTCCTTGTCTCAATGAGCAATGCTGATCGATCATCATTATATTGTACACGGCTTCGAAGTTAACTGGGCCAAAACACTTGGTCAAGTTGGCTCGGAAGTTGGCAGTTACATAATGTTGACATATACCAAAAGTCGCACAAAGTCAGCCTCCAATTAACACTGTGCCGCCGATAATGAAAGTTTGTACATTCATTGAACGAGCTAAATGTCAGCACGTGGACTCTTTTAAGGAAACCACCACCACCACCTACCTGTTCCAACTGTGGTCTCTGCCTACCACATGGCGACGACAAGGAAGTGCGTCACTCGTGTGCAACGCGTTGTTCCATCCCAGCAGAAACGCGCAGAGTCCACCGCACTTCATTTCTACCAGAACAGGCAACTCGAACTCTATGCATCCAGAGAACTCCGGCCACTTTCTCTCAGACAGCTGGCATGCACACCTTGTTCATTCAGTAACCTCAGAATCACTGAGACTCTCATTGTAGATATTCTTCGGCCGATCCCTAACTGAGTCGCGCTTGCTAACGGTATGGACCTAATTGAACATAACACTGTAGGATTTGCAACAGAGACCTAACTCTATCGTGCAGAGCGCAAATTACGTCCGGACAGAGTTACCCGTCCGTATTGCACACCGTCTCCGAGACCTACAGGCCCTTCCATACGTGGTTGTGACTCAGGAGGGTGTAGCTCGCGTATATGAGGTCCGTCTGACTTCCATTCGCGCCAGCTCAGCATCATCAATTTGAGCACAGCTCTATTGGTCTGCATTCGAGCAGTGGGTCGGAACCTATCAAATTGAACCATTCTGATGATTTCGGTGTGCAAGATTTCGAAGATACCCTCAGGTCAATACACCAGAAGAAAATAAGCAGTTCTGTGACTTCACCAGACGCCTTTTGGACGAACAGTATGTTCGTTTTTCAACGACTCCGCGCTCCAAACTGATCCAGCATTCAAGTGCATCTGTTATTCCCAATTTATATCTGGGATTATCACTCTCTTCGCCGTATTTGCCTCCAGAGCAATTGGACCGCTTTATGCGCAAGATGCTCACTACACGAATATCCCGCCGCGTCCTTGTAGAACACCACATTGCACTCTCGGAGGCGTACTCGAAAGGAGGGGGCTCAAACCCAACGGAACAGCACGTCGGGATCATATCTACAGGCCTCAACGTCGGCGACACTGTCAGAAGATGCATTGACCTCTTGCGTCGTCGTCCACTGCCTAGTAGTAGAACTTGCTGGTCGGAGGTCGTCATTGATGGTCACCCGAACACCAAGCTACCCTACATCCAGGAGCACCTCGAGTACGTAGCCGCCGTACATGGCCTCAAACACCCGCTTACGGCTGACACAGGTATATTGTATTCGAGCTTTTGAAGAATGTCGGTTGCCCAAAGTCAAACCTAGATCTCATGTTTAATACCGACTTCTGACAGTCCCTGGACGCTACTTTAAAGCGGCATGTACGCTCAACATCCCTCCCGCCTGTCAGAATAACCATATCTGAGGGCGTGAATGATGTCGGTATCAGAGTGTCCGACCAAGGTGCGCGTCCTACATAACATTCTGTATGTTGCTGAGCCCATGTTATGACCGTAGGTGGAGGTCTGTCACTGAAGGACCTGACTATCAGCAGGCCCGAGGATTTATTCTCATTCTCCCATGTTCGCAACGCCAAGCGCCTACACGCACCCCACTTGGAGAAGCTCAGATCTGTAGCCAATACCCATCAAGGATTGAAAGCCACAGTGCATGAGCAGGTGGCAAAATGGAATGGTCGGAACGCGTCGACGAAGGACGCACAAGATGGGCGGGAGCCCCGCCTTGGAATAGGTCTTCCCATGAGCAACATATACTCAACGTGAGAAAAATGGGACAGTGATGAGAGCTGAACACTGAACTGTTGTAGCTACTTCGGGGGAAAACTTGAGCTCATGTCCCTCGATGGTTGGGGTGCGTCCACGAACTCGTCTGGTCTGCTGCGTATTTCCTGACGCTATATCAAGGAACGGACGTTTACCTGCGCCTCCCCAAGCTTGTGAGTACGTAGCTGCGACGAGAGATCGATACTCAATCACCACAGGGCACAAATCTTGAAGGCATCGAGGTTTAACGGAGCCATTGCCGCTGCTGTAGAACGATAGAAAGCATTTAAAGGGCGGGTGTGCTGAATTGTAGTGAAAGTCGGCCGTATGTTATTGTCAATTCGAGCCCGCATTTATATGATACCATCATGAGAATACAAGGGACTCGGGCTCTACACGCACTAACGTTAGGATCAGCTGGACAGTTACTTTAAGTACTATGGTACAAGCGCTTCGTCCTCCCAATCTCCACCCGCTTTCCAAAACCGCGTCCTTCTGTTCGGAATTGGCTCCAGCTCAACAAGGTCAACCTCCTCCGGGTCTACGACGACAAGGGCGAAATTTCGCAGTGATTGCGCCCATAGTCTCTTTTGCTCCTCATCTGGGAATTCGCCGACGTCGTTGGGGCCTTCAATCTTGCTGGGCCACGACTCAGGCGGAGACCCTGGCCACTGTGAAAGCGGTGTTCCTGGCGGAGGTCGAAGCCACGACGCCTTCATATGGCCGCTCATACTCTTGAAGACTTCGAGGCGTTTCGCTTCCCAGTCAAATCCATTTGAGGCTTTTCCAAGATGATGTGTGAAGTGCTTGTGTAGGTCGTCTTCGGGAGATGGAACAAGAGAGGCCTGGCCGGATATGCGGTATTGCTCCTTCGTGCCGGGAATCCACCAGGCCAGTTGAACAGCAGGGTTTGCGATAATTTGAACTGTCTTGGCTGTCCGTATGTCCGTGGTCATGAGCAAAAGTGTGCGTTTGACGCTGTCGGTCTCGAAGCCTCTGAATATTAAGGTTCGTACATGGGGGACTGGGGATGTTCGATCCAGCGATCCAAATTGTAAGACTATGAAGATGATAAGCAACGAGATCAAATCACAGTAGCGAAGCGCACCACTGGCATCGGGATGTTTTTTGAGTGCGTTGTCCAGGGCTGTCTTCCAACGAGGCGCGGCCATGGTTATGGTGGTAAGATTTGAGAAGGCAGGCCGAGGTGTGACATGCTGTCAATCGTCACCGATCCCCAGATAGACTTGGTTCATTTCGTGTCTTCAAAAAGTGATGTTGTAACTGTTTCTCTGGGCGAGAGGCTCGATGGGAGAGAAATGCACGAATTGTGGACCAAGGGCGAAGAATGACGAGGACAGAGAAGCAAAAGAATTTGGTAGCACGTGCACGCAAAGCTACTATAACAGGAAAAAAGATCGCCAGGCAAAAGAATGAAGCAGGGTGGCGCGGCGGGCGGGTTGGCCCCGAACCTGGCATGCTACCTCGATGTAATCTGGATGTAATTGTCTGACAAATCGCGAGTCGGATAACTCGCCAAGCCTTGGTGAGCAGGAGTGGGAGCGCGCGGAAGTGACGTCGTGTGGACGCATATAAAATGGAAATACACAGTTATTTTGGCCCCAACCAACCAACCAACCAACCAACCACTAGCCAATACCACCATGAGCAAGTCTTCCATCCTCTTTGTCTACACCTCCTGCGACACCGGCGTCAACGGAAAGCCCACAGGTTGGTATCTCCCAGAGGCCGCCCACCCATACTACATCCTCGCGCCCCATGTCAACATCACCTTTGCATCGCCCAAAGGCGCGAACCCGCCAGTGGACGAAGGCTCGGTCAAGACGTTTACCGACGACGAGAGCCAAAAGTTCCTCAAAGATCCAGAGGTGAAGAAGCTCTTCGAGAACACAAAAAAGATCAGTGAGGTGGACGCGAAGGATTATGATGCCATCTTCTACGTTGGTGGCCATGGGCCGTGCATTGATCTCGCGGTCGACGAGGCCAACATCAAGCTCGCTGGTGAATTCTACCAGAGCGGCAAGATCACCGCAGCCGTGTGCCACGGTCCTGCGTGCGTCCACAACCATCGCAGCCTCTACATTCACTGATTTAGAAAACTAGTGCACTCGCCAACGTTGTTGATGCCGCAGGCAAGTCCATCTTCGATGGAAGGCAGTTTACTGTATTCTCCAATGTGGAAGAGACGCAAGTTGACGGATTCGGGGTGCGTATTCGTCCCGACTTCATTGTGCATACTTTCTGACAATATTTCGATAGATTATTCCGTGGTCTGTCGAAGACAAGCTGAAGGAGAGGGGAGGCAAGTTTGTCAGCACCGAGCCATGGGGTGTAAAGACCGTTGTCGATGGCAACTTGTACACTGGCCAAAACCCTGCCTCTGCAGGCCCGCTCGGCAAGGTCATCCTCGAGGCGCTGCAGAAGTAGCGCACAGTAACAACACTTAAATCATGTACTTGTACTTTTATAATACTCGCTTCTGCCTGACTTAGTGTTTGAATGGCGATGAGGACTAGTACTGAGGACTGAGTGATTCCAAGATTTTGGTAACATGCACCGAGTGATCGACTGCTGAACACTTCTTCTCCCACCCAACTACCACGACGGGCCTGCGATGTCGTCCGGCATCGAGATGGCGCCGTTGCGGGCGGCCAGTACAATGTACCTTGCAGACCATACTGAAGATCCTCACGCGCCGGACCACGCAACCGCTCCGGAATGGAAGCAAGATTTATTTGCCCTGCTTGAGCAGCCAACATCAAGCCCGGGCGCATTTCTGGTCCACATAGTAGTAACGGGTCTCATAGTCGGTGCGTTACGATGTTCTTTCCAATCTACCGGAATGCTCAGCCCTTGCCGTACAGTGTCTGCTGCTGTGACTGTCATTGAGACCATCCCTGCTGTCCACGCGATCTCGACGAACGTCTGGTTCGGGCTGGAGACCACCCTCGTCTTGCTCTTTACGGCGGAATACATCACACGATGCGTAGCCTGGTCAGCTACGTGGCGGTCGCTCTTCGCATATACCTCGTCCTTCTTCGGCATCGTCGATTTGCTAGCAGTGCTACCATACTACATCGAGTTGCTGCTGCACGAGGATACCTCGACATTATTCAGATTCAGCATCTTGCGCATGTTCCGCCTCCTGCGTGTGTTTCGTCCATTTCGTCACACCCACAGCATCCTCCTCACCATCGAAGTCATGTACCTCTCGGTTCGACGGTCGCAGCATGCCCTCCTCGCCATATCTTTCTTTGTCATCATGATTCTTACCGTTTTCTCCACTCTCCTCTACTTTGCAGAACGCGGCACCTGGGACCCCGCGCTTGGAACGTTCATCAACACAGACGGTGACCCTTCACAATTCGCCAGTATCCCTGCTGCGGCGTGGTTTGTTCTGCAAACCATTACAACAGTTGGCTATGGCGAAATCACGCCCCGTAGTTTCCTTGGCCGTTTCGTGACTTTGCCGCTCCTGCTCTTCGGTCTGTTTCTGATCGCGTTGCCGTCATTCGTGCTCGGCAGAGAGTTCAGTATTGTGTGGGAAAAGATGGAGCCGCAGATGCAGGATGATTGGGAGCCGGAGTCGCCCCAGGCATTGCGGCGGACAGACAACTTCTTGGGAAGGAGGCGAGAGGCAGACCTGATCTTCGACGCCAATCCTGGCAACCGCAAGGATCTCAATGAGCGCATCGAGGCGCTCACGAAGACAGTAGATCAACAAGGAAGGATGCTTGAGCGCCTACTAGAGATCATGGACAAAGGAAAGAACAGAGAACGAGAAACGAGTTGACTCTACGCATGGATTTTCAGCTATGTAACATTACCCACTGCATAATGGCAAATACTGCCACATCACGCTTCAGTTATTGGCCACTAGGATGTGTAGGCAGCGGCTTGTTGCCGTATCCACTAAACACCCAAATGTGGGAGGGTCGTCCCTCGTAGCGGTGCGTAGTTGGGGTTTGCACTGTCTAGGTTCCAGATTTACAGCATTGAGCTACACAATCGTGATTTGAACCGAATGCGTGGTGGCTCGGAAGGCTCCTGCATTCCAACTAATCCGATAGCTACGAAGAGAGAGCCTCACCCGATGTGATACGAACTCACGAAGTTCTGGCTGGGAGTCTGAGACGTTCTGTGCGCAGTGGAGCACAGGGTTGGGGTCATCCGACTGTCCCACGGGAATATTGATTGTTCGGCCAGGTGGTTCTGGATCGCATACTCGACCCATCGTACGAGGCGTATAAATACAAATGCTCTTGGGCACTGAAAGCAAACAATACTCACCAACCAACCTTACCGATTTGACACACACACTCAAATGCTAGTGCCTCACATTCAAGGCATCAAAGGGCGTCCAGTATCGACTGGAGTAATAACGGCGGCAGGGGCCACGGTCGTTGCATACGTGCGTAGTGTTAGGGAAGTTTTGGGGGGGACGCAAGGCTTACCGCAATCGACAGACTGCGTACAAAGTGGCACGAGACCTGAAATTACGGCGGACCATCTCCCCAATTGCACGTACAGCAAGGTGAGTTTAAGAACCATCATTGAGTTTAAGTGCTGACTAAACCTGCAGGCCACAGGCCATACGATTATCTGGATCTAAACTGAAGGAGTATGAACGGGACTGGTTCGATAGTGTGGAATGGGCAATAATGTATGATTAGTGTTGAGAAACCGGGAAATGCAAGTGGACATCTGGATAAAGCGCTAGCAAAGCAATAATATCAGCAGACCGCGGTTGATGTCGTTCATTATTGAGCCCATGCGATCGGACTATACCAGTCCTTTGAACCCCAACTTCCATCTCATCTGTGTTGCTGCAGGTTTTGCCTACCAACTGGCGGCCCAGCTACGCGCCTCCGCCGATTGTTGCGGACCATGAATTCGCTCGCCTACTTGTCGCGTCAATTCGACGTTGTCGCCTCCAGGACACCCCCGTCAACGCCTACCTCGGAACATCCGCCGTCAAACCGTGACCGCCGCCGCCGCCAGTCGGCCTCGGAATCACCATTGCCGCGCGTCAGGACATGGTCAGCGAAGTCTCTGCTCTTCGCGCCCCAGAGGCGGCCTCAAGCTGCCGGCAAGCGCTCCGTCTCCAGCCCTACCGGACTCTTCACGATGTCGGACTCGACAGAGACTCTCATACAAGAGAGCGTACCGGATAGCGAGAATGTACCCGGAAAACAACAGCAACCGCAAATTCGTGTTGTCCCCAAGGACGCTGTACCATCGCTACTCAGACGGATATTCTTTGTTCGGGTGCTTACACTCGCATGGGATGCTCTACAAGCTGCCTGGATATCACTCACTGGCTGGTACCCCGGCCGACGCCGGCCTACATTCGCTCTCAAAGTCTTTCGCGATGGAAAGCCTGTCGCAAATGACGACGATGCCACGAGCGCGAGCACCGACGAGTCCGTGCCATCCTCGCCACCACGCCCACCAATACCGCGGGAGCTACTCATGGCTCATCGTTCATTTACCGATCCCATCGTTATTCCACACAAACCTCCGCCAATTCCCCAGACAAAATCTGATGCTGCTGCCCCGCGTCCGCCCCCACGCAAGATACCGTATCACCTGTTACCCAAGACCCTTGTCCTCGATCTCGACGAGACGCTCATCCACTCAACATCACGGCCAATGCCGCCGTCGACCAGCAAATGGGGCTTCTTTGGTCTTAATCTCTTTACTCGGCATAAACAGGCGCCTGGGCACGTCGTTGAAGTCGTCTTGGGCGGCAGGAGCACGCTGTACCACGTATATAAGCGTCCATTCGTTGACTTCTTCCTACGCACTGTATGCCTACACGTTGTTCTCTAGTGTTGACCGCACGGCTTACCTTTCCGCAGGTGTCGGGCTGGTATACCCTTGTGATATTCACCGCGTCGATGCAGGAGTACGCGGACCCGGTGATAGATTGGCTGGACGCGGGGCGGGGGATCTTGACAAATCGGTTGTTCAGAGATGTGCGTTCTTGTCCTCGGATTCGTCACATTCGAACTGACGCAGTTGAAGTCATGTACGCAACTACCAAACGGGGCATATACTAAGGACCTCAGTATTGTGGAAGGTGACCTATCGCGCGTATGCTTGATCGATAATTCGCCAATAAGTTACACTGTGAATGAAGGTGTGTCTTGTCCACTTTGGTGCTTTGTTGTCATTGATGGACTGGTGGTAGCAAACGGCATACCGATAGAAGGTTGGACTCACGATCTGTCTGACGAAGCGTTATTGGATCTGCTACCTGTGCTAGATTCTCTGCGCTTCACATCTGACGTCCGTCGTGTTCTCGGTCTGCGCTGTGTCGGGCCTGCCATGTCGGGGCCATAATACTTACTAATTATTTATAATTTGTGTAGACTTAGGTGCTCAACGCGCTCACATACATACCATTGTCGTTGCAATCTCCAATACTTATCGGTTATTCCTGGCTTATTTGTTTTCAACCGTGGCGTTTGCACTCGCGAGGAGGCGACCGCCATTATCGGTAATAGTGTAAATCAATCTCTTGTTTGTTGGGCCTACAGTCGTACAATATGAATCAGAACATGAGGAGCCGGAACGATATATGGGAGTAAAGATGCTGAAGAAGGCGACGGAATGTGGGAAGCTGGCTGCTACTACATAGCAAGCTCCGCTTGTAGCTGGCGTAACTGTGCTTCCTCGTCGTCCTCCTCTATGGCGGCCTGCTTGTTGGCGGTAGGTGGGTGGTGTGCAGGAACATGGTCGCCCATTAATCTCTCGTTCAACTCCTCTTGCTCTAATCCTTCGAGCTCTGCCCTGAGCTCGTCCTGTAAAGCGGTGAGCAACCACGGATAGCGGATGAGAAGGGTTGTCACGCACGTCGTCCATTTGCTCGCCGTAAGGTTGTGATATCACATCTGAAATCTCCTCTGCAACCTGCCTCTGGTCGTTGACCTGGTCCATGACTTCGTTGACCTGGTCCACGGTCCTGCGATCCACTGGTCAGATACCGCCAACGGGACATTAACCAGACGCACATGTTGCCGTGAATGACCTTTAGCGCGTCCGAGCCCTTCTTCATAGCCATCATGGTCTCCGCATTGAGATTCGCTTCCTCCAGAGTGTGTATTTGCATCTCCAGCTGCATGCGTGTGCCGTTGATACGTTCGAGTTCTTTCTCGCTGCGGTTCTTGCGCTTTAATGCCTGGCCCGCCACTGCACCATCTCAGCTCAGCACGCCGAGTCCATGCCAACGCCGAAATGTATTCACGCACCAAGTTTATTGGAGACCACGTTTGCCTTTGCCTTCTTCATGTCCTCGTCAATCTGCTTCTGTAGGTACTCCTCCTTCTTCTCAACCATCGCCAGCTGCGCACGAAGTCCAACAATCGCATCGCGCGCACTCTGCTTTGGGTCCTTTCGCGGTGCAAAATAGCTCATGAAGGACGCCATCATCGCACGCTGGGATGCGCAGACGAGGGTGAGAGTCAGTGACAAGCCCTGATTGAGCCAATTGGCGTCATATTGATGACTCGCACGTGGAACGGCACGATCACAGCGCTTCGTCGCGTTACAGTCCAGCCTTGGGTGTTGGCCTGGGTAATGCGAGGCCTCCCATTCCCTGCAGTACGAGCAGGGCAGATTACTATGTAGCACATACATGGGACTGATTGATCCAAGTCTCTGGTATTAGGTGGGTCGAGAGCTACTAGTTTTCCAAATATCCCGGGCCCTCTATACCGATTCGCTCGCGCGCGCTGGGTATACTCTACTGGTACAGAATGTATGTACGATAGGGTAAGTAGGCAAATAGAGTCTATAACTCACGCTATCAAGCAATTACGCTGGTGCAAAGCACTCAGTCTTCCTTTTCATTGTCGAGTTCGTCAGTGCTGAGGTTCGTGAGCATATGCTTGACTATAATGAGAGCCGAAGGACGTACTCTTCCTCGTCGTCGCTTCTGGTGTCCTCGGCACCTTGGCCCATGATAACTTTGTATGCAACTTTGCAGATCATTCCGAACCAGAAGAGCTGTAGTATCTGTGAAGTGACAGTATTAGCGAGTAGCCTCTTGTCAAAATAAAATTGAGACTCACCTGGAGCGTAATCAAGCACGCACAGAACACAACGTGCGCGCCATAAGACAGGTAGTGTCCTTTGACTGGGTCCCAGTTGAACGGCACAATGCGCGGTAAGTCGACGACCGTCGACACAATAGCAATCATGAAGAAGACGTGGCGCGTAACAAACCAAGATACCATGAAGCACGCGAAGACTGCGTCGGTCAGAATTTGGGGCATGCGGATGTACCGGAACATTTTCGCGAGCTAAAGGGGCCATCAGGGAAAGGAATTGAGAAGTGGGACGATGCGTACGGGAAATAGGATATCACACCAGTCCATGAGCATCATAATGAGGGAGCCGACGCGCGTAAAGTTGCAGTAGTAGCTCAATCCCATGAGGAATACAGTGATAATGTGGTGGGTCATCATCTGGACGTGGTCTTTCCGGCGCGCCTCGGCGTTAAGAACAAACATTTGATGGGTGTAGAAGGCTAGTTCAAGGAGGTAGTAGAGCTTCACGGCGCCCGGGAGGAGAACGTGCGGGTAGTCTAGCCAGACGCCCCTAGGGTTGAGCACTGAGGTAGGAACATGGGTGTGGACGTACTGCGTGAAGATTAATTTAGTCGACTGCGACTTAGTTTGACATGGTACGCACATATCCAAAGACCCAGATTGCAGTATACCAGACCAGCTGGTAGCCCTGCTCGGCAAAGCGCAGTACACTGTGCTGAACGCGTTTGCTTTTCTTCTTCGTGGAAGCGTGTCCATTGACGTGCCCGTTTCCGTTTGCATGTCCGTTCGTTTTACCATTGGCCTGCCCATTCAGCCTGCTTTGGGGTTTCGTGAGGGTCTCATAAGCAAGAGGCTCGAAGACGAATATTCGTAACGCGTCGCGGATACCGGCCATGAGAGCCATACTGCCGACCACGAAGAGCAAGTCGGCAGGACCAGTGGTGTAGTAGTTGGCCCCTGGGAACGTATCATCTGGATTTTGTGGTGGCGAATCTACGCGGTAAGATAGCGTGAAGAAGGGCGCCAGATACGGGCCCAAGACGGACATGGCTGGAGGAAGATGGGAAGAGGGGGAAACTGAGGGACACGTGCGTGGAAAGGATTTGCCAATTTTTGGACATTGCCATCATGTCCGCACAGCCCAACGCGACATTGTACATCAACAATTTAAACGAGAAAGTCAAGAAAGAAGAGCTTCGCTCTCAACTTTACGCGCTCTTCACTACTTATGGCCGCATCATCGACATCGTTGCCTCCAAGACGCCTTCAATGCGGGGCCAAGCTTTCCTCGTCTTTAGTGACCTTACTGGAGCGACCGCTGCCCTGCGTGCATGCGAGGGGATGCTATTCTACGACAAGCCAATGAACATTGCGTACGCCAAAACGGCATCGTATGCCACAATGAAGCGTCAAGATCCCAACTTTGTACCGCCAAACGCCCCCAACGTATCAGCCGCGCTCAAGAGACCAAGGGAGGAGGACGCGGCGGCAACATCTGGCCCACCATCAAAGAAGAAGTCTGCAGACGAGTCGAGTGACGAGGAGATGGAAATTGATGATGAAGACGAGGAAAAGAGCAATCTACCAACCTACTCATGTACGCGTGCCTATCTGACCTTCATCTTGGAACGCGCTGTTGACTTTGTATTAGCCGAGATACTCCCTCCGCAAGTACATGTGCCTACTGCGCGTCTGTTGTGCACCAATCTTCCGGGTGAAGTCACCGACGATGTGCTTACGGTGCTATTCGAAAAGTGCGTGTACGACCATCGATGCATCGTGTATATGCTCAGACTCCATAGACACGATGGATTTATATCTCTCCGTGTTGTGACATCTCCAACCCCGAAGCCTAACGGAGACGTCCTCAAAGTGGCACAAGTTTTGTTCAAGACATCCGACCTCGCGACGCCAGCGTTGAATGCGCTCAACGGGTTCCCACTCAAGAAAGGTTGGACTATGACTGTCGTGTATATTTAGTGTATTTCTACTTCTAACATAAATACGGAACTGGGCTACAGACCCCAGCTAGAGCTTCTTAGCCAACTCTCAGCTATGATTTAGCAGTCCACTGTAATTTCGATGCAAGCTTGAGCTCAAGGGCACGTGATCGTCGTGCTTTGGACTCCTACACCCATCTTCTTGACATGAAGAACAAAAAGTCTCTGCAAAGAAATAGGTCAAGGTCCCCGGCTGCAGGTCCATCAAGAGAACAGGAAACTCCAGCGCTTGCGCGGCGCTTCCGGTCGCGTTCGCGAGGACCGAGGTCTCCATCGCCATATTGGCGCTACTCCTCCGTCCGCCGTGGGTATTCCCCTCCTCGACGGAGACCCTACTACAGAACCCCTTCAAGGCATTCTCGCAGTCGTAGCCGTACTCCTCTTAGAGGTGGGTACCATAGGTATAGGTCCAACAGCCCAAATCCTCGAGGCCGATCCATATCACGCACGGACTTTGCTAGAGGCCAATGCAGCCGGTCACCAAGAGCACGCTCCCCCCTGCGTGCCGAGGCTTCATCGTCAACGCTGAATCGCGCACCCCCAAGTCCCGTTCAGGTAGCCCCCCAAAATCTGCAAGAACGACTGGCTAAAGAACGCCAATTGGCAATCGGAGCCATGGACTTGGTCAAGCAGTTGGAGGCTCAGCAAAACATTTCAGCACCCGTTCGGCCCATTTCACCGGCACCAGTAGCCAAGTTTCCCGTTCGTCTTCCTCCATCACAGCCAAGGGCGGATCGACATCTATCTAAGCCGGCCCCGCCGACATTTGTCCCAGCATCACAATCTGCTGGGCAAGGACAAGATATTGCAGTCAATCGCGAGAACAACCCTCTACCCTCTCAGCTGGCCGAAAACCGACCGGCATCTGATGCGAGGCCGCAGCCTGACCCACCGGCTTCTGCCAAAATTCATCGTAGATTCCTGGGCTTTGACCTTGCTCTATCAGAAGAGGAGTCTGACATGGATATGTCGGACGACCCCGCTAAGGCATGTATTCATCCCAGCACTGCTTTCCAATTATAATGGGCAACAGGCAAGCAAGATTACAGAGACCAACAAGCCTGACCAGCCGCAGGTTGAACAGAACTTCGTGCAGCCTAGGCGCGAGCACGAGGATGCTACTGTGGATGTAATCAAGACCGATTCTGCGAAAGAAGAGCCAAAGGATGAAGACACGTATGAGGAGGAGGATGTGGATGAAGTGAATCCGATGGCTTACGATGCTCAACTTTCTGATTGTCCATTCAGCGAGTCAACCGTCACGTCAAACGCTATCTTGATGATGCAGACGCAAAGTTAAAGGTGTGTCTTACTTCACGCCAGATCGTATTTCTCAAGTTTGTATAGGTTTCTGTCAAAAAGCCTCGTAAGGCTGGAGGTTTGCCATAGCAGTCATTTCACCGTGTTATTTACCAAGAAATTCTCTCCCAGATCCACCAAGATCCCCTCCGAACTTCAATTTCTGGGAGCAATATCTTCCCTTTCCAGTGCGAAATCAATCTCCTCGCCCGCAAGCCCATCCAATCCCTTCACTGTGGGACAAAGTAGGTGGTGGACGAGCACCGGTAGGTCGTGCGTCTGGACAACAGCCGCAGGTAAACGGACAACAAGGTGACGGACCGCGCTCCCTTCTCAGCCGGATCAACAATTCTGGACCACTGTCCTCAACGCTCCAGCAGCAGCGCCAAGCGTCACTACGTGAACCACAAACGCTACCTCAACGACCTGTGCAGAGTGTCTTGCCTACTGCACGCCAGTCAGCGCCTAAAGGGAATGCTTTGTTACAGAATCAGGGAGGGCGGCAACAAGATGATATTAGACAACAACAGCAGGAACACAGCGGGATACAAGGCGAAAACGACCCAGACAGGAACCTCCCACAGGCGAATGAATTTCCAGTACAGCCAAGGCCTATCGCTCCGCTTCCAAGACGTGCAGTGGATGCCACCCAGGAAGAATGGCTGCTAGCGGTTCGCGAGGGGCAGCGCAGGGAGCCGCAAAACCGAGTCATCGTGGATACCGTGAGGCGGTTGCTGGACGAACGAGAAGTCATCGACGCACAGTTGAAAGGACTCTACGACCAATTTGGGAAGGGAGATAATTGAGAAGGCGAGATGAGGTGAAGGACATAGGATTAGTATGGAGGATCGGATCGTGATGACTTCAATGACTTAGACATGAACCGAATGAGAGTTTTTTTACGCTAAATGGGTGATCTTGTTTGTCCATTGACAGCCAATGTGGAATAATGATTACAACAACAATAACAGTAGAGCAACGTCAAATGAAATAAGGTATGATGTACAAGCAGTAAAGAACAAAGAATGGACTTCAAGTATCACTCTTCATCGTATTGGGTGAGCTACAAGGAAAATCAGTTGACGAGAAAAATGCACGCCAAACACACGCACATCCAGTGTCACGCTGGTCGAGCTGTTTACCTCCTGGTCGCGGTAAATACCAACAAGGGAGTTGCCCCGCTCATATAGCGACCCCTTCAAGCTAATGACAATGAATTGGAACGTCTCTGCTGCATGCTTGCGGATGTAGTTGGCGATCTTGGCTACATTCGTGTTATCCAGTGCTGCATCGACCTCGTCCAAAACAAAGAATGGTGCCGGCTGATAGCTATGGATGGCGAATAGTAGTGCGAGAGCGGCCACAGTTTTCTCGCCACCAGAAAGTTGGTCCATGTCACGGAAACGCTTCATAGGCGGCATAGCATGGTATTTGATGCCAGCAGCATAGGGTTCCTGTCTTGAAGTCAATACTGGCTACAGGCGATACGAGCCGGGCAAACCTCGGAGTCCTCCAGAGCGAGGTACGCGACGCCACCCATTGGGGCGGCCTTGCCCTTCGTGAGATCCTTGTATACAGTATCGATGCAATCAGAAATATGATTGAACGCCTTGTTGAATGCATCACAGCGCCGTTGTTTGACCTCGTTGAACAGATCGCGTGCTCCCTTGGAGTCTTTGCGAGCTTGCTCAGCCTCGTTCTCCGATTGTTCAAGCTTCTTCTGAACCTCGTCTAGACTAAGATGAACGGTCAGCAACCGTGTCAGTCAAGGGCGAAATCAGCAAACCGGTCAATGGCCTTCATATTGGGCGCCATTTTCTCAATCTCCTCGTTTATCTTGGCGATGGCGTCGTCCAAGGCGTCAAGTGTTCCCTGAGAACCGCAGGTAAATGGTGAAAAACTCAACTAAAAGCGACTATTACCTCTCGTGTCGTGTCACTGAGCGAATCGAAGTCGACCTCGATGTCATAGTCCTCTATGTACACAGGCTGTAGGAGGGCGTCGGCATCTTTGTCTACAGCCATCGCGTTGCTGATTTTCTGCATGATCAATCAGGCTCACTTTTAGAATAGCCTAGACAATTCAGTTGACCTCTTCCATGGGGACGTTTTTCAAGTGGCCCGCCGCCAGCGGTAGATCCACTTCGTCAACTCTGCACTTGCGATAGATACCCGCACGATCCGATGCGAGCTTCTCCAGGTCATCATTCTGTCAAGATATTAGGCGAACGAAATATTTGCAAGCACAGGCGCGTACCCGGAGGGTGATCTCCTTCGCCGCCGCCTCAAGTGCCTTGACTGCTTTGGACGATGCTTTCTTAGCATTGTCCACAGCCTTGTTCTTCTCGTCCAGCTCCTCTTGCAGTTGGCTGAGAGATTCTTTCTGAGTGGATATCTGGGCAACAGTACGCTCAATGTCAGCCTCAATCGCTTGCTTCTCCTCCTTGAGTCGGTCAAGCCCAGCCTCCTCCGAGTCCATAGTCTTTTGCAAATTGGCCAAGCGCTCCTCAGCGCTTTGCAATCCCTCACTCTCGAATGCGATCCTATTGCATCCTATGAGCACCCTGAAAAGGGTAACAAGTTCTGAAAACACGCACTGATGCTTCAAGCGCATGATCTGCGTCTGGAATCTCAATTTTGCACTGCTCTCCTCTTGCGCAACCTTCAACTGCCGCTCTTCGTACTCGCGAATATTCTTCACTTTGATTTTGCGGCAAAACGCGGCAAACAGTGACTCCGTGGCAGCATCTATAGCACCCTCGAGTTTCTCAATCTCGCTGTGCAGATTTGCAGCGGTTTTCTCGGCCTGGCCGATTCATGAGCGGAGTCTCAGCAGAGTGAGTCTCGAGTACTCACTTGTGCGAGCGCAGGGGCATTCTTCTTGAGCTCTGCATTGATGACCTTTAGTTCATCCCTCAAGCTGCTAACGCGTCGGTTACAGACAGCCTGCAGGATACTATGTCAATTGGCTATTCCCAGAATTGGCAGGAAACGCACGAGTTCATCTCTCGTCAGTGTGATGCTTGATTCTAAGGCTGCAATGTCGTTTACGAGCGAATCCTCGCCCTTGATCTGAGATTTCTGCCTGGCAAGCTCGCGCAACTTTCCGGCCAGGGTGTCGCGCTGGCGGTAGAGTCCTTGTATGTCGTTCTCGTCCCAGGTCTTGGTACTACCTTGTGAGCTACGACCACCAGTGATCAAACCACTCTTGTGAATAACCGTCCCATCCAGCGTAACAGCTGTTTGCGTTTGTGAGACCCCAATGTCCTAACAAAGTATTGACACCTGACCTTTCACGTCCTGGCCCTTATCATAGCGTACGAAACGGGCTATCTCCATTGTATCGCAGACAAGGGCACTGCCGCAAACGTGATGCATTGCGCGCTCGAAGACTGGCTTGTACTGAATGACGTCCAACGCCAGCTGCACTCCTTTCGCAAATGAGCGGAACTTGTCGTTGACGGGCTTGGACTGGATCGTATCCAAAGGAATGAACGTTGCTTGTCCTGATCGCTGGTTTCTCATGTACTGTCGAACAATTAGCCAACGCTCAACGGCTACACGCATCGCATCACACCTCGATACAGTCTATCGCAGTCTTCTCCTCGTCTACAATGATCGCATCGTTGTTGCGACCCAGGATGACACTGACGGCAACATCGTACTTCCTCTGTGTTGGCTTACACAAATCAGTAACACGACCGCGGACGCCTGTATAGGGAGTAAGAGCATTAACTCGGAATGGCCCACATCTACGTACCCGGGAACAGACGCTGGAGGTTGGCAAGCGTCTCCATCAACTTCAGTTGACGTTCAGTGGCATTTTGGTCCAGATTGGCTTGAAGGAGTTGGCCGAGTACCAATCCCATCTTCTCGTTGGTCTGTGTTTCTAGTTGTCTGAAGGACGTGAGCGTGGGCCGGTAGGTAAGGCTGGAATACCCACTCGATCCTCTTCCTCTCAGATTGCATATTGTCGAGCTCTTGTTTCTTCAAGGCGAGATCGGTTTGGAGGTTCTTCAACTTGGAGTCGAGCTATCATGGTATTAGCAAGTGAATGTGCTAGCAGTTGAATGTACACAAACACACCTCCGCCTTTTTCTCGGATTGGACACGAAGATCTTCCGTTCTAGTTTCCTTCTTATCCTGTAAGGCAGCTTCTTTCTCTCGAAGAGTTGTGAGCGCCCTTGAAGCGCCCTTTTCGTCCCGCTGTAATGTCTCTAGAGCCTGACGCTCGTCGACAGCCAATGTGTTTGCTTTAGCTTGACTGCATCGACGATCAGCGGGGGAAGGTTGATTTCAATACAAGGCGTACAGGCGACTATATTCTTCCAAGCTCTCTTCACTCAGAGAAATATTGTGTTCGGAGGCTTGCCGTTGTCTCTCTTGTCGAAGTTTAGCAGAGATATCACACAGTGCAAATACGCACCTTGCGCTTCATTTGCGGCTTCCTCTATGACAGCAAGTTCGGACTCGAGCTTGGCAATCTTAGCCTTTATTTCAGTCACAGAACGCTGCACGTCCTCCTTGGTTTTCGCAGCTTTGCCTATTTTGCGCGTCGAATGCGCGAGCTGAGCATCAACGCCAGCCAATTGGGGTTTCTAGGGACGTTATTCGCACAGGACCATACGAACGAGCTCGCGACATACCTTGCCTTCAAGTGTCTTCTCTCCCTTTTTGACTTGCTTCTCGACCTTCATCACATTAGAACGCGCTTGAGCTTGCTCGACGCGTGCAGCGGCAAGCTCCTGCTCGTGTTCTTCTTGCTGTTCGCGGAAACCGGAAAGAGCTTTACTGCGAGACTTGATCTCGCGAATGTTGTCTTCAATCTTCTCCTCGATATGATACAGCCTGTATAAGATACGTTCCAAGTTGAGATCATCCTGTAGATGATAAGAAACCAAAGTTCACGAATGTAGAAAAGATGATATACGCGCTCCTGGCACTTGGCCTCGTACTTGTCTGCTTCAGACTTTTGCTCCTTATATTGCTTCATTTCTCCAGCAAAACCACGGCGTTTTGTGAAGTTACTCGTTGCGTTCTCAGTTGCCTGCTCCTGTGCCTGCTTCGCTTTGTCGTATTCAGCTGCAAGCTCGAGTGAACCACTGATCTGTTCAATGAGGCGCGCTAACTCCTTCGGTGACTGCGACGCGACGGCCTCGACATCTCCTTGGAACACAAGGAAGTTTTTCGCCTTGACGAGAATGTTGTGGTCCATGAGTGCTGCGTTGTAGTTCGTGTACGTGACAACCTTCTTGTTGAGCCTGTACTCTGACTGACCCGCGGTCGAAATGCTGCGAAATATGAGTTGGTTTACACGAGTCTACGCGTCACATACGTCCGTTGAAATCGCCATTCTTTGTCATTTTCGTCCACGAACAGTGCCATGACCCACGCCTTCTTCGCAGTCCCTTCCCCTTCATCCTCCTCGTCGTCCTCTATGAGAGATGATGGCTCCTCACCATCCGCAGGGTCCCTTGCAAGCTTCCTCCCACGGTAGACGAGGTCCTTGAGCTGAGAGCTACGTAGCTGCGCGCTCTTGACGCCGAGAACGAACGATATCGCGTCCGTTAGGTTTGACTTGCCCGCGCCATTGGGCCCAATAATAGAGGTGAAGTTCTTGAATGGACCGATAGTTTGGTGGCCACTGCAGCACTTAGCACGCCAAATTGCGCGGGAGTATGACACTGCCTACCGATACGACTTGAAGTCACATAGTTCAATCTGCACCAGAGGCATTTTGTCAGGTGGTGGGACCCAACAGATGCTCGGAATCTGTATAATTGGCATGAGTCGCGACGGCCATCGGCAATCATTTCGGCATAGAGTAGTCGACTCTCTTTCCTACTCTACACCACCATCCACAGAAAGTTGGCGGACATAACCAGACGCACTGCTTGAATTTCCACCCATATATGCATTTTTCGAGTCTGTGCCCAATGTTCGAAAGCTGAAAATACGACTTTGGGCCCACACCAGCGCGACAAGGCACATCAAGTGCACACAAAGTCACATGCACCGTGTCGCTACCGGCTCGCTGTGCGCCGCTGGCACTGCTGCTGCCAGTGCTGGGATCGAATGCCGGCCGTCGTATTCAGACTAGGTCGATTTCGCGGGCTAGGTAATTACTGCAATGTGGACGCGATGGCGAGTCTCCGAGGTCGCCGAAGGATCAGGATCATGATCCCCTCCCACTATAATGACATGCTTGCAGAGCGAGCGAAACCAGTTGTCCTCGCTCCTGAACGTTCTTCTCCTCTCTATCACGGACCACCATGTCGGACAAGGCAGAGTCCAGTGATGCTCCCGCTGACTGGGCACTCACGGACGAGCATGAGGAGAAAATCTCGTTTTCTGCCGTGGCTCCTGTCAATGTTCAAGTGCGACACCTCAACGTCCAGGTGGTCCCGCCTATATATCGCGGCCTTTTCAAGCGCCAGGCCGCCGTAGACGAGGAGAAGGCATCCCCAAAGCTCATTCTCACCGACATCAACGCAGACTTTCCCCCCGGCAGCATCACAGGGATCATTGGAAGCAGTGGTAGCGGAAAAGTACGTGCTCAAAACTGACTTTTGTCGAAAGTACCCACACACGCTAGACAACCTTCCTCAACGTACTCTCCCACCGCATGCGTAGCAGCAATCTCAAGATCACTGGCCAACCCTTGTACAATGAATCCCCATCTCTGTCCACTGTCACGCACGCATATGTCACCCAGACGGACGTCCTTTTGCCTACCCTTACCGTGCGCGAAACGCTCATGTATGCCGCGGAGCTTCGTCTCCCGGCGTCAGTCAATCGTGAACAAAGGAAGCGCTTGGTTGAAGAGGTCATAATGGAGCTGGGGCTCAAGGAATGCGCAAATACCACCGTTGGAGATGGTTTTCGCCGCCGTGGCTGCTCCGGCGGAGAGCGCAGGCGTGTTAGTGTCGGTCGGTGCATTTCGTGCTCATTCCCCCTCAGCTCTGATGCTAGGTCTAAGGAATTCAGCTATTAGGATCGCCTAGCCTCATATATCTCGACGAGCCAACTACAGGTCGGTCGGACATAGCAACCTCACGGGGGCACTTGTAGCTCATGTAGGCCATAGGACTCGATTCGACCAGTGCGTATAATTTGGTCAAGACTCTGAAGGTCTGTCTCGTGCATTACTTCCTTGCCTGTTCTCATAACCTCTCTAAAGAGTATCGCCGGGAAGGGCCGCACTATCATTCTCAGCATTCATCAGCCGTCTCCTGGGATCTTCTTCATGCTCGACCGGGTAGCATTGCTGGCGCAAGGACAAATGGTCTACACTGGACGAGTGGATGAGGTGATGCCATGGTTCGAAACGCTTCTACCTCCTCTTCCACCGCATGTCAACCCAGCCGACTACCTTATCAATGCGGCGGCCATTGACGTGCGAACCGTCGAAGCGGAGCTCGAATCGCTCGCCCGTGTGCAGAATTTGACCAACGCATGGAAAGGGGAGGCAGCGAGACGGTTTGCAGACACCAAGTCACCGAACATCGCCCCAACAGACGACTATGAAGTCGATGTCCCGCGTTCAGGCAATGCGCCCATCCAACGAACCGCCCGAGCCCTTGTATCACGGACTTTCAAGACATCTTTCCGCGATCCACTCGGTTTGATTACCTCCTGGATTGAAGCCGCTTTGATGGGGATCAGCGTTGGTTTGGTCTTTCTGCAACTTCCAGAGAGTTCGTCCGGTATTCGTTCCCGAGAGGCGGCCCTTTACACGGCGGTCGGTCTACAAGGATACCTCATGGCCATGTTCGAGGTATATCGTCTATGCGTTATCGAAATGCCTGTCTTCGACCGCGAACACGGGGAGGGTGTTGTCGGCGTCGTGCCGTGGCTTCTAAGCTACCGGTTTTCGCACTTCTTCCTGGAAGATATCATCGTCCCGTTTGTTTATTCTGCCACCACATATTGGATGATGAACTTGGCGCATAGCGCTATCAGGTTCTTCTTGTATTTTGCCGTAGTATTCCTCTGCCACATCGCGTCCGTCACCTTTGCCGGAGTCGCTGTCGCTGTCTCGAGAGATCTAGCGACAGCATCGCTGGTAGCCAATCTGTCCTATACTCTGCACACATTTGCATGTGGCTTCTTCATCCAAGCCGACTCAATTCCTATATGGCTGCGTTGGACAAAGTGGATATCTCATTTGGTACGCTAGCAAACACAAGCACAAGGCGCTTCCTGACACTATCTTCAGTTCTATGGGTTCACCGCGCTCGTCTTCAATGAATTTCACGACCGATTCTATGACTGTCCTAGCGGTGACGCCCGCACGGACGCCCAATGCATTTCTTACCGTGGCGACTTTATCATTCGCTCCCTTGCGGTCCCGCGGCCTGACAATTGGCGCACTATACCCCTTGTTGCAATGCTCGGGTTTTCTGTTGGCTATTTCCTCATTTCTATGTTCATTCTCTTCGCCAAGAAGGTTGATATTACGATGCTTGGTCAGAAGAAGAATGTAGAAACCAAAGAAAAACGTCTAGAATTACCTTCTCAAAAAATCAGCAAGGTCCAGCTCATCGATGTGGGGCTGAGAAATTATAGCCTTCGGATACACAATCGCGGCAGCAAGACAATCACTGTCCTCGACGGAATAAACACTGACTTTGAAGCTAATAAGGTCAATGTGATACTTGGTCCCTCCGGTAGTGGCAAGTCCTCGTTGTTAAACCTGATGGCCCAACGTCTTCAATCAACATGGCGCACAACATACGAGGCGGATGGTCAACTCTTGCTCAACGGTGTCGCTGCCGACGGGAATCTGGTCCAGTCGTTGTGCTCATATGTCACCCAAGACGACGATGCACTCCTTCCATATTTGACTGTACGCGAGACGCTGCGGTTTGCAGCAGGGCTACGCCTTCCTCAGAGCTGGTCCAAGGAGGATAAAATCCGGAAAGCGGATGAGGTGCTGGATAAGATGGGTCTGCGAGATTGTGCTGACACTCTGGTCGGAGGAGAGCTGAAGAAGGGAATATCTGGCGGAGAGAAACGGCGCGTGAGTATCGCCATTCAGGTGTTGACGGAGCCGCAAATCCTTATGTGGGTTGTCTCTCTGTTCAATCTCTTGATCTTCCGCACTGACCTATACTAGTCTCGACGAGTTTTCATCTGGGCTGGACGCATTTAACGCGGCCTCAGTCATGTCAGTACTCACACAACTTGCGAGTGAAGGTCGTACGATCATCACCAGCATCCACCAAGGCTCTTGGCAGCTCTTCAAAGACTTTGGAAATATTCTGCTCTTAGCCAAGGGTGGGCGTGTAGCATATTCAGGCCCGGGGACTGACATGCTGGGCTACTTTGCCTCTATCGGCTTCAAATGTCCCGCGACGACAAACCCTGCTGATTTTGCCTTGGATGTCGTCGCAATCGACCTACGCGAAGAATCTATGGAGAAGAAGACACGAGAAAAGGTCCATATTTTGACCGACGCCTTCAAGTCCAAGAAGCAGGTGGAAAGGTCTTTTGAAGGCAAGCTACCACCGAGCGAGCTCAAGAAGTATGAGAAGAGGATGCCCTCGATCTTTACCTCTCTTCCCCTTCTCATAAGACGTGGGTGGCTGGGCTTCAAGCGGCAACCAGAGGTGCCGAATGCAAGATTTTTCAATCCTTTGGGCTTGGGCGTGAGTTTATCTTGGCCGCATATGCAAATGTGTTTGTTACTGAATCAGTTGGTTAGATCGTTTCTGCAATCTACTTCTCGCCGTTAGGGTTTGATTATGTGGATGTGCAAAACCGGATTGGCTGTTTGAACGAAATCCTTCCTTGTAAGCAGCATTCGACGTTGTTGGCTGCCCATCCTTATTCGTTCTAGTATACTTTGTTGGCCTTCTCGTCAACGTGGCGGTCTACCCGACAGAACGCGATATATTCTATAGAGAGTACGAAGATGGCGCCTACTCGACCGAGGCATTCATATCGGCGTACACATTACTTGAGATACCTTCGGAAATACTTGCAGCTGCTATGTTCGCGTCACTCGCCGCCATTGCTACGAATCTCAAGCGAAGCATTGCTTTTTTCTTCATCACATCCCTCAATGCGCTTTGTATTCTAAACGCCGGGCAAGTCTTCATCACTCTTTGGACTTGTTACAGAGGTGTTGAGCTCATTCTAGAGAATCCCTTGGAATCATTTTCAACACGTTCTTCAGTCAACAGGGTGGCTTGGCACTGAATGTTGCCAATGTTCTACTCTCAGTCTCAACTTTTATGGCTGGTATGTGGATGTTGTTGGTTCAGTCCAAATCACCCTCACTCACGTCTTGCAGGCTTAATGAGCATCGACCAACCAGGATTCTTTAAGGGACTGAACAGGATCTCGCCACTTGGATACGCGGTGAAGAATCTCACACCGTACTCTTTCCGCGGGCAAACATTTGCGTGCACGGATGCTCAGAGGCTCCCTGACGGTAGATGCATTATCAGCACTGGCGAAGACGTCCTTGCGATTTACAATCTGGAGGAGATTGACGCGGCTTTAAACTTGGGAGCAATCGTGGTCACGGTGGTAGTGTACAGGCTCATTGCGTATGCCATTCTGAAGTTAGCCAAGACAAGGTTCAGGATACGGCGAAAGCTGTAAGCCTTGCGAATCTACATGATGTCCACTAAGTATCACGTATGTAGTACATATATACATATGCACACATGTATTTGCACGAGAACAAGGGTTTACATGTTACTTACTGTCTTCAAAAGCATGACATTCAAGGTGATCTTAGTATGCTTCGGACACTTGTTGGGCACTGAATGTGTACCGACGTTGGCGCTCTGCTGAACACGCTGTTTACGCCAGAAAGAGTCTGTTCGGCAGCACGTCAATTCAGAGGCCGATAACCCATTATCTAATCTTCGCGTGAGCGAATCCATTCTGATCACTTCACGGCGTCAAGCCATCTATACTCCTTACCACAATGTCGTCTTTCTTTGGAATGTATGCGCACACCAACCATGAAGAGAAGGTATTAGGCGTTGATACTTCAACAGCGGAAAAACGCGCACGTTCAAGCCTAGGAAGGATATTCCAGAGGGCACGAAGCAGTACCAGCTGCGAAAGTATGCCGAAGCTACGCTGGTGTGTGCTCCGCGAGTCCCAACGAAGATAGACCTGATAGAAATGGCAGGGTTCAGGAAATCTGCGACTTGCGGTACAACTCCCTGAAGGCGAAGACCTGAACGAATGGCTCGCCGTTCATGGTGCGCACGACCCCGCATTGGCCCAGCAAGTCAATCATTCATCTTCGCTACAGCGGTCGACTTCTTCAACCACCTCAACATGTTGTACGGCACAGTGACCGAATTCTGCACACGAGAGGAGGCGAGCCCCATTCATTCGCTTTTGAAGTCGTTGGAAGTGCTAACCCAGAGATCAGTGTCCCATAATGTCTGCAGGGCCGCGGTGCGTGCATCCCATCCCATCGATCGCGCCCTGCTCATCGTGGACTCTAGCTACGAATACCTCTGGGAGGACGGTGACAAGTACAAACGGCCGACGAAGCTTCCCGCCCCTGAATATGTCGATGCGCTCATGAACTGGGCACAGGGTCTCCTCGAGAACGAGACCATATTTCCCAACAAAATCGGTGTGCCCAATTCTTGCCCCACTTGTAGCGTCCCCGACTCAGGCCTCATAGGTGTTCCGTTTCCAAAAAATTTCAGGGACACTGTTCGCACGATTGTTCGTCGGCTATTCCGTGTATATGCGCACATCTACAGCAACCATTTCGACCACATATGTGCTTTGGGCATAGAAGGTACTATCTGAATGTCTGCATCCTAACTCCCTAACACATCCACGATAGCCCACCTCAACACTAGCTATAGGCATTTCTTCCTCTTCATCAACGAAGTAAGTCGCACAAACATGTCGTGCACTCACGCTTATACCAGTTAGTTTGACCTTGTGGACAAGAAGGAACTCGCACCCTTGGACGAACTCAACGAGGCAATCCTTGCTGAAGACAAAACTCGATAGTTTGCTTTCGAGTGCAAGACGGTGATTTACGTGGTAGAAACTGGAAGTCTGATTCCGTCGTGTATATGTCGTAGACTACAGTGTGATACAGGCAAGTAAACTATGTGGGATAATACAATTGATATGGTAAAGTGCTCGAGCCCGTCAGTATAAGGGAAAAGGTGTGGCCACTCTGTGCGTTGCGAGCTTGTATAATACAACTTGAGAAAGTCCAGGGGGTATCGTGAATGCGATAAGTATATGCATGAATGTGGAGCCCAGGCAAAGATGTGTATGAGAGAAGGGCACAACAGACTGTTCGATGAGGAAAAATGAGTTCAAGGATAGCATTAAATAGTGCGCTGTGAAGGTGTGATGTTAGAACGCAATTACCGTCAAAGATACAGGAAACGTACTTTGACCACAGACCACTGCACCACCAAATTTTTCACGCGCTCTTTCAAGGAGCGTTTGCAAAGGTCACAGTCGACATGATCAGCCAGCGGTGACAGGGCCGATTCAACGGACCCCACGGAAAGGTCTATAGCTCGTCAGTCGAGGCGCGGGACGACATTGGCAACCGACGTACCTGGCCGCGCTTCCCATGCTAAGTAAGCAGACGCAAGAGCCCATGCCCGCGTGAGCCGTTTTTGCTGATCAAAATCACATTTCGCGGTAGGCGGATGCGGCGGCGGCGGTGGAAGAAGGATGCGCTTCAGTGCGTCGGCACGTCCAATGTGAAGGAAAAAGAGGCGCTTGAGGTACCGTGGTCCTATCTTGTCCACTAGGTCGTCGCTGAGGTTGGACAGCTGGTACGATAAAAGGTGTGACGATGTAGAAACGGCGAGGTCGAAGAGGTTGTAATGCGATGCCAACGCATATAATTCGATGGGGAACAGTGGCGCGTAGGAGAGCATGTGGCTGAACAGTGGCATCTGGGGGGAGATGTAGGCCTGAATGTCGAGTCCGTACGTCGGGAAGAGGTCAATGGCCGTCTGAAGCACCTGGAAGGTGGGATTGTAATGTGTGCAGGACATGTCGTACAGAGTGTGGAGTATGATGTTGAATATGGGGGACTCTTCTGAGACGTTGACTATGGGACCATGTTCCTTGGCGTTGCTGAGCGTTGTTGGGATGAGAGAGCGAAACCTGTTTGTGGACGCAGAGAGCAGGATGGAGGAGTGGACATAAAAGAAGACATTGTCCTGCGTAATGAAGGTGACATCGGGTGGCAGCGAATGCGTTTGCGCGCCCGGGTAAAACGTTGTTGAAACCGAGACAAAAAGATTTTCGTCGGCGAGACTGTCTTCAACGTCGGCGAAACTGTCCGTGGAACTCTGAGCAATGGTAAGCAAGCACGAAGATGGATCACGAAGGACACGTACAGGCGGCGTCGGCACCTGGATCAGATGTGGCCGGCGCGCATGGCCACCGTCCTCGCGTTTTCTCTTTAAAGTTGTACTGGCCACGTCGTCGTAAACGCTGCCGGAGGGGGAAGTTGGCGAATATGGTAATACATGATGATCCCAATCGTTAACCATAGCGGACCGGAGGCAAATCGTTAAAAGTTGGGATTTCTTGAGGGCGACTTTGCTTTAGGCGACTTCAGCGAAGAGCAGTATTTGGGACGTTCAGATAGCGTCGGTGATGGCAAGAGTACAAGCCATTCTAATTTATACCTCCTGGTTTTTGGATCCGCAACAGATCGAGAAGCCGCCGATGCGATCCCATCCCCCAATGTTACCATGATCGTCTCTCCGCATTGAGAACTGAAATTCAGTGCTTGTATGGAATCGAAGGATTTCTTTTCTTGCTTCAAGCATAATTTACAAATAATCAAGTCGGGTTACGACTGCACCTGCTTAGCCTTATGCACTGTCTCCCGCTTGCCGAAATTGGTATCGTGCAATTCCTGAAGTCGAAAATGAGAGTCCTGACCATCCAGGCAAACCGTGAGATCTCACCATGTTAGCCAGCCGTTTGGCAGTTGACACGGCATTCAGCTTTTCGAGCACCTTGCCTTCAGGCATGGTCGTCTCATCGAGCTTGGTGCCTGTCAACAAAGTCAAAAACTGTCCCTCGACGGAGTCTACGCCCGAGCTCACCGATCCTGGCCTCGATTTGGAGGAGACGATCTTCGTCTCTTTCGGTGACAAAGGAAACGGCAACTCCACGCTTGCCTGCGCGCGCAGTACGACCAACGCGGTGCGTGTACTCCTCGGGCTCCTGGGGTAGATCCCAATTGACGACAATGGCAACATCATCGATATCGAGCCCACGGCTCCCAACGTCTGTCGCTATTAGAACTGGCACCACAGAGGACCGGAACAGAGAGAGAGAAGTGAGGCGCTCTCGCTGCGTCAGCCGCGAGTGCAGTGCGGTGCTCCGGATACCAAGTGTCTTCAGCACAAGCGTAAGGTACGCAGCAGTTCGAGGTCGATTGCAGAATATCATCGTCGGAGGCGGTTGCTCAATGTCTTCCGGTGTCTGATCTACTTTTTGCTTCCGCTCTTTGCGATTTGACTGCCCTTTTCGAGTCTTCTTCGTAGACTCGGGAGGCGCACGTCGCATGGAGACTGTCTCTTCAGGCGGGTTGCATAACAAATGGAATAGGTACGTCTCGCGAACATGCGAAGGTACCAGTGTGTAAAGCTGTCTGAGAGTCGACACCGTCTCTACTCTAGGCTCGATGCATTAGCCAGTTTGAGACTTTGAGTGAGATAGATGGCGTACTGCTCCTGCATTCTATGGAAGAAAGGCTTCAGTTTTCCCGGCGGTGGCTCAGCGGCGGCGACATTTTCTATGGAGTCTGTGATGGTGGCCGTGAAGAGACATGTCTGTCGTGATTTTGGTAGTACTGAGAATAGATGTCCAAGCTCCGGTGCAAACGTTGGAGTCAAGAGACGATCTGCTTCATCCAAGACCTGAAGAAAACGCTCAGAAACCCGCTCATGTGCCGTCGTGGATGACTTACCAGAAACTTGACCCGTGAGAGATCCCATTCACCGCTGGAGCTATTCAGATGGTCCACAAGACGGCCTGGTGTGGCTACAACAACATGAGGACGATTTCCCAACTCGATGCTCTGCGCCATCATATCCATTCCGCCCACCACAACCGCGGTACGAATGTTCAACGGAGCACCTAGTGCCGCAAACTGATCTGAAATTTGGAACGCAAGCTCCCTGGTTGCGTGTCAGTATCCTCTTCGGCAGATAAGTATGTATCCGGCGTACCGTGTTGGCGTCAAGACGAGGGCGAAGATGCCATAAGGATCAACAGATAGCTTTTGTAATATAGGCAGCGCAAAGGCTATGGTCTTTCCGGATCCTGTCTTTGCGTTACCTATGCAGTCTCTTCCTGATGTTGTCATCAGAACTCGGAATATCTGGACGATGGCGACACGAACCCGCGAGTAGTGGTGGTATGCATTCGGCCTGGACCTCTGTAGGCGTGCGTATGGACATGGATTTGAGAGCGGCCTGCAGAGATGGAGCAATGCCTAGCCCTGTGAAGGAAGACTGTCTAGGCTGCTTAGATGGTATTGGTGGTGTAGTCTGCGCAGCCTGTGGTGTCCGAAAGCGAGACAAACCCTCAAGGGTAATGCGAGATGTAGTCGGTGGTGAAGGGGGTTGGACGTCGCTCAAGGCTTCAGAGTTCGTCGCAGAGTCGTCAGAATCATAATCGCTTTCACTATTGGCAGATTTGGCCCGCTTCGTGGGCCTTGACAAGCCGGAGTCGTCCAGTGTGCGCTTCATTGGTGGTGAAAAAGAGCGAAAGTGACGTCATGAGAGAAATGATCATCCCTGGTCAACCCTCTTTGGGATTCCTGTTGATGCGGCTCCGAGCTCTAATTCTACCCTTGAATCTTGTTGCGCTCTTAACCCGCTTTATTTATTGTGACTACTTACAGTCTTAACGCTACGGCGCATCTCACGAACTACTTCTACTGACAGCGTTGTCTGGGTCTACTGTCACCCCAAATGTATTATACCACATAGCGTCGTCTGAATTATCAACAAAAATTCATGAGAGCAAAAGACCGATAGGACTCACCTGAATTGCCATCACTTAGTGCGCTGAGTAGATTTGCGAGCGAAGGATCGTTCTCGTCAGAGTTCTGAAACTCCGGAGGAGGCGTCCACCCCAGGAGGAAATCGTCTGTATGGATTGGCAGATGCCACTGATGATCCATGCTGCTATAACTTCCCATAAGCTCTTCCAACCCTTGCGTTGGGGGCTCGGGTGCCGGGCGAATGCCAGTCTCCGACGATACATCCTGTTCAAGTCGCCGCTTCTGGGCGTGTACATCTGGAGCAAACAAGTACTGAGGCGGCACCCCGACTCTGTACAATTCGCGTAGCATATCACTGCATCAAACCAATCAGAATAAACTCTGAAAGCTTTAAACATACGCAACCTGTAGCGCCCGGCGATTTGAAATTTCTTTTCGTACAGAGAGAAGAGCGACAAGCATGTTTCTATGTCCTTTGCCTGCTCTTGCAAACTGTAGGTCAACCCCAGCTTACTCCCTGCCCACATATTGAGCAAGATGTGGATCCCAGAGTGCAACAAGACAATAGACATGTGTGGCAGAATCAAGCCGCTGCGACGCGAATGTCCATGTAGAAGATGTGTACAGAATCGCGAGGCCGCACCACAAATGATGATAGATGGAAAGCCGGCACTGACACTTGCCATGGAACACTTATTTTCATCACCTCTACGAATGGCAGGCATGAAAGGCCGGTGAATTTGCATCTGAACTAGGCTTAGCAATGTGCGTGGCTCGGCGGTGCGCTCTGGAGTCTGTACTCACCTGGACCAAGAAGTACGTGGAGTATAAGATCATCGACTGGTCGAAGGCAGTCAAGTCCGGATTGCTTTCAGACCATCGAACTGTAAGAAAATGAGATTGAAACGGCAAAGCCTGTTTGAGAAGAGGCCTACAGCGCGGGGGCAACGAGTCCATCCATTTGTTGAGTTCAGAGTCGAGAACTACCGCAACATTCTGTCCCCATTTTGGCGCACCGAGCATATCCCAAACTGACGGTCGTCTGAGAGAATACTAGTGAAATTGAGTGGTGATCCCTCCCAATTGAACCATCATACCACTAGATTCTGCGCGATACCTAGAATCTCCAAAAGCTTTAAATGTAGAACGTGACCCAATATCCTAGGCTCAGTGGATCTTGGTTGAACCCACGGATGGGTTGGATCTGAAAGGGCCTCACCAGGCCAGTATTCATCGTCAACCACTAGAGGTAAATCGAGGTCATAGCTACGGATATGTGTTAATGTCAACACAATGAAGGCTAGCCAGTATCATACGCACTGCTCGGCAGTGGTCGCGCGCGGCCGGCCCGTTATAGCACTCGTCAAGATGTCGATGATGACCATTGCCCAGAAAGTCCTCTTCAACATTTCGTCTTCAACGTGCCATGTCTCCGGGTCGAACGGTCGACGGCGGTGTGCGCCAACGTCCTGTGCCAACTTGATGCCCTGGCCCGCAAGTGTCCAAGCTGGCTCTGGTGTTGCGCCGCCAAATTGGAACACACACATCAACGGATAGAGTTGCATCTGGTACAGGTCTGCAGGTCGATGGGATTCAGATGGCCGAGCGACACGAATTTGGCGAAACCACTGCCATCCCGTATCGTGGCCATGCCCCACGCGAGGGTCAGGTGATTGCCGAGCTGCTAGAGCACAAACGACCAGGACGATGTGCCCAAATGACCTCGAAGTGTGATATTTCTTTGCACGGACATCCCTCCTGAAAGACGGCGCATGGTGGATACAAAGATACAGGTTTATCGTGTTGAGATAGATCTCTACCAGGCTATGAATCAGATCTTCAGGCGGGAATAAGAGAGGAGGGTCGGCGTCTCGTAAAGTGCGCTGAAGGGGTGACGAGGTCCAAAATGCTGTACGCCGAAATCGTCCTTTCTCAATGACTGAATCCGGCGTGCGAAACATGTTGTGCTTGATATCCTGCGCTGTAACAATGAGCAGCAGAAGGCTGGACTTGCCATAATGGCGCGAGGGGCCATCACACACGGCGAGCCTATTCATTGACTTTTCGAGATGAATAGAATGCTCGTCGAGGTCATTTTCCTCGTCCGTCTTGGGCTCTGTTCGAGCCGTTGTCTTTTCCTTGAGAGTATGCACCTCTGCCTCCAACTCGCGAATATAACGCGCCATGTCGACCATAACGGCACGAACAATTGCTTGGTCCTTGGGCACCACATACGGCGGGGCAGTCGTCAAAATTGCACTTATATGGGATTGCAAGTCGACTATAGGTGCGATGGGAGCTTCCGAGATGTGACCTTGGTGCCATCGACCTGGCTACAGGTCCGAGTTAGGAAAGTAGGTCAGGCAGAGAAGAAAGCTCTACAAACTTTTTTCGATAGCGCAGCAACATGAGTGCATTCAGACTGGAACGCTATACAGTTGCTGCACCGATTGTTAGGCATTGCTGCACTATCACCTAAGTACAGGTCAGGAATATAATTCCAAAGCTAGAGGAAGACACACATTTTACTACAAATTGCATGACGAAAGGAATCGACCATAAGAGCAAACAATTTACCTTTCTTCTGTCTACATAAGTCTGCCGAAGCCTTCAACACGCTTCATGCAGCTGAGAATGCTAGCTTACCACAGGCACCTTGAAGTCTTCGTTTCTTTGATCCAGGCGTCGGGACCGCTGCAGGCGTGACACCAGAGCTATCGGACATTCCACTACTAGTGGTGGTTCAACACAAGGATTGTGGCAGGCACACGATGACAACTCCAATCATGCCGCAGCACCCCAGCTTTTGATCCGTTAGATAACGTTGGGTGGCGACCGCCGACTGCCAACGGCCTACTGCCGAAATACGAAGTTTTCCTTTTCTAGGAATTTGGCGAATTCGTACTCAATAGTCTCCAGTAAGGATGTAGGACGCTCATCGGATGCAATGTGACCAGAGGTTGTTCCCTCCTTCCAATTCTACTGTAATCAGAAACTCGATGCTGCTAGGATATGACACTACTGTACATTTGAATAAATAAGCAAAAATATGTAATCTATGGAATATGCTGAAGCCCGTCAAATTGGCTACGGAAAAGCATGAACGTTGATAAATAATGGCTATTGATGGTACGTTTAGGCGGATGGAGGACGGTAATCTGCTGATGCTGGGTTGTAGTTGTTCGCCATGCCCTCATAGTCGACTTCCGCATAGTTCAACACCTGGCTGAATTCGTTGTACGTCGAGGCCGAATATGGGAAGTAGTCCGTATGCGAGAAGCCAGCCTCGGATGGGAATGTAACGTCAGACGCATCCTGAAAGTGGTCAGTATCTGCACGATGCAACTAGCAGCAGCTTACCAGTGTATAGGCGGCAATGGGCTCGACGAGAGGACCGGTAGCTTGACGCATGTGGGGGGGCTGGCCAAAAGTAAGAATCATTTTCAATGCTGGAGAAATGAGCACGCACCATAGCGTATAGGACAGGGTCGGACATGATCAGACCAGGTCTCTGGCTTCCTGAAGCAGATGCAGACGCTGGGCGCTCTGAAGGCGGTAGAACAGGGCTACCAGTTGGCCCAGACGTGCGATGAGAGATAAAGCCCAGAGAAGTCGAAGGGCGGCGTTGAGTGATTAGTGCTCCCGGAAGCAGAGGGAGAGGGTGCTCGATGGTTGGGCGAAGATGCTGGGGCATAGGCTGAGGTTGTTCAACGAAGTGGCCAAATGACGGGTTAGGAAAGTACGGAGGGATCGAGGGATCCATGTGGGGAGTACCAGAGAACAGCTCGCGTCCATATGATGGTTGGTCGCGTCCATATTTTGGGTACGGGTTGCTTTCTGGGGTCTGGATATGGGGGCTTCCGTATGGCGAATCAAGCAACGTCCGCTGCTGTGCGTACGACGGCTGAGGCGCACTGGGATAGGTATACGCAGGATAGTGGTTTGGTGTTGTAGAGGCCGCGCGCACATGGGAGGTCGAAGGGGATGCGATGTTCGGTGCTGGAGACGCCGAACCAACAGTGTGGTTCTTGCGAGAGTTCCGCTTGCGGTTCGAGGCGGCTTTGACGGCAGCACCAGGCATGTTGAGGTACTTGGCGCGGATGTCCTCGACCGTATCTCCTGCGCCCTCTCCGCCAGCGCCTTTCCCCTTCTTCGAAGACCCACGAGGCGCTGGTGTAAACTTGTAGCCCGGATACTTACGCTGGTGAGCGTGCAAGGCGTCCGTTGCCCTTCTCGTCCATTCTTCACGCTCGTCGGCTTCCAGCATATGCCATGCCTCCCCAGCGACGCGACTGAAAACTTGCTGGCGCTTTTCTCCAGTCTTCTCCTTGGCTGCCTTTTCACGAATCGTCTTGATGCAATGTGAGCGGAACAACATGAAGGCATTGGGGGGACGAGGAATGCGCTCCTGGGTCTCAAGATCGTCATACGGTTCGGGTGTGGTTCCATGTTCCGACTTGTGGCCAGGAGTGGCAGGAGTAGCCGACGTAGGGGTGGCGGGACGGTGTTCAGGCGCAACGGAAGTTTGACGCGCACTTGTATCGACGCGTAAAACAGACAGGTCAGAGCGGGAAGACCGTGCCGCATATCTCGAGACGCGAACAGACGAGAGCTCCGGAGCCTGGGATGATGGTGGAGGCGTCCAACGCCTGAGGTGCTGGGTATCGATAGGCCCTGGCGTGGAGTCACGCGAGGGAAGTAGAGAAGAGCCTGGAGGGCGGCCATTAGTCACGACCAATGAGTATACAGCAAGACAAACCCTCTGTCATTGTTACGGAGAATGGGTTTCAACAAGGTTTGAACAGAGGAACTAGTGGCCAAGAGATCCAAAGGCGGTTGTCAGCCCTCGAGGCGAAAGAATCATTATATATTACTTGGCCTCTCGCGACCGTATTCACTTGCAAGGCAGATTGTGACATAGCAAAAGGGTTTGGTATTTCAGGGCGCCATGAGGCTGTGAAAGTGAAGGGTAGCCGGCAGTAATTTGGCACCTTGTTACCGATGAGGACAAAGGAAAGGCTCTTTGATCGGCGAATCCTACGGCCACGCTGCACCAACGTGCCCACTCCCTATATCGATACTGCATCGTCACCCGCCGCCCCCTTCACTATGAATCTAACGCCTCGCATGTCGACCCTGCGAAGCATACGCCTTCAGCTCCAGAGCACCAGGAAAAGTGTAGAATGCGGTACCCACCGTGATGAGACCGCTCAGAAGCTCACATACTGGAGCTCGCTCGCTGCTTTGCGTACCCGGTTCATGACCGCTAACCCTTCCTCGACCTCCGCCACTTCCTCTATCAGTATCACATCCATGCCAGCCTGGTCAAGCGTAAGCAGGCCGTCAAAGAGCCGGCGAGCAGCCTCTGCTGGCTCTTGCTTTGGGCCCAGAAGAAAGCGCTGCCACTGCGTGCCGTCATTTGGAAGTGTGGCAAGGCCCAAAGGGGAGTCACTGAGCGAAATGATGCCAATTTTGCACCGTGAAGTAGTTAGGGTAGCATCGTGATAATGTGTAGACAGAGACCGAATGTATGTCATTCCATCGAGAGGTTCGCCTTGTGGCGGCTTGGAGCTGGTCAATAACAACGTGACAGGCGCAGAAGGTGAGTAGTGTCTGTACTTCATGCCGGGCGTTGTCGGTGCTTGCTCGATTTTGTCGTCAGTGTAGTCGCGACGATGGACCAACACCTTGGGCCTGGCATTCCCATCGCTCAGCTCCTCGTCCAGGACGCGCACGATATCCTCCACGGTTACACCTCCTGGGCGTAAGATGCGCAAATTGCCGTCTGGCTGTAGTCCATCTACAACGGTACTTTCGAGTCCGACCTGGCACGGCCCGCCATCGAGGATGATATCTATTTTTCCGTTCAGATCGTGATAGACATGCTCAGCGCGGGTCGGACTTGGACGACCAGATGAGTTGGCGCTGGGTGCGGCTAGTGGTGATCCAGTGAATGCAATCAGCGCGCGCGCCACAGGATGGGAGGGCATCCGTATCGCTACAGTTGGTTGGTGTGCTGTGATGATAGAAGGCACGACGTCGCTAGTGGGGAACAACAGCGTTAGAGGACCAGGCCAGAAATGCTTCATCAGGATGTCGTATGTAGGCGGATACTTGTAGGAAGCGGGAAGCATTGTTCGCAACATGCCCTGCGAAGATACATGGGCGATGAGTGGATTATCCGCTGGCCGACCCTTGGTGCTAAAAATCCGCGAGGCGGCATGTGCGTCGAGTGCTAGCGCGCCGAGTCCATAAACCGTCTCGGTAGGGAATGCGACTGGCTGTTGGGCTCGCAGCAAGCTCGCAGCAGACTGGAGAGCATGTAGAGTTTCCGGAGAAGTGACTGTCGGTGCCGTGTCTGCGTCTGCCGAGAACGAAATGGCAGCTCCGTCGCAGTGCAATATTTTCGTCGGGTTCGCAGCCATGATACACTTGGAAATGGATGATACAGCTCTCAGTGCAGTGGACATTTATTTTCGGGTCAGCGCTGAAGGTCAGGTTTGGACGTGTTTGGCAGCGTGGTGAACGTCGGGAAGAAAGCTCGGATTGCAGCGCAATAATCTATTCGGAATGTGTCTTAGGCATATTGAGACCTACGCGACGAGCAGTAGCCTCCATCCTTTCTTCTCCCGTCAAATCTATGAGTGGGTTGTAACGATCCAAGAGTTCCTACAACACGCATCGGTCAACGCGGTCTCTAAGTGTCACGTTGGGTCGCGCACCTTGTATTTGCGCTGCGCCTCTAGAAATGATGCGGCTGCTTCCACCCTCTGCACAACACGCCCTTCTTCAGCTCCCTGAGCCTGTTCAACGACGGCCCGGAAGTTAGCGGCCAGTGAGCTGACCATCACCCCCTTCTTGGGAGACTTGACATTGTTAGGCATGTTCCAGAACACGATATCCGTTAGAGCATACTGATTTGCGTAGTTCCCGAAGTACGGAGCGATACACCTGCGCAACACGCGTGGAGGAAGCCATGAGGTTACGAGCGGAGTGGCGAACCGGCAATCCGTTCTTGGGTTGCACGTGACGATGCGTGATTTGTTTGCGCCACAGATTAAAGTTTCGAGAAACCTTAGCAAACAAAACTCTTTGCCAAGCGACGAATACACTCGACGTATACGGACCACAATAACGACACAAATACGCCCTACGACGTCTGAGCTCGCAGTTTCGAACAATCTCCACTCCACCAACAATTCTACCCATAGGCCGCCCTCGACATTGCCAGCTTTAGAGTGGTCTTTTTGACAATAACCCTGCACTACGAACAAAGTTCTCGACGTCCGCTGTACTTTAAAACGCCAACGCAACGCCATTTTCCATCGCCCTGTTCTCCAAGCACCCAGTCCATCCGACACTTCATATCATCATGGTTGTATCTTATGTCGAGCCGGCTCGCTGTTATCAGTTCATTATGAAAGTACGCCGTCCCCAACCACCGATATCTCTTGCTCAAGGACCTCTAGAATGTGAACGACCTCTACCATGGTATCTCGGATGGTGACTGTCCTGGTCGATCTAGCTCACCCAGCAACGAGTCTGAAGCTTCTTCCTTATCCATTCTTTCGTCTTCCGCATCCTCCGACTCGAGCAAGTCTTCTATCACGTCCTCTGTCCACTCCAAGCGCAGTCACGTCTTCGACGCCGTCCGCAAAAATGTCGTCCGCTGGCTTTGTTCGGCATCTATTGCAGCGTCCATACAAACACCCAAGCGCATCACCCTTCCTCGCGCACCTGTTCCATCTCCTAGGGTCATCATTCGAAAATCCAGGCCAGTCCAAAGATCTCTTCCAGTGGTCCCTTTACCACAATCAACCCGTTTATACGTCGGTAATGTGCGTGCTTGTCGACTGTTCTCTTCAAAAACACATTTATGATTCTTTTTCTAGATACGCGGCGGAGTTGAGACACGAGCCCTGAAACAATTCTTTGAACCTCGCTGTGGGCCCATCACATCCATCCAACTGCGCTGTCTAGGCGGGGATGCGATGCCGGTCCCTGGTCAGGTAAACCACGGCGAATATTTCGCCACTATTCACTTCAAACATCCGTACTCTATACCTACAGCTTTGCGCTTATCCCTGAGGGATATACAATGTGTGCATCCGGGGCTTGCGGTGCGTCGCTTTTCTAAGCGTTATGATCCTAGCTTACCTTGCTTTTAGCTTGCGGTAAACCTTGCGGACCTCCCGATTATGCGTCGAATGCTTGGTATGCCGCATCCAGCACCTTGTCGCTCATGGCTAACGTCCGAGTAGGTCTCCCTCCATTACCACCTGTGCAGGACACAGACGATGAGTTAATGATAGTGTGAGTGCCACTCGACCACGACAAGGTGCTCCCTAACCCTTTCAACTAGCGATACACCTGCAACCTACTATGGCCAAAGGCTTTTGGCGTGTTAAATGGCGAATGCAGTGTGTTTATTATGTCTACTTTATGCCTTTTTACGCTGTGTACTTGCTTGACTCTCTGTTATCTGTAGCATTAGCTAGTGGATCGAATAATATGGACAGGTTCTACCCAAAAGTGCAAGCTACTGTATGTACTACACTGAAGCACTGCGCTTTGATTCGACGTTTGATAACATTTACGAGCCACCTTACCTAAACGCTCATCAACCCCGAGTGGGAAAGAAGTGTTTGGTCGCTACCTGGCCAGGTTAGTCATCTGCTTGACAAAAGTATAGGGTGAGATCATTCGAAGGGCGCGGAGGTCTCTTTTGAACCTTCACTATAAATCGCTGCGCGCGTACGTCGGACGCTGACCACTGCCGGCAGAATTACGCCTGACTATGGCAAGGAGCGCCGCGTTGAACCCAGCATCCATGCCATTTGAGCCCACGATTTTCTCGTCATCACCGACAAGCCGCGGCCCACTTATTGAAGACGAATTTGGTTCCAAACACCATACGCGCAACCTTCGCACGGACGACGTGCAGCGTAGTTCAATATCATCGTTGTCGGGCTCGGAATACCGGACCGCAAGGACGTCGCCCAGCCCGCCTCAGGACTTTGCTGGGTCCCCCTTTGACCGTTCGTCGCCATCTTTTCGACAAATGGAAGGGAACAGGCAGTACTCGCCCCTCGACACTGGGCGCCGGGAGCCCAGCATGTTAGGCACTTTTGAGTCCAACGACTCCAACGCTACGACCCCCGGCCCAGCGTCGATGGAGAACGGCGCGTCGTTTTTCCCACTTCAGAACTTTCGGGATCGTAACGCGTCAGCGACGACAAACGGAACAGTTCCAATCTCTGCCTCGCCGGTCTCGTCGTCGGGGGGCAGCCATGCGGACCACATGCAGTCTCTAGAGGATCAGATCAAGGCCCTCCCCATGATGCGCGATCTCCGAGACCGCCTCGTCCGGTGCGAGTTCACGACAAGGGAGATACAGCAAAACCTTGTCGAACTCAGTTCTAAAGTCAACCTTCTTGTTGAGCGCCAACTGGCCACCCCGATGCCGCCTCCACCACCCCCACCCCAGTCACAGCCCGAGTTCAAGGACCCGTTCTCTGGCAATGGCCTCCGCCGCCCTACTTTCCCGCAGATGCCGCCACCGTCGCTTACTCCCCGCCCTTCGATCGTTGGCATTTCCCCGAACCAGACATCCCCATCCGACGACATTTCAACGATTTCCCAACGACTCAACACCCTAACTTCATCTGTCGGGCAACTTCTTGCGCTACAAACCCAGCAGATTGTGAACCAGCAGGCCGGCCCGTCCATGCCTCCCATGGGTGGCCTCCCTCCGCTGGGTCCCAATGGCCTCATGGGCCCCAAGGGGCAGCCTCCGCCCGGCAATCTTGATTTCATGCCTCCCAATGTAAACCCTGCGCTCAACCGGGGCAACTTGAACCGCCCGCCAAACATGCAGAATATGCCGCCAAACATGCAAAATAGTCTGCAGAACCTGCAGAACAGCATGCAGAGCAATATTCAAAACATCCAGAATAATATGCAAAATGGCGGTCCAGGTCGTATGCCCGCGCCCCCCATGCGTACTTGGTCCACTGGCAACCTGGACATTCCTGTCCGTCCGCCCGACGTTATGGGGCCCGGACGTTCCGACAACTTCCTTGGGTCTCGCCCTCCGGACGGCGGTATGAACCGTCCACCTGCTGGACCTCTCGTAAACAACATGGCGAAGCGTGGGTCCGTTACAGGGATCGCGCGTCGCGACTCGACTAGCGTGGGTCTCCTCTGTAGTGCTGCTCAAAGGCATCGTTGACACCCTCCATCGTAGGCCATCGACAGTGACAACGGCTCTGTCATTACGAAGTGGGAGCAGCTGTCGTTAGAACCAGAGCTCTTTGCCTCTATCAACAAGTTCGGGTTAGTGTGGCCCTGTCCTGATGGTGAAAATACAATCTGACGGATAAGCAGCGTGGGCCCTCCGAACAAGATCCAACAACGCGCGCTTCCCTTCCTTCTTCGTGGCTCCGACATCATTGCCCAGGCTCCCCCCACTCAAGAGCGTATTGCGGCGTATGTGATTCCAGCGCTACAGGTTGCTCTCACGAATCGTGATGTTCTCAACCCCGTCGTGCTTCTCGTTTCGACCACTGTCGATCAAGCTAACCAAGCGCATCGCATGATTCGTGACTTGGGTGGTCCTATTGGAATTCGCTCGACTTTGATTGCTGGCCTCAGCACCGGAGACATATCCCAGGAGCTTAAGATCGTGGTTCAGAACAAACCACAGGTCGTTGTCGGGACCCCGCAGAAGCTTCACGCATATTTCACGACGCCCAATGGCTTACAAGGATCTGATATTCGTTTCCTTGTCTTGGATGAGGTTGACCAACTCATTGCCCGCAACCTGCATGAGTTCGTGTACAATATTGTAAAGCTCCTTCCCAACTCGCGCTCCTCGCGAATCACTCCTGCCAGCGCGGGATCGGGCCCTGCAGCCCCCGTGGGTACAACTGCTGGTCCCTCCATCGCTGACTCTCCGATCCTCGGCCCTGCCAGGAAGCTATCCGCAATCGGCACCATTGGTACACCCTTGCGGTCCGAATCGTCGTCTGGAAGTGCCAGCCCTCCGAACGACCTGCTCCAGGAGAAGCGCACCTCAGTCGAACGGCAGTCTGCCTTATTCTCCAACACCGTCCCTCAAGACGTGCTCAATCTTGCTACAACCATCCAGCTTCGCGAGCCGGTCCGCGTGCTTGTTCGTCGGGACGGCACTGTCACCAACATCGAAACCTCCCCCAACTTTCGTGGTCTGCGTCAGTACTACCTCTATCTCGCATTCACTGCTGGTGGAAGCCGGCAAGACTCGGTTGATGGAGGGCTGGGCATTATCGGCTCGGGAAGAGGTACGACAAGTGCAGAGAGTATCCAGGCGCGCGAGTGGAAGCTGGACGCGCTTGTCGACATACTCGAGGACCTTGACATCATGCAGGCTCTGGTTCACGTCGGCAGTGTGGGTTCTCTCGATGCTGTCGTGTACAAGCTTGCCAGCCGTGGGTTCGAGGCTATCCCTTTGGTGTGTTTTTGTTTTCATCCTATCTGAAATTCGGCCTCATGCCTCCCAGCACGGCGAAATGAGCTCGGCGACAAAACTGTCCGCCATGAGCAAGTTCAAGAGCAACCCATCTGCTGTCATGCGCCAGTCCTCAACGAAGGTCCTCGTCGTTTACGATGTCCACACACAAGAGCTTAATCACCTCCCGCTCATCATCAACTACGGTAGGACTTGCCATTACGGCGGTGCACTTGGTATTCATCATCTACAGATCTTCCGAAAGCTGTCGAAGAATACACGCATCGGTAAGCTCGCAGCCAGTGTGCGAGGCTCTTGGCCGTTGCTAAACTTCTGTTCAGTACTGCCCCGGCCGTCGCTCCCAACAACTACACTCGTGGTGGTGTTATTATCAATTTTGTGACTGCCACTGGTGGCGATGTTGAGATGCTTCGATCTATTGAATGTTTCCACAAGTGCGTATTATTCTATATTCGTTTATGCAGATTTGCTGATATCTCTTGCCAGAATCAAATGTGTACGTCTACCTTGCCGTTCGTCAAGGACATAACTTAACCGAAGTATAGCCCGAAGTGCCTCTCAACCTTCGCGACCTCGTCTAATCGGCATGAATGCCTTGTAGCCTTATAGTCGCCCAACCACCGCATCTCGCTGTTCGATAACTATTTTATGCACTGCTGCCTCGCCAATAGGTATACCCACCCTGTTTCATTACTACTCACCCTACACACCCCACATCCATCCAACCCGCCCACTGTATAGCAGAATATCTCTTCTTCTTAACCAGGATGAAGTCTTTTAGTACGGTACCCGTGATTTGCTTTGTACTTATCGTTTTTCTAGTTTGCTCCCTTACTCCTCTTCCCCGTCTCCCTTTTTATGGCTCACTCGACGCTCACTTTTTCTCGGCTCTCTCATCAGTTATGCCCTACTTGATAAATGACTCAATGTATATGTAGACAAAAAATATGGATATCTTGATTCGGCTTTGGACTTGATTAGGATGGAAAATGGATTCGTTCTTTTGATAAGGGTTCGAGCGTACAATGGTCCGTCTGCTGCATCGGGGAGACACTGTTTGGACACTGTTGCAAATGGCATCCTTCGAAGATAGACAGCGTCAAGAAGACACTGATCCGCGGGTTGGTTTGCAAAGTACATAATTTCATCGATTGTGTATTGTTCGTTACAACGCGGTCAATATACTCTCCATTTTACTGTTCATACTTTCCTTCCACACACCGATTGTTTTTCCACTCCACCTCGGAGGCTTCCCACCACCCTTTGCGCCCAGCTCCGCTTTCAATGCCTCTCCGGTACTCTTGACCAGGTCACCTATTGATCCCAAGACGACGACGACGTTGCTGTTCGTTTGACTCGACGCTGAAGGTGATGACGATAGCACCAACAAATAATCCCTCACACTCTCTTTCGCCAGGTTGTCAAAAGCAAGGCCAATGGCGGAAAGGAAGCCAAGGGTGTTGCTCGCGTCGTCTGTTCGATGAATATGCTTCTTGAAAACCTGATTTTCTGGCGAGGCGGAAAAATCCGTGAAAATGCCTTGCGCAACCAGTTGAGCAAGCTCCGACTCTGTGTCCTGTACACGCTTGTCTGCGCGTCTACGCTCGTCCGAGAGTTGGGCGACGCGTTCTGGAACCAGGGGCGCACCGCAGCTCAAAGTGGTTGAGGTGGCTGTGAGTAGATTGTGAGAAGAGGTGAGATGGGTGATAAGACGAGGTCCAGCCACAAAGTAGAGGCGAGCAGAAGTCGTATTGGAGCGGGACAGGGCGTCTGTGTGGGGAAATATGAACAGCTGCAAATTCTTGAGAGAAGGCATGTGGGTTCCACAGCAGCTATGAATGGGTTAGTTAGCACTTCGTACCCGAGTGTAGTAGCACTTACGGATTGCTGTCGACACCTTCAATGACTACAACGCGCTTCACGCCGCCTGTGTAATCGCTAGGCAGCCCTTTGCCGACTGCCCGACCGCTTTCTAGCGTGATAACCTTGCTGTGATCCTGGTCTTGGTCGAGCTCCTGGACTTCAACATGGACATTGTGTCCCTCGTATACTAGACGATTCGCCTCGTCTTGGATCGATTGCACCTCTTCGGGCTCCATCCCCCGCGGTATTTCAACATAGCATGGGCTTGGATAGGCTGTGAGGGACCATGAAAGCGTAGGCAGGTTGAGTCGTGTCTCAAGCAGGGCGGATAGTAGGTGCTGTGAGGTATGCAATGACATCTAGAACGGATTATTGGACAAAGAAATGGCGACGGGTTGTGGACATACGTGGTCCCATCGTCTATCCCAATCAGCTTGGTCAAGCGAAGCGGTAACAGCAGTCCCTGACGCAAATTGTTCAATGGCAGCATCCGAAGTCACATTGCTTGGGACAACGACGTAGTGAACGGCATGTCCTCCATGGCGCTTGCATTGAGCGACAGTCCACGTTGAACCATCTTTGCTTCTTAGTACACCAGTGTCAGAGGGCTGTCCACCACCCTCTGGAAATATGACTGTATCGTGCAAGATGACTTCAAGAATTGGACCGGCCGGAAGAGTTGGTGCTAGCACCGCTTTCTTGGCCTTCTTTGCGGGAGTAGAAGATGTTTGTTGTGACAAAATAACAGAGACTACAGTCGTCTCGAGCACTCGCAGCAACGGATCGCCTGTGTGGGCCGCCAATCAGATGGCGTATGGTAGTCATCCATGGACCGCGAACTCACGCTGGCACGCAAGAATTCCCACGGGCAAAGATAATGTGGCATCGGTATTGATCTTAAGTGTCGGAGACAGAATGCGATGGTAATCTTGCGGAGTAGGTGCTACGACCATTGTAAGTAAGAGAGCGGTAACTTTAAATGATAGTGTTCGCCGCGATCGAAGTTCGGTGTTCGGACCGATGTCATCAAGCCCGATTCCTATTTATGAATTCCTGCAATGACCACCGGAGCTGCTTTTAAAGCGGTGTTTTCCCCACCCAGATATTGCGATTTTACTTGTTGCCTCTTACACCATCATGAGACAACAACAAGACACACAACCACTGCTTGCTAGGGATCGTCTCACGGTTCACTACGCGCAGAGTGTCGATGCAGAACGCTCGCACACGACACACTCTGAACCCGAATTTGGAGGACCTACAAACAGAGCGCAACTGGAGAAGAGATTGCTGCGGAAAATTGACTCGCGTCTCAGCATATTGATGTTGATATACATACTCAATTGTAAGTGGCCAGTGTATCACCCATACTAACTATCACTGAGCTTCAGAAAGATATCGACCGGAACAATGCTGCGTATGTAGTCTGTAGCTCCACTCAAGTTGCGTCTCATGCTCAAAAGGGCCGCACGACTACGTGGCTTTGAGGCAGACCTCAATCTCACAAGCAGCCAGTTTGCAACGATCCTCTCTGTTCTCTACGTCGGCTACCTGATTATGCAAGTCCCTTCGTACGTGTTTCCCGCTGGCGAGCCAGGAAACCCAATATTTAAATTTCTCAAGCAACATGTTTCTTGCACATTGTGGTCGCCCTTCGGTGTACCTTCCAATGTGTATGGTACTTGAGGGTATCATGTCTATCGCAACTGGTCAGATGCTTCTGGAAATTGGACTCATGCAGCTACTAACCTATTTTCTAGGATTTACAACCAAGTGAGCCGCGAATGTATCCCAGGCTATGAGAAACTGACCCTTGGACTTTGAACAACAGCTTCGGTGGGGCTGTTGTCACGCGCTTCCTCCTGGGATTTGTGGAGGCTGCCTTCTACCCTGGAGCATTGGTATGTACGACATGGCTCATCGTGGAGACAAGTTGAATCAGCGGTCGCCTATTAGCTTTTGATATCTCGATGGTATACTCGTGCAGAGCTATCCCAGCGGACCGCGATTCTTGGATCTGGAGCCCTCATTAGCAATGCATTTGGCTCCCTCATTGCCTCAGGTATTCTTGATGCCATGCAGGGGGCACTCGGATACGCCGCCTGGAGGTGCGTTGGTCAAATAGGCTTCAATGTGGGGCTTACTCTTGTTAGGTGGCTATTCTTTATCGAAGGTGGCCTCACTGTTGTTGTCGCTTGTATCTCGATATTCGTCCTTCCAGACTTTCCGGAGACGACATCGTGGCTTACGGCGGAAGAGAAAGCCCTTGCAATTCGTAGGGTCGAGGCAGATGTTGGATTTCAAGGAAAGGACGACATAGCTGTCAGCCAGTTAGAAGGATTCCGCCTTGCTTTCAGAGATGGGAAGGTCTGGTGGCTTGCGATGACCCTTACAAGCCTGGTTTTCTCTTTGTCGTTCAACGCATACTTCCCGACTCTCATGTCGACGCTAGGAAATACACCCTCGGTAACGATGCTCATATGCGTTCCCCCATGGATATTTGCCGCTTTTGTGGCTATTCTTTTGAGTCGGTTCGTCTCTTCGCTCTCCGTTCACCTCAGATGTGAACTGACAAATAACAGGCACTCTGACCACCACTCTGAGCGTTTTTGGCACGTTTTCTTTGCTTTCAGCTTGGGAATCGTGGGAAATATCATCGCTATGTCTACCATGGATCCTATAGCGCGTTACATTTCGCTGTGCGTCCAGCCTGTCATGATTCACCATCATTCGCCTTCTCAGATGATGTTTAGATTCCTACAAGCCCAGTCCTACGCGGGTTTCATTTGTTTCGTAGCATGGGCCAGCAGCTCTGTCGCCCATCCTCCCGCCAAACGCGCTGTCGCGCTCGCCTGGATCAATACGGTTTCTTCCCTTGGGAACGTCTTTGGATCGTACGTAGATGTTCATCTGTCTATTGTCCACCGTTATCATGTTCCCACAGACACATTTTCCCCACGACATGGGGTCCAAGCTACGTCAAATCCTTCGCATGGTGTACTTTGGCAACATGCTTGGGGTTGGGCATGTCTTGGGTTTTCAAGGAGCACCTGATCGTGCTCAACAAAGATGCCGCGACGCGTGAGGCGGCGACAGGCGAACCAGAGGGTTATCGATATATGATATAGAGTGCTCCAGAGCGTTACGGGCATACGACTTGCTGCATAAACCGCCGAGATCTGGAGTCAAGGCAGTCGAGTCGTTATGTATAATACAGGCTAGATGCCGTTGAGATAAGATAGTGCGGGGTTGACGCGGGCTAACCTCGGTGTCCTGGATGCCATAAAATACAGCACGAAGCGTTCTATACTTCTTGAGCTCCTACCATCACGCTGCAATGACCAAGACGCAAAAACGATTCCTCAACGACTGGGCGTTCACCCAAATTGGCGGTGGTCAGGCCACAGTGGACGGCGAATGGATTCAAGTTTCTTCGTTCCCAACTACTGTTCACGTTGAGCTGTTGAAGCAAGGAAAAATCCCAGATCCTGTACGTGGCAAATCTGAATGCTTGTAAATTTCTACTGATTGCCCAACGCAGTTTGTCGGCCTGAATGAGTGGGACGTTCAATGTAAGTGCTGCTTTACAGCCGCCGTCTTTCCAAGTACCGATCGCTATCGACTGTAGGGGTTGGCGAAAGTAGCTGGTCGTTCAAAACTGAGTTCGACGTGTCGGACAGTGAGCTCCAACCGGAGAATATTGACTTGGTCTTTGAAGGATTGGATACGTTTGCCTCGGTCAAATTGGTGTGTCGATCTCACTCCACGTCCCCCTCAGACTCGGAGGCCCGGTGCTGATCAGCATTGCTTCAGAATGGAAAAGAAATCCTCTCGTGAATACCAACTCATCTGTTGAGTGCTACATTCTTACCAAATTACACAGGGCCCACAACCAATTTCTCTCCTACGCATACTCGGTGAAATCTCTGCTGAAGAGCGGAAAGAACGTCCTCGTGATCGACTTCGAAAGCGCCTTTCTCAAAGGTCGCGACATCGAGAAACAGCATGAGAAGCTCAACCTTTGGAATGGCGATTCTAGTCGTCTCCACGTCCGCAAGGCTCAGTACAAGTAAGTAGATCTCCCTTCCAATTTGCTGTAAGCTAATGCGCCCGATACTAGCTATGGATGGGATTGGGGTTCGTCTGGTATCTGCGAACCGTTGATTTTTCATACTGACGTCCATGGAAAGGCCCAGTCCTAATGACAGTCGGCCCATGGAAACCCATCTACATTGAAAGTTACACTAACAGCATCTCTGATCTCTTCATCAAGACAGATGTCTCAGAGGCGCTGGATGTAAACCTTGCCATTTCGCTGTCCCGTTCTGAACATACTCCTGGTGGTGCAAGCGTCACTTTGAAAGCCCCAGATGGATCCATCGTCGGTGACTGGAAACGCGACGCCCTGGACGACAAGAACGTGTACGACATCGAGCAGAAATTTGAAGCTGGCCGACTTCAGCTTTGGTACCCAGTCGGATACGGGAAACAACCACTGTACACGGTCGAAGCCACAATTCTCGATACCGATGGCGAAGTGCTCGACAGCAAGATAGAGAGGATTGCATTCCGGAGGGCACGCATTGTACAAGATCCAGTCGAAGATGAGGAGGGAAGGACGTTCCTCTTCGAGATAAACAACGTCCGCCTCTTCTGTGGAGGTATGCTTTCCTCGAGCTCGTCTCGGTTTGGTGCTGAGCAGTATCAGGATCCAACTGGATCCCAGGAGATTCGTTCCTGACAACGTACGCCGACCGTATCTCTACGCACTTTGGTTGATATTGATCCTCTATGTAGCATGACCAAAGAGAGGTATCGTGCATGGCTCAAACTCCTTGTCGACGGGAACCAGAACATGATTCGGGTCTGGGGAGGCGGGATCTACGAGGATGATGAATTTTATAACATCTGTGATGGTAAGAGCTTCGAAATTGCATTGCTATTGTCACTCACATTTATCCTTCAGAACTCGGAAGTACATAACCAACTCAAAGACATGGTCCGTCGCTCAATCATCGTCTTAGTTTTGGTATGGCAGGACTTTATGTTTGGCTGTGGCCAAGTGAGTCCAGTTCACAATATTTGAGGTGTACACCGATGATGATTTCTCAGTATCCCGCATACGATGATTTCGTTATCTCCGTCCAAGAGGAAGCTACGCAAGCAGTCAAGCGGCTTCGTCACCATCCATCCATTGTAATCTTCGGTAGGTCTATTTGTACTCCCTGGCGAGATTGAAATTGATGAATTGTCACCTTTAGCTGGGAACAATGAAGGTTCGCCAAAAACTGCCGATCACATACCGCTTTCTGAATGTGCTTTGTCAGACTACCAAGTTGCCGAGTCGCTCAACTTGGAGCTGGACTATAGCGATGAAACTTCTGATTTCCGAAAGACTAACTTCCCCGCTCGATATATCTATGAGCGTATTCTTCCCCAAGTTGTCTCGAAGTACTCGCAGATATTTTACCATCGCTCCTCACCGTACAGTGGGTTTGGCAAAGACACTAGAGACAAGTTCCACGGGGACCTACACCAGTGTAAGCACTTGCAGCTTGCATTCGAACGTTTGACCCACACGGAAATACAGGGAATGTCTGGCACGGAACGCAAGAGCCCTGGCACAATTGGGACAAGCTCGCAGGACGATTTGTATCCGAGTTCGGGATGTGAGTCGTCGTCGTGGTTTTTATATATTTAATTTTTGCTGAGCTATTATAGGGAGGCATACCCCGACATTCGTACTGTAGATGCATGGCTCGGGGACGATAAGTCAGAGAGGTTCCCACAATCTAGGTCAGATTACCAATTGCATTGTACCCCGCCAGAGCTCAATACATACATAGGGTCAATGTCAACCATAACAAGGCGGATGGATTCGAGCGTCGCCTTGAGGTAGGGACCCGATGCTTTCAGTGGATTGGCTCGCTCAATTCCAATAGCTGTATTTGATGGAGAACTTTAAGCACGCATTCGACATGGAAAGGTGAATTCAGTTCTTTCGAACTGCCTCAGCTTCTGAAGGCTGGCATTGCAGCTATGTATACTACACACAGGTTATGCAAGCAGAGACCTTGGCATCAGCGTATCGTCTATGGCGTCGCAACTGGCGTGGCACAGGGAAAGAGTACACCGCTGGCGCGCTGGTCTGGCAGGTAATACGCTTTCTGAGTCGCTGCTATCGCAGAACATTTACCCTTCTCAGATAAACGATTGTTGGCCCACAACCTCCTGGGCTATTGTGGACTACTATCTACGCCCTAAGCCTGCGTACTTTGCCATCGCTAGGGAGCTGCGGCCCTTCACAGTCGGCATGACTCGCAAGGAGATCGAGACGTTCGCAGACGACAGGACAGCGGCCAACTTGTTCATTGACACACGCCTCGAGATATGGGCTACGAATAGCACGCTCGAAGAAGCCAAAGTTACCCTTGAAGTCACCTCGTTCGAGTTATCCACCGACTGGAAGGATATTTGGACCAAGGAGGTGATCCTGGCACCGAATGCAAGCACAGAAGTTTGGAAGGGTAATGTCCCTGGGCAGCCTCGTCGCACAAAGAGGAGTGATATCCCGAGGACCATCATCGTCTCGGCCCGCTTGCTTGACGCTTCCAACAAAGTGCTAGCTCGCTATGCTAACTGGTAAGACACAGGTTTATTTTCTCGGAAATGCTCACCTTTCTTCCCAGGCCAGAGCCTTTCAAGTATATTAAATTCCCTGAAGTAGCCTCGCTCGGACTCAAAACGGAGATCGGTGCTGATGGCGAGAGCGTGACATTGTCAACCAAGAAACCCATAAAGGGTATCATACTTGATGTTGACGGAGACGAGGTCAAGTGGGGTGACCAGGCTATCGACCTTGTTCCCGAGGACCCACAAACAGTGAAAGCTGTGGGATTAGCTGGTCGGCAAGTCAGGCTCAGATTCTTAGGTGACGGATCTGCATGAAACTGACCACTGGTAATGTACGAATAAAATGATGATTCGTCGAATAATCCTATTTCTCTGAGTAGGAGATAAGAATATGACTTTATGGCTCTGGAAAGTAGCTTGTTAAATTTGATCGCGCTGACAAGTTCTGGTTTGAGTCCTTAAGCTCTATGATGGACGCGAAATTACAGGCAATGTTTATCAGACTTATTCTACTATATTACTGAAATCGCGCAAGAATCAAGAGTCCGAGAGTACACACTTCCAAGAGCAAATAAATACCGCTGTAAGTAATATCCTGCCCCTCCCATGTTAGTTTATGCAGTTATCCTATATGTATGCCCAACCCTTCCATAGTACGTCTTAACAGCTAAGCGAATTTCCGGGGACACGTCGCGCGCGAGCAGCTCCGTCACAAGGGGATACAGCGATTGCAAATAACGCTTGAACTGCATGTGCAATGAGCATGCATAGAGGTAAAGCTGGGAGAGAACGCACATCTATCTCTTCAAACCGACAGAATGCAAACACAATCTCTGCTACAACCGGTGTCCATGCGATGATGTTTTTGCCTTGGCCATCTGACCGCAACTTGTTGAAATCCTCCAAAATCTCCGTGGACGTTCTGGCAAAGTCAGCATGCGCTTCCTTCGAGCGACGAGTACACTCACTTCATCAAGTTAGGCATTACCTCCGCACGATTGTCAGGATATTCAAAGTAAACGCGGAACCAGACATGGATCAGCGTGGCCGCGCTTCCCGACTGCTGCTTGAGTAGGTTTGGGAGATGCTTCATAAAGCCTTGTGGTTGCTCGTAAGAGAGCCTCCCAAAGATGTATCAAAGATGCTACATACCAACTTTCCACAAGCCCGTTCTCAAATCCTTGTCTTCGTTGAAATCGCGTGCAAACTGGTAGCTGTGGGACAAGGCGTTCGCTAGCGACAAAACGTTTTCTGCCGGAATCGACTTGAAGACCTTGTCATTCCGCAGGAGGTCGTTGACTGTCTCGATGAGTAGCAATTGCAGGACACATTTGACGATGATCTGTTTGAAGATGCGTCTTCGATCGGCCGACGTTTGCGCGACCCGCATCGGTGACTCCGCGTTTGGCGACAGCGGTGCGGGTACGATAGTCTGTCCGCTGTTTTCTATTGGCAATGAGATCTGGGAAACAATGGGGGGGAGACGCTCTGTACCCTCTTGAAGATCGGCCGTAGCTGAGGGGTCTAATTCAAAACGCAAATTCTCATCGAAGAGAGAGTATGGTGTCGTCGTCTTGAACAAAGTAAGGAAAGTTCTGATCACTCTTTCCCATCGTGTTGAGCTGAGCTTTTGTGCATTGTTTTCGATGAGCTGCTGCAAACATGATGTGCCGATATGCGACAGGGTATCGTTTTCTGTAAATTCGGCTTAGTGGTCAGATGCTATGAAGAGTATCGGCTGCTACCTTGACATATGCACACGCAAAGTAGATCCAAGAGACCGTCCAGCAAGCGTTCGAGGATTTCAAAGTAGTAGGTGTACAAGTCAATCACGTCGCGAAGTGCTTGGATCATTGTTGTCGACAACCACACACTTTGATCTTCTTGCGTGTTGAAACGCGTCAGGTCTTGGGACGAGCGTAGCACAGAGAAGATAGGGAAGATAAGTTCCTGGCAGACGGTGTCCCAGAACTCGACAGGGTATGTCTTTCCGTACGTTTTCAACGTTGTGAACAGCGAGTCCAACGCCCTATAACACATGGTGAGCCCATAGAGCTTGTTGACTTCTCGATAATACTCACAGCCGACGAACTTCAAGGTCCTCGCCGTTCATGATAATGTCGTAAAAGCCGAACAGTACTGGGTACCAGAACTTGATCATATTGTCGTCCAGATGGTCCTTTGACATATCCGGAGACCAGCCGCACTCTGGTCGTTCCAGCATAACCGGAATGACCCCACGCAGCATCGCTATTGCAAGCAGGCTGATTTTCTGGTACTTGCTGACCTTGCAGAACTCCGTTATGCACACGGTCAAGTCCGAGAAAGCACCATTCGTGACAATAGCTCCAAAGTGATCCTTGTTTAAGCGTGTCACGATCTCGAAGGCCGAATTGGCAATGCGCTCGGTAAGAACCCTTGATGCTGCCTGGAACACGCCAAACATCGTCCTCCAGCCTGATCGTATGTTCTGAACTTTTGCTTGGACCATCTGCGATAGACATTGCAAGACCTGCAAAATAGATTTAGACTCAATCTTAGAGGATTGCCCGTCACTGACCATATCACGAATGTCAGGGTTAGCATTGTGGGTCATGGTGTACTCAAATGGTTTGAGAAAATCCTTTTGAAACTTGAAATGCGGCAACTCTTCCTTCTCCAAGAAACGCATCGCAAGCTGGCGCAGAGAGTCTAATGCAAAGAAACCGACGTGCGGGTTGTTGTGACAGCAAACCTATGGCCGTGAGCATTGTAAATATTCAAGTAAATGCAAAATACCTGGTTGAAATGGTCACCGAGTATGTCCCACATATTGTTCCACTCGATACGAATACGATTCATGTTGTAATATGAAATCTCGACTAGTTTTTGCAAGCTGAACAACCTCGGGTGCTGGGAAAGTCCTGATGACTGGATTTCTTCCCACGACACATCGCTGAGAGCGCGAACGAAAGCAACGATAGCCTCGCCAGAGAGGAAATGGCTAAGGGAGAAGACCATGTCCGCAGCCACAGTGATATGGGTCGACCGACTCTCGTTGACGAGCTCCTCGTTAGGAACCTTCTTAGTCTTCCTGGACGATAAGTCAGTGACAGCGATGGATGTGGTTGGCTGTAAATGCATACCCTTTCTTAGTGTCCGTGTCGCCACCTCCAATGAGTTGCATACGCTCAAGTTGAGAGACACAGGTCAAAACTTCATGCCACGATCCCTTCAGATTATTCCCATCCGACACCGCAATGTCTAGCAGCGCCTTGATTGCCTCCATGTTTTTCGTCTTCATTTCACCAAGATTGTTAAGGAAAGTGAACTTCGCCAACGTGGTCACAAACGCATTTCTCTCAAGCTCGAGGTCGAAGAAGCATACGACACGGATAGCGCTCTTGAAACCATCCAAACACAGCTCTACGATCTCCATGTCGTCTGTCTCCTGCAACGGGCCCGAGAGTCCCGCAAGAAAGGCGATCCATCCAACCTCGAACATTGGGCGGACGTGCACATAATGAGAGGCGCTGAAAAAGGTGTCGACACTTCTTGAACGTTGCGACCTCATCATGGTGCGGAAGAGAGCCTATGTTGTTTCTTAAGCACCGTGTTCTGTGCTCGTTCTTCTGTCACTAACCTCCGTTTTATTGGCCATACCACTCGTTTGCAACACATACGCTTCCTTCTGCAAGTCGCGGCCTACACTCGCAAGAGCGCCAGCTATACCTGGAGCAATTGGCGCAGGACCTATCTGCTCCACTTCATCCTGCATTCGGATTTCGTTGTTTGCAATCTCGTCGAAAATAGCATCCATGAAGTCCTCTGGAAGGTTCTGCCCATCGTTTATACCGCGGTTATTCCTAGTGAAATCTTGCTTCGTCATCCGCTTCTTGACTTGCGGGTTGTGCTGGTCTGTATTAAGCATGATTGTGGAGAAAGCGAGAACATAGGCGGTATCTACGCGAGCGTTAAGTCAATTACGGCACGGTTTTCCTAGGATACTTACCAGCATTCGCGAATGGTGTTGAAGCATTACACGCAATATAGCGATCAGCGAATTTAAGAACATAACGGTCAATCTTCTGCGCTTCACCGGGCAGGCGGAATTTCTGCAGGAAAGTGCGCAAAGCATCGACAAACGACATATCTCGAAAGTTCATCGAGTCTACAAAGGCATGCATGATGGCGATGTTCTCAGCATCACTGATAATTGAATGAGAAAAACCCAGTTTTAATAGTAAACGGAGGCATACCCTTCACCAAGATACTCGCCGATCATCGCCTTGCTAAGCCCATCCGTATTCAAGAGGAATGTAGCGATATCTTGGGGGGATCGACTAGCGATGAAGCCGCTTTCAAGGAGAAATTGTATTCCCTACAGATTTGTGAGTACCATCGATGCCCCAAAAAAGGTTATGCGTACTTTCTTCGGTTTGAAGTTGAATTTCTTCAAACCCTCCAACAGCGTCGTCTTTCTTTGTTTGGCATTCTCAAAACGGCCAGGGTCGTCGGTGATATCTGGCGTCTGCGTGCGAAGGTTGTCGGTGCTAGCGCCTACCGTTGAGAGACGGTCGAAAGATGCATCCGCGTTCATAGAATCGCTTCTTTGGAGTTCAGAAGGTCGCACGCCGGGCGAGACTGGGTTAGGATGGGTGTCCTCTAGTTTTCCGGCAGATGTGCCCCAAGAAACGAATGAGCGCAATACAGTCACCAGACATTCTAGAGCTTGGCGGCGGAGCTGGCTCTCAGATTGCCCTAGGTTGCTGCTGTCCATGGACCCAGGTACTGTCGTTGGCGAGGTGTTGAGAGATGGACCCGTAGTTGGAGTATTCGCTTTCGTGGTTGGCTGCGTCGCAGGGCTTTGGGGCTCTGTGGGAGGTTTCTGCCCTGGCATAGCAGGAGTCGCGCTGATCTTGGAGACAATGTCCATTATGCTGTGAACAATATCGTCAGTGGGGATCTCGGGGGTGAGGAGAACGTGGGCATACTGTTCATAGATGTTGTCTGTCGCGTCGCTGTCGCAGTCGTAATTCAGGTAAATTTCAACAAGGGCTTGCGGATCCTGACAGAGGCGGGAGACCATCCCTAAAATGACCGCCTTCTGCTTCAATGTTGATGTCTTCATTTCTAGGATGGGGAAAAATATCTCGTGCATCAGGACTTCAATCTCTTTCTACGGACAAGTTAGAGACTGTAGTCTTAGGGCAAACGGCACGCACCTTGAGCTTTGTGCGCATCCCCGACAACACACGCCAGAATATCTCAACACTGAGGTCGAAAACCTGCGGCACAGGGCTGACAGCATTGCGACTGAGGCTGAGACAAAGCCACTGGTTGATTGCTTGGACAAATGATGTCGCCTCCTTCGTAGAATTTGAGTAGACTATGGAAGACGGATCTATGAACAGAGGCATGTACGAATTGACCAGAGTGAGGATGATGTGCAAGGAGAGTAACTTTGAGCGCATTGCATGGGACTTGAGGTCGCGCTCACTAGCCTTGGTCAGCGACGAGCATGAAGATTGGGCGGTCCTGAACATACCTCTCCGTGTTCAGCGGGTTCATCGTGAGGCGGCACATAGATCGGAATACAAGGTATGCGTCCTTGATGAACAGGTCATTGAGTGTCATACCAACTTGAATGTGATCGTCGGCGCCGAGGTCCTCTGTGGCTTCTGTGATAGAGCTGGAGCGAGTGAGCTGACTAACTAAAGCAATTGTGAAAATATGACGGACTGGACATGCGCGGCCCCATTGGCGGAATTGCTTGGTCCGTTCGTCTCAAGAGGGGGAACTTCTGAGGGCGCGTCCGAGAACGATGCGCTCGTTGAAGACGACGCGCCATGGGCAGGTAGACTGACAACAGATGCTCGTGATGCTGAGCTTGGAATACTGCCATCTCTATGCATCGAGCCAGTAGGAGTGCTCGGACGTGGCTCTCCTCCGACCTTGCATCGCGAAAAGACATGATTTACCATCTGAGTGAGGCCCCCCTGCGCGACCATTTGGTTGATAGGATCCGTACTGAGCAAGAATATGTTGTACACGGTACGAATGGCCTTGAGAAGCGAGGAATGATGGACCAGGACCGTCGGCGAAAGGACGAGCGAAAGTAGCGCTTTGACTATTTGCAATGACACGGATTCCGGTGTGGTTTCCAGATGACAGGCCGTGATTGTCTGAACGACAAGGTCAACAAGAGTCTCTTGTGTCTGCTCGGGGTGAGGGGCAGAAGTTGTGCCTGCCCGCGGCGATGGCGGCGGTGAAGCAAATGTAGGTTGGGAGGCGTCGACGAAGAATGAGTAGGAGATGAGCTTGGAGATGCAGTCAAGACTGGCAATCATCAACTTCTCGTTCTTCGTTTCGCAGGCCAATCGGAGTGGTTCGAATATCTCGCGCTGTCTATCCCCACCCTCTCCGGCGCGTATCATCTCAAGTGCCTTCTGAGTACTTTCGCGCAAGGGTGCTGACCTCTTTGCTTCCTTCGACGATGCGATTGTTTCCAGTGCAGATGTAATGAGCACAATAGATACGGTGTGTCCTTTTGAGAGCGTGAGAGAGCGGCGGTGGGTGGGCGCAGTGGGTGTTTGGCCAGAGGACGCGGCCTGTGTAGGGAGAGATGTTGCCTCTGGTTCCAATGCAACAGGCGCGCTTTCGGACAGTGCTGGTTTACTGGGCACATGGGGCGGGACATCCTCGCTTGGTTCCGTATCCTCTATCCCATCTGCAGGCTCCGTTGGTGGTTCGGTGAGGGTGACCGCCGCGTCCAGTTCCGCTGGTTCCTCGGGCGATGCTGGGGCCTGCAAATCCACCGTGTCGGCATTCTCATCGTCATTGGGCTGCGCGCCTTCAAGGTTCAGTACGTCTTCTGGGGGGAGCTCCTCGGCGTTGTTGTCCGCAGTGCCATTCAGCGTTACTCTGGTAGACGTGTCCTGGCCATGATTAGGCGACGTCGGTCGGGAAGGCGAGGATTCTGCTTCCGTTTCGAGTCGAGGAGCGTCTCCGTTGTGGTCGCTCGCCGCCATCGTAGATGACGAGCCAGTGAAGGATCCCAGTGTGAAATGGCAAGTGGTCGAAGAGTGATCTCGGGTATGTGGCTGTGTCAAAATTGTAATTGCTCTTTGCCTGTCCCACCATCATGTCTGTCCCTACTGGCGGTGTTCCTTCTGCTGCCTCTGCTGCCGTGCTCCAGGCCTCTGAACCCATCTCTACCGATGCCGTGCCCGTGCAGGGTCCCAACTTCGAAAAGCCCTTCTCGTTGCAGGATTTCATCTCGAGTTACGAGACCATTGGCTTCCAAGCAAACAGTTTGGGCCGTGCGATTGACATCGTGAACAAAATGGTGCGTTTCATCATTGTCCAGAAGGACCGCTCTCATATTCGTAGCGTAAATGGAGGCTATCCGACGAACCTGTAGCCGACGATGAAGACGAAGATCTCAAAACGCACGAGAGTCGAAGTCAAGTCAAATGCAATGTCTTTCTTGGCTACACTTCAAATCTCATCTCCTCCGGTCTACGCGAGCTCATCCTCTACCTTGTCAAATACAAACATGTCTCCGCTCTTGTCACCACTGCCGGCGGTATCGAAGAGGATTTCATCAAGTGCTTGGGCAAGACTTACCTCGCCGACTTCCACATGGACGGTGCTGACCTTCGCCGCCGTGGCATGAACCGCATCGGTAACCTCATCGTCCCAAACGACAACTACTGCAAATTTGAGGATTGGCTCATGCCCATTCTCGATACCATGCTTGCCGAACAGAAGGAGACTGGCCAGGTCTGGACGCCCAGTACTTTCATCCACCGTCTGGGAAAAGAAATTAACAATGAGGAGTCTGTGTACTACTGGGCTTATAAAGTGAATATACACATTTACTTCGAAACGCGTTCTAAGACGGTTTGGACCAGAACAATATCCCAGTATTCTGTCCAGCATTGACGGACGGGTCTTTGGGAGACATGCTCTACTTCCACTCATTCAAAAGCCCAGGTCTCGTTGTAGACATTGTACAAGACATCCGCAATCTGAACGAGCTTGCCAGAAAGTCACGCAAAGCAGGTATGATCATCCTGGGAGGTGGCGTCTGCAAGCACCAAATCGCAAATGCAATGCTCATCGTAAGTGATTTTTCTTCTAACCCGAAAGATATACTAACATTCCGTCAGAGAAATGGGGCGGACTATTCTGTATATATTGTATGCTCTCCTCCCATACTCGGTTTTCTATTGACCTCTCCTTGTAGAATACTGGACAAGAATTCGATGGCTCGGATTCAGGCGCTCGCCCTGAAGAGGCTATCTCATGGGGCAAGATAAAAGCAGGCTCAGAGTCTGTCAAGGTAAGCCATCGCAACCTTAGCGTTGATCAGTAACATTTAAAGATTCATAGGTATTTGCCGATGCGACCTTGGTCTTCCCACTCCTGGTTGCCGGTACCTTTGCCAAAGAGCACGTTGAGAAATGAATTGATGGGGCATGGTGATGCATGTATAGACTAAATACACAGACTGTAGCATAATAAAAAGAAAAAGAGCAACAGAGCAAGAACCGTGAAGCAGTATAAACATTGTGGAAATGTCACTGAGAATCGGCCCGATTACCGAGTGGCATTGCGCGGTGCATAGGTTGGCACTTATTGCGTTTCGATCTCTCTGGACCACACCAGCAGGTCATCTCTAAGTAGGTTGAGGATAGTGAGGGCATCCTTTGTTGTAGATTCGATAACCGGGGAACCAGTAGCATCGCGTTTGAATGTCGCCACGGCATCATCCAATGCACTCTTCGCGAGATGACATGCGCGCTCGGGGCTGTTCTGCAAGTCGTGAAAGAATACAGCGAAATTGAGCGCAACTCCAAGCCTTGTCGGGTGGGACGCATCTAGCACAGACAACGCGTGCATGTACGCCCCTTTGTATGCTACCAAACTATCGAAGCCAATGAGTGATCAATAGTATCGGCGTTCTCTGGGAGGAAACCGACCTTTTCTCGGAATATTCGTTCCTCTCCTTTTGTGTCACAAATTCTGCGAGGTAGCGATAATAGTCACCCTTCCTGAAGGGAGTGTAAGCTCCATCGCTAATTGCCATGGGTAAAGGCCACTTACATCTTCAAATAAAACACCCTCGCCTCTCCAGGCTTCGACCCCGGTATGAGCTTCTTATCTAACAGGATGACCGCGTCCTTGCACACATCCGCCAGTTCACCCTCAATCTTCTCGCGCTGCCCCTGTATCAACCTAATCTGGCGCTTCATATGTGGTGCACGGCTCGACTGAATCTTCTCTAATGTATCGACGATTCGCCATGAATTCCGGAAGACATTCGTCTTGTTCTTGTACGCAACCGCAAGAAGATTGCGTTCGTCGAGTGTGAGGGATGCGCCATACTGGTGAATAATCCTCTTCAGTTGGGCGAGTACATCTGGGTGAGATCCAGAATAAGAACTCGAGGATCTTTCCATAGTGTAGTACGCACCATCGTGTCTCCCCGCCTCACTTGCGAGCTCTGCGATGAAAAACATCTGTGTGCGGCTGGTCGATCCATGTTGGTTGGCAAAATCCGCTACCTGGAAGGGTGATGAGCTCTGGCACTGATAATGCAGTCAAGCGAGGGAGAAGGCATACAGGACTCATTGTATGACGGAAAGGAAGGTGACGCAAAACCCTCCACCTCACCTCGTTGCAGCTTTATATGTCTTCGCCGCGCCTCGTTTTCCTCTCGTCAGTCGTTGCCCTAACCCACCCAAACGGAGCAGATGACCATGCTATTCAGGTGAAGGTGTCGAGGGCCGCGCGCAATGCACGATGAGTGCTCGGCACGGGGGCATTTCAAACGAACATTGAAATAATCCCCTTCATAATAATCGACGGTCCCTATGTACTTACTAAACTAAATTATAGCGTGTCGATGTAGTCCTCCCGGTGCCGTCTACAAATCCTTGATAAACTTCCTGAAGGTAGTGCTCAAGAGCTTCGCTGCTCGCTTGAAGTCCTCCTCCTATCACAAGAATGAGTATGGTTTGGATTGCAATGAGATGGACGCACAGTGGTTGAGCTGAACGACAGGCGGAAGTGTCCATCCCCGTGCATGTCGTCTGTGACAGGCGTGGCAGAGAAATATAAACCTGTTTACGTCGTGTTAACATCGTGCGCTCGGTGGAATGGTCGTGTATAGACGCACCAGGCCCGAGCAGTACACCAGCCTCGGCGACAGCAACCCAGAGATTGGTCTCAAGTTGCTTGATACCAATCTTCGCTGACGGTGAGCCAGGTGGAACGAAGTCCTCAAGGTGTAGTTTCAACTATTGACAGTGAGGACAGCAGCTATTATCGAGGAGTGTAGAGCGCCTACCCAGACGAACATCCCTGAGGAGGGTGGGACAAACGAGAAAATCGGCCTGCCGTCCTGTGCGGAATGCTTCTCGCTGAATGCGGAAGCACGCTTGAACGATACATTATACACCTGGGAGCCGTTTCTGAAGCCGCTAGTCCCAATAGAGAGGTCAAGGTGGAATTCATCCGCTAACGAATCGATGAGGAAATCACGGCGATGCTTATACTGCAGACGCAGAGCTGTCGCGTATCAGATGCTGCGAAGTTGTGCATCGACATCGGAGACTGACCTTGGAGCCATCTAATGTAGCCATCATACTGCCAATGGGTCAAGAGAGACGCTACCATTGCCTGGTCGACGACCGTCAGTCTAGCTGAATGGCGCAGCGAACGCTGGGAGTACCTGTCCAAATCCACAGGGTGATTGTGTCGTCGTCTCACCAGCGCGCTCCAACCGTTCTGCGAACAAAGGGTTGCATGTAAACCAACCGAGGCGACATCCTGGAGCGATTGTCTATAACGAGTTTACTATACAACTCTGGATCAAGGTCTGTGACCGACCTTGGAGAAGGTGTCGAGGCGAATGACGCGGCCCTGATAGTCGAACTTGACAAAGCTGGGTGCGAGCGATGCTATGAATTTCTCTGCATCATGTTCTTCACGCGAATCGACGCGCGCATCTCTAGGCACATACTCCCCTTGTTGCAAGAAGTAGTAAGGATCGTCTTCGACAATGATAATGTCTACGAAGCTTTCTCAGCGAACTGTTTTATGAGATGTGGCGAGTCGTACCGTATTCAACGCAGATATCGTAGATGGCTTTCTTTCGTTCGGCCCCCATTGTCTATGGAATGTTAGCCATGGAAAATATCGATTGATTTGGAGTTGCTCACAGCGCCAGTGGGGTTCTGACCTACAGGGACAGTGTACATGACATGAGGACTTTAGAATAGTCAGCGAGGATGGACGCCTTCGAGGGGGCGATATTGACCGTTTGATTCCACGAGCGCTTTCATCCCAACCCTCGAGGACTTCACGGAGGGATATAGCACTCATGCCCTCGCCATCCATTCCGATAGGAACAGGCTTCAGGTTGTACGGACGCGCACCCTAGACATGTCTTAATGTAGGCTTAAATCGAAGATAAAGAATGGCACTCACGGCAAGGGCACTGGGGTAGGTCCATTCTGAAACCAAAAAGCCTTCACCCGGGTTGAAGAGGGTCTGAACGACACGAGCCCAACCCTCGGTGTTACCGACAGAGACAAGCGTTGTCCAGTCACTATACGCAGGTTGGTAGACATTGGCGCTGAATTCACGGATGGCTTTCGCAAGGTGAGGATCCCCAGTAGCAGGACCTGGGGTAAGAAGTTGAGTATGGCGCAGCTACTGATGAATCATAATTCGCACCGTACTGGAGCAGGGCCGCTAGACTCAGTCCGCCCGGGACGTCGGGGAGCTTGCTGACGCTGACGGTGTCGGTCTTAGTCTTATCGGCGACGCCGAAGAGCTTCCAGAGCCAGGAGAACGAGGTAGAAGACGACGAGGAGGATAAGGGGAAAGAGTCGTGAACCAGAAGGTCTCCAGACAGTTTGGCGAAGGGGAAATAGTCTGTGGGAGGGGTCCCTTTGATATGTTTGAGTCAACAACATGTACGACAACGCTCAACGACGGGGGGGAATATACCTCCTGCCATGCTGATGATCCCAGGCTTCTGCATGTATTTCTGGAGACCCTTGAGCGGGGAAAGCTCGCGGTTCTTGGCGACATCTGAGAGATGGTGCGAGAGGTCGATGGATCCGCCGTATTTCTCAGAGTGTGTCGACATGATGGACGAAGGCAAGCAAGGCCAACGCTGACTGAGCAAGCATATATAGCCGGACTCAGCGCTATCACGCAAGATAACAAGCCGTCGGCATAAGTGTATGCGTTCTTGTGCCTATCTAATCCGTGGGCGTAGGCAAGGCTGAAAGAAACAAGTGGAAAAGACTAGTCATCTGCCAGAAATACAAGTGCCACCATCCCCAAGACGAGTAAAAACGCAAGTGGAAGTGTTGATGGTGACACTGTTCGACGATCGCCGCCACCCAACATATTTAATTCGCACGCTTCTCCTACCACGATGAGTCTCTTTGGAAACGCAGCCGGCGCAGGCAGTGGCGGCAGTCTTTTTGGCGGCGCAAACAACAGCAACGCGGGCGGCAACGCGTCGGGGAATACGACAGGTGGCTCCATATTCGGTGCAGGTGCGTTTGCGCGTCTGTTCGTGATTCACGCGTCTGATTGTGTAAAGCACCGAAGCCGGCAACCAGCCTGTTTGGTGGCTCATCTACTCCAGCAACCGGTGGCGGATTGTTCGGTGGAGGTTCTTCGACTCCTGCGGCTCCTGCAGCTACAAGCAACACCGGAGGGGGCAGCATATTTGGCGGAGGCTCTGCGCCTGCAGCTGGCGGCGGACTCTTTGGAGCTCAACCTGCTGCTCAAAACGCCCCTGCTGCAACTCAACCTACAGGATCGCGTACGTCCAAAGCATCCATACAGCTGCATATTGTAACTCAGGTGGCGTAGTTTTTGGCCAACCATCTGGAGGTAGTAGCCTATTTGGCGCAAAACCAGCAGATGCCTCTGCTCCAAAGCCAAGTCTATTTGGAGCCCCCGCCGCGACACCCGCTGCGGGATCTAATGAGGCACCTAAAACCAACTTGTTTGGAGGTGGGGGAGGTGGTGGATCGTTGTTCGGCAAGCCTGCGGGAAGTACGCCAGCCCCAGCTGCATCTCCTGCCCCAGCGGGCTCGACGGAGGCACCGAAGCCGACAGGCAGTCTGTTTGGTGGCGGTGGTGGTGGCAGCAGCCTTTTTGGCGCTCCATCTTCCACAGGCGCGACTCCTACCCAACCTGCCGCGCCGAAGCCCCAAGGAGGGAGTTTGTTTGGCACACCAGCTCCTGCTGCGGCCTCTGCACCTACCACGACCACGGAGGCACCGAAAACGTCCTTGTTCGGCTCTACTCCTGCCGCACCTTCTGCACCAACAACATCGTTATTTGGAGCGCCAAAGCCCGCAGGCTCTACAGCTGCACCATGTACGCATACTGCCGGTACAGTGTCCATATACTTACATCTTTTGTAGCAACAAGCCTATTTGGAGCACCAGCAGCCAAGCCTGAGGACAAGAAAGACGGGACTGCACCAGCGACGACTGGAACTCTCAGTCTTACTACTGCAGGAGGTTCTGGAGGTACATCCATTGAGGTTTCCCATTTCTCAGTCTCACGTCTTCCATGTAGCTCCTGCCGCTCCTGCCGCTTCGATATCCGTCCAGCCCCCATCCATGCTGAAGGGCAAAACCATTGAAGACATAGTCAACCGATGGACGACTGATCTTGAACTGCATGTCCGAGATTTCAACAAGCTCGCCGGGGAGGTTGCAGTGTGGGACCGCGCGCTGATCGAGAACGGTAACAACGTATGTGTTGTCCAGTCTCCGTTTCTCCTTCACTAACGTTTGTTTAGCTTTCGGCCATTTACAATCACGTCCTTGCCGCAGAGCGGGAACAGAGCGAAGTAGATGAGGCGCTCAATAGTATTGAGCAACAGCAACGAGATCTACTTGCTACTCTGGACGGCTACGGCAAGTCTGCGCAAGAACTCGCAGGTACGTCTGGCGCCCTCCGGGTGACCGACAAGGGTCCTGCGGACATGGAGCGTGATAAAAAGTTCGTTTCTTTGTCAATTTGCCGTGTAAACATTTTGATAGTCGAACAGTTATATGCTTGCGATGGATCTCCAGGTGCAGCTCGATGATCTCTCGAGCTCCCTTACGGAGATGATCACGTCGGTAAACGACCTCTCTCTACCAGCAGAGGGTTCCTCCAGCCAAGCTCCCATGTCCCAGATTGCGGGCATCCTTAGTAGCCATCTCGAAAGCTTGCAATGGATCACGGGCGCCGTCAAGGAGGTTGAATCCAAGGTTACGGACGTTGAGAAGAAGGTGAAGGACGCGGGGCATGGCCAATCTTTGAACAGTGGACCGAGGGGATACGGTCTCCGTTAAATGTTCCGTGTACTTAGTCTTCTGTTACCAACGACATATTATGATGTACAGCATTGGTTACGTTTGTGTCTTTGCATTCAAAGCCATCTCGAACACTGATATCATGAAATCGCATTACAAAATATTGATGCTACACGCTAAAGTAAAAGCTGCGACCACAAAAGAAAAACTACAACACGCTGTACCGTCCAGAAGGTGCCGAAGGATTCCGCATTTCCGCTTGGAGAGCTGCCGCAGATGCCTCGATGAGAAGGCGCTTTATCTCTCGAACAGCTTGCTCGACCTAAAAAAGGTGAATTACTGTCTCACTTGCAGGAAGTGAGAGTGCACTACGTACCCTGAATTCGTCATTTGATTCAACCAGTAAATGCAATTTGGGCGGACCCTCTACGGGTGGCTCCTTGTTGGGCTCGTAGTAGATACCTATACCAACGGTCAAAGAGAGTTCTCACTGAAGGATAACACGGCCACATACCTTTGTTCGTAACGGAAGCGCCCGTCATGTCGATGAGCTGAGTCATCGTCTCCTTGTTCGTCACTCTCCACCTTGCTTTCTGAGGGTAGTCGTTAATGGGAATGATGGCGTGGAACTCGTCTGTATCACTGCTCGCCGCAGCCTTCTTTGCCCCGCCACTTTCTTCATGCTGTATTTGGGATTCGAGCACCAGCCGTGATGCACGTATTTGGGCATTGATCTTCGCAACGACGCTCAAAGCTTGCTTGCCAGCTGGAGTGTCCTTGCCAGCGCGATCCGCTGCCTCCTGTGCCGCCTTCATCTGCGCCATCAGACGATCCTCCTCCTTTGCGTGAGCTGCACGACGGGCAGCCGCAGCACCAGGCCCAGAGCCGAAGATACCCTTGGAAGAGTCGGGCGCAGGTCCACGTCGGATCTCAACCTTGAACGCCCCGAAGGTCATGTCATCACCACTGCTAGCGGTCGCCTTGGCTGTCTCTTGCTCAGCAGCCGTTGTAGGTGCCTTCTCCTCCTCGGCTTGAGCAGGTTCGCCGTAGGCTTTCCGCTCAGCCTTCTCCTTCGCATCGCGCTCCTTATCAAGCCTTTCGAGACCCTTACCGCCGAATCCAGAGCCTGACGCATGAGCTTTCCCGTTCTTGATTTTGTCGAGGAAGCCTATATAATTTCAAGTTGCAGGATACCACAAAGACAGAAGAACACTTACCACTAGCCAGACGTTCGAGATCTGCCGGAATTGTAGCATCGCTCGCTTTTAAAGCACGGTAGAGGTCAACAGCATATCGTTCTTGGTCAGGCGTGATGAATGTGACACAAGTGCCCTTGTTACCCGCTCTTCCAGTACGGCCAGCACGGTGAACATAGTCCTCCATATGATTTGGCGCATCGTGATTGATAACGAGCTTGAGTTGCTTCACGTCAAGCCCTCGAGCAGCGACAGAGGTTGCAATGACAATGGGTACGACACCTGACTTGAAGTCTGCGATGGTGGAGTCGCGATCTACTTGGTCCTTGCCGCCGTGCAGAGACATGCATAAGTAACCCTTCCGTAGAAGATCACGCAGTAAATTGTCGGCAGCTTCCTGGCGATCCACGAAAATAAGGGTTCGGCACTCGGGGTCCTCATTGTAAGTCTGACCCAGAATTTCGAGAAGACGATTGAATTTAGTGTCGTCTGGACGAACTTCAACAATCTGTTCGATTTCTGCCGCCACGACGGAGCGACCTCCAACAGTAATTTCCAGAGGTTTTTTGAGTATTTTGCGAGCGAGGGAGTCCATCTGCTTCGGGAATGTGGCGGAGAATAGAACTGTTTGTCGGTCCGGACGTATGTTGTTCACAATCTTCATGACCTGAGGTTCGAAACCCATGTCAAACATACGGTCGGCCTCGTCCAGGACAACATACGTGACCCGTTTGAGGTTAGTGACACGCCCAGAGTTTGCTGTGAGCAGGTCGATCATCCGCCCGGGCGTGCACACAATAATCTCAGCGCCTTTCTTCAGTTCAGCGATCTGGTCTTTAATGGGAGAGCCACCGTACGCGCAAACGGCCTGTTTGTGGGTGAGCAAAGCAGAGTAGATCAGACGAAAGACTCACCCGTAACCCCATCACACGTAGGAATGGGCGGCATTCGCGATGAATTTGTACAGCTAGTTCGCGAGTGGGTGTCATGACAATGGCTATAGGACCCTCCATCGCTTCTATCGGTCGTTGGTCTTTGATGTGGCGGAACAGAGGTAGAAGGAAAGCGATTGTCTTGCCTGAGCCAGTCTTCGCGACACCGATCACGTCGCGCCCCGACATGATAGCAGGGACAGCCTGAGCCTGAATCGAAGTAGGAGCGGTATAATTGAGCTTCTTGATGACGTCCAAGCTATAGAACGCTGAGAAATGCAAGCGTACAAGGTCTGAGTACGTACCAGGCTGCAGGTAGTCCATAATGGCTCCACTTGATGACTGGTCGAGGACAGTCGATACCACGAATCTTGATGCCGTCAAGTTCAAGGCGCAGAAGGTCGGCCTCATCGTCAGTCATCGCAGCAATATCAGGCGGTGGAACGTAGAACTCTTTACGGAAGTGTTCGTAGTTGACCTTGGCATGGTCGACGGTGGCTATTTCTTTCTTCCTCGCTTTTTTGGCAGCAAGAGCAAGGATATCCTCGGGGTTCAGCTCGGTATTGTCAAGTTCGTCCACAGGGCTCTCGTCATTGCCTCCAGCATCGTTAGTAGTTTCCTCGTCGATGCGCGCGCGGGTTCTGCCATTGGTGTTGGTGCGCTGCATGTCTTGTAAATTGACTTTCTTGACCTCTTCCTTGACGCCGCTCATGAACGCATCCAAAGGGTCGACCTCGTCTTCCTCATCGACCGCCATTGCATCTGTCTCTGCCTCTACACCTGCAGCAGTAGCAACTCGTTCAGCGTCATCGTCGTCGTCGTCCCCTTCGAGGTTTCCCACACGAGTTTGGTCACCCATAGATAGGTCAATATCGGGCATGTCACCCAACTTTTCCAGTTTGCGCTTGGTTTCGACGGAGTCATCCATGACGGCTGTAGCTTTGTTCTTCTTCACTAGTTCGTTCTTGATGGGAAGGCCCTTAAGACCTAGTCCGGCTAGTGCACCGCGTTGGATAGGCTTCGCAGATGAGTCGGATGCGGCTGAAAGAGATCAAGCGTTGTAAGATGGTTTTATCGTTTGGAGGAAATGAAACGTACCAGCAGGTGGTGGTGCACGACCTGCTAGGGCGAAGGCCTTGGCTTTAGCGGTGTCGAGCGCCTTGGCTGCGTCGCGCGTCTTGCGCCATGCTGCTAATTTGTCAAGTCGTGCTTTCTTTTTATCATCTTCCGGCTGTGGTGTGCCGCTTGCAGATGCGGCTCGGCTTCGCTCCTCTTCTCTGCGTCGGTCTTCCTTTTCCCTCTCTATGCGTGCCCTTTCCCGCCTGATTTCTTCGCGCTTTCGCTCCTCTCTGGCCTGTTCTTCCCTCCTACGTTCCCTATCGCGCGCCCGTGCGCGGTCCAAGTCGCGTGCATCCCAGCTGTTGTTATCCTTCCGGTCACGGTCCTTGTCTGGATACCGACCCGTCGGCGAAGGAGAGCGTGGTGAGCGATGAGACGGTCTTACCCGTTTGTTCGAAGAATCAGGCGAACGAGAGCGGTCTCTTCTGGCCATTTCTTAGAATCTATGGTGAAGGCGTGCGGTAAACAGTGTGACCCAGCCCCGTCACACTCTTGTCACGTCCCAGATCATAATTCAAGGTAGTAGTCAGCGCTAGTCAGCATTGACGCGTGCTCAAGGTATTCTTGACTATGACTTCCACCCTGTTGGATCCCTCTGCGTTGACCGTCCGTCTACCGACACTTCTACCGCCCACGAAGAAGGAACTGCCCTCTCCTCAGGCAGGACTGGCTGCATTGCTACATACCGTTCTGAGCACCCTGGGCTTTCGTCTTGTCGGCATAGACGATTCCAAGAGCTCTGAGATCTTCGACCACAATGTCCTGCCCGAGGCTTGGACTCAGCATGCCCCTGGCAACTTCACGTTCCGCTACAAGCATGATCAGAGTAGCATGGAGTTCGTTGTCAAAGTAATGAAGCTCGGTGAGCACACCGTTTTTAACAGTATCGCTATCGAGGTGAGCGACCCCACTGCTGATCGCCAATGATTCTTTATGCTTAATACGCCGTTGAAGGGAAACAAGACGTCCTCTCTTGATATCGTTACGAACGACTACATATCACCCTCCTTCTATCCGTATAACTTCGATGCGATTGATGCGTCTCCTCTTGTGCATGGTTTCATTTCGTCGAACCGGATCACCGATCTGGTTATGCAGTTCTCTCTCAAAATTGTCAAGGCACTCATTCCTGGTTTACGAAAAGAGGGATACACCGAATCGGATGATGTTCCGGTCACGTCGACAAGCCAGGCGCCAGCCCCATCTGCTCAGAACCAGCCCCCAAATGCACAACCTCGTATTCCTCGATACAATCCTGACGACGACGAGTTTCCCTTGCGCGCGCCCACTCACCTGCCACCAGGCAATCCATTTGAAATTGGGCGTCGGGATCTTGACCCCATCTCCGGAAATCCCTTTGCTCCTCGCTCTGTGTTCCCAGGTGGGAGTGGGGATGGGATGTTTGTCGGACCTAACCATCCCATATTTGGCGCTGTTCCCGGGGGTGACGCTCGGCCTCGATGGGGCGGTGATGGGTTCTTGCCTCCCATGGGAGCGCCCCCAGGTGCCCGCTTCGATCCTGTAGGACCGGGAATGGGTGGTGGAATTGGTCCTTTCCCAGGCACCGGAGGTGTCGGTGGTAGAGGCTCGCGTATGAATCCAGATAATGATGAATTTATGCCGCCTGGTGGCAGTTCCGTGCGTTGAATCTTTGATTTCCTGTGCCTTTCTAACTGACGCTCTCAAAGTATGACTCCATGTTTAGTTAGCTCTATTTGATCTACTGAGTTATGCCTGAAGAGCCATGTACTAGTATCCTTCCGTCGTTGAATTTCCCGCAATGAAATCTGTTATGTTTACTTGCGATTCCCGAACTCTTTGCTCATCAGCCTTCGAACCAAACAAGGGGGGTCGATACATCTACGATACGCTCAGTAATATACGGCCGGTCAAAGGTGAGTAGTTGTGCGGCGTAAACTAAGAAGGAACTTGATCGAAAAGCTTCCAACGCACCAAGCCAAGTGGCCGGTTCAGGATCCTTGGGCAAGGACTCTCCTAGTATCTCATTGACTGCTCTATGTAGATCTATGCAGAGCCATCGTTCCTGGGGTCCTTTGTGTGTACGCCCATATTATATAGGCCCAAGGCTGAACTGCCTTTTATGGTGACCGGCCGGTGGTTTGTGACGTACTGTTTGTTGAATTGTTTCTCAAATAGGACGAGATTGACCGACTGATCCGTACATCGATCGCAATGTGCGGTATATAAGAGCCGAAGACAACTGTGCTCTCACAACCATGTCTTCACCCCCAACATCCCCAACGTCCCCCAGGAGGGCGCCAGCCACTACCACTGGCTTTCTTCCTCGCCCAAAGGCTCTGCCCAAGCCTGTGCATCTTCTCTCACTAGACGGGCTTCAGGAACGCTACGAGAAGAATCAGGCATTCCTTCGTGCACCTGGTGCTGCTTCACCACAGTACATTGTTGCCATCCATAACGAACAGGCTGCCATCATGGGCCGGCGCAATTATCTTCTTGGCAGCGACATGGATGAAATCAATGGCAATCTCTCGCGCACAACGATCAAGGACGAACAGTCAATGGATGTGGATGCAGAAGCACCGGAGGAGAAGACTATGTCGAGGACAGGTGAGTTCCAGGTCATCTTGCAATTATGTTCCATGTGCTGATGCAAGGTGATTCCAAAGTTGCAACCAAGATGCGTGTCCTGGCGCGGAAATACGTGCGTAACATTGTGTTCTATCTCACCTGTGGTGACTCACCTATCGGTTCTCAGGGCGTCAAACAAGGCATGCAAGAAACAAGCCATGCGACGGAGAAGGACGGGCATGCGTCAAAGTCAAGTGCGAGCAAGACGAAAGTTGCGATTATGAACTTCGCAGAAGCCGAGGAACTAGAGGAATGTCAGTCAATGCTCCGTTCACCCCAAAATACAATCCCAACTGAATCTTTTCGTCCTAGACACGGTGCGTCAAGATATGGAACGCCGGCGGAAGGTCGAGGCGAAGCAGGACAAGCTCCGCGAAATCAACTATGCTCAATTATCCGAGAAGGAACGACAGGCTAGGATCTATGCCTTCATGTATGTCTCAACGCCATCCCGTCCTTTCCCAATCTCACTTGATTTTATAGGAATGTAAAGGCCACCGACTCAGATATTGAAGACGACAGTGACGACGAGGATCCTGCGAAGTGGTTCCAAGATTCAGACGACGAAGCCGACAAGCATGGTCCCAACTTCGAGTCGTTGGACGATCACCACAACGAATACACCCAGCATGCAATTTCGATAGCGCCAGACGCGTAGTATTAGTATTCCAGCTCTATCCACCGTTCAATGTAGTCGTAGTCGTATCGTATCAATTTGTACTTGTACTTTAGCTAGCTCAGCTATCACAGTTATTCAGGATGCTTCCCCCAATACTTACCATGAATTTCATGCAGCAAAAGCAATATGTAAGTGTGTGTTGGGACTGGTACAAAGACAGCTGCAAATGGATTTTGACGTATCAACGAGCATGTACAGGGCAACTTTTGCCGCGCTGCAGCCACGAAGAAAGACAAGCTGGGGGAGATTAGTAGATGTAAAAGGCTGGAGGGGTTGCAACTGACTGTTGTGGAAGCTGCACAAGCAGCTCAAACGAGCGACCATGGAGCTCTTAACAAATTCCTCCAGGCAAATGACACCTGCGGTTGTGATCAGCAACTCACGGCACTACGTGTATTATGTAGGTCATGCTCACATTCGGTACCAACCAGCATGCTTTCTGCGGGCAACTCATAGACAAGGTACTTCGTCGCCTGTGGACTAGACCCTCCTCCTTCCAAGCAGTTCTTGACATGAGCTTCCTGCTGGGCAGCCGACCCCAGTCTGTCCAAGTTACGGTTGCAGACAGGGCATTCTGCGAGGTCGCTGAGCTGCGAGCTGGACTGCGCGCGCGTCGGGATCGACAATAGCTGTTGGTCGATGAAAACTCGCTCCATTGAGGTTGCCCTGATCGTGCCCAATCCGCTTGGGACACTGCCGTTGACTTCATCGTGGCAGCCCAGGCAGACGCGCTGGGCGCTAGATGTTGTAGTCGTCTCAGGGAATGCCGGATCCTGGACGATGTCGGATGGGTCCAGGAGAACCCTGTAAGCCGAACACCGGTCACAAAATATGCGTCCACATCGACGGCAGTGGTGCTTCAATCAATCAGTTATTTTGAAGGAATCCTAGTTAAGTAACGCACCCTGCGGTTGAGGAATGTGAACCTCCGCTGACAGTCTCGACAATGAGAAACTTCCTCGTCCTTCTCCCAGCGATTGATCTGATGAGGGTTGGGCGATGCCCAGCGGGTCACCTTCTGGGGCGCCTCATGCGTTGGTACACGGAAGTCAGGCGCCTGCGAGAGCTGTGGCGTCAGATCCGGCAGTGCTGCACGCGAAGAGCTTCCGGAGCGGGAAAAGTAGTCTGTGTTCGATGAAGATGCTCTCGAAGTTGCGCGACGGTATTCGTCTGAGCGAACATATTCCTCGGCGCCGGGATAAACAAACTCTTCATCGGACGATTCGTCACCAGTTTCGACCTCGTCTACTCACTCAGAGCTTGAGCACAATATCCTCTATCATGACGAAAATGCGTACCTCCATTCCATAAGATGCCTCTGGCACCAGCAGCCGAGCGTCTCCTTTCCAGCTCGCGGCTGAATGCATTGAGCAAGACTTCAGCCTGCGTCTTACGCGAAGTATCCTCGTCCACTAATTGGTCAGTCTCAACGTTGTCAGACCAAAGCTAAACTTACTAAGGATTCCGCTACGCAATTCTGTCGTAGCCCTCTCCAGCTTTGCGATGGCTCTTCTGGTATCCATAGCAGACAATGACGAATAGTCCGAATCACCGCGGGATGGCATGCCGACAAGGTATCGAGCACGTCCAACATAATCTTGACCTGAGGCAGAAAGATTCGACTGCATCGGAGCAAGCTCCTGCCCTTCTCCACCTATGTTGTTTCCCTCGTCTACATAAGGAACAAGATGCCCTTCACCGTCAGCGTGATACATTTTCCCATCGGGCTGCAGGAAGGGAAGTGGCGGAATGTCCAACCGACGACGCATCACACGGACCCAGCGGCGCCTGCGAACCCATGTTTGGGGCGGATGTGGTGATGCTGGCGATGGGCCTCTTGAGGTGCTTGCGAGACTGGTAGCCGCGTTTCCTGTCAACAGACGCTCAAGTTGAGGCGGCTCTGCCGCTGTCCACTGTTCATCGGGGTCGCCAAATTGGCGGGCATACTGCCAGCCAGTTTCAGCGTTGATGCTTGGATGTGTTACATCAAGCGTCCAGTCCGACAGCCAGAAGTGGCTGCGTTCCATCCCATCGAGGGCATGCCGGTCATCGGGGCTGGGTTGGGGAAGCTTCCAAGGGCTATTGCGGAGAGGGAGCTGGACATCGCTGCGCCAAGCTGGAACATCTTTGTCGGTGTTGTCGGAAGATACTGGGATACGTAACTCGAACGGAAAGCGGCGGCCATTCTTGCCTAGGCCGGATGCAGAAAACTTAGGACGTCCACCATTGGTGGCGAGAGTCTTGAGTCGAGTATCGAGGCGCTGATTTTCGTAGAGTAGCAAGGGGACAGTCGTATGCACAGCCAGGCCATCGTACGAGTTTCCGTTATCCCAGCGCTGGACTTCTGCCTTCTGTAGGATCTGAGAATGTCTGTCAATGTGATGCTCGGAGACCTTCGAGTTGGTGCGCACCTCACAAATCCAAACCTCGAAAACGGCAGCAGCAATATCATACGCCGTCTCGCCCCAGTTATTTCTAAGAAGAGGGTCCGCCGAATGCTTGGATAATAAGTAGAGGACGACCGGCAAATGTCCTTTCGACGCCGCATTCACTATCAATGGTGTCAGCTAGCTCCGGCGGTTTTGCTCATCTAGCGCGCACTGAGAGGTGTCCATCCACCAGTGCTACGGGCATTCACGCCGCGCACACCGTCATCATCCATATCGGCACCTCCATTGGCGCATATAGAACGCACAATATCGAGATATCCCTGAACATCGTTTAGCGATGCTGATAGCAAAACGTGGGAGTGGCTACGGACCTTCGAGCACGCGTTATGCAAGGCGGTCCAACCGTCGCCGTCTTTTGCGTGCACGTCGGCCCTATTCGGAATAAGATAATCAACGACAGAAAGGTGTCCGTTGAGTGCTGCTTTATGAAGCGCAGTCTGTGAAATGTTATGAGGGTGTACTCGCTCTGGTTAAACGGACACACCTCCCCCTCCTTGTCCTCAAGGTCTCCCATAGCCCCACAGTCTTCGCTCACTGTCATACTGAGTTACAGATAGTCCACTAGTGGAAGCACGCGACGTACGCCAAGTGACCATCTCAAGATATCCGCGGCTGGCGGCGGCATGCAGCGCTGTCTGACCAGTCCGAGTAGATGGTGTGTTGGACAAGTTGAAAGGCTGCGCTCCAGTGGATGCGAGGGCGTTTGCAAACAATTTCTTGAGGAGGGGTAAATCGTTTGAAGACGCAGCCGCGTAAAGTGATTCCAGCTGGGCTGGCGTTGGACCGCGGTCTGGCAAGGGCTCCTGGGGCGGTGTGGGCGCCCTTCCTTCCGGCACGTAGCCTGGATAAACGAAGCTATCGCTATCCGAGTCGTTCTCCGGCGTATTGTGGGACATCTCGAATCCCGGAGACAAGCTACTGCCAAATTCCGAAGATAAGTTAGTGTCGGGCTGCCCGGATCTGTGGAAAATGTTAAGGCTGAGTTGTGCAGTGCGGAAGTCCTGGTCGCTGACTCTTCGACTGTCCCGAGAACGTGGCCACTGGCTACCGCAGCCATGGCAGTAACGTGAAGTCCACTAAATTTGCGACAAAGCACTATCCGTGTCACGCCGTCACGCAGTACGCTTCTCCTCAAAAGTTACATTTGCTATGTAGATTTATCTGGCCAACTCCATTTACACGGTTTGTAATAAAATAACAAGCGACTCGATCCATGACAGGTATGCCCACAACTTCATCCAATCATCATGCGCGCACCGTATTGAAGAGGCGGTCACCCTAGATGAGTTCAGTCAAGTTGCACGAGAATTCAATCCGTTGTAGACGCACAGTATCGCCGAGTCCAGGGAATATGATCCCACGCTCTGTGAGCGTTTCGTCGATTCCAGCGGCCCAGATCTGCTCGCGTGAGGACGATGTAAGTGTGGCGTTACGATGCAACACACCTCAAGGTCGGGGAATTGCTTCTGAACGTGGGTAAGGCCTTCTTTGGAGCCAAGGACGCAGAGTAGCTTGATGTTGGAGACTGTGATTTGTCGGTCTACACTGACATGTAGCCACGCATAATGAAATGGCATACCTGGAACGCCCCAGTCGGACAGCATGGATAATGCAGCACAGGCCGTACCACCCGTGGCGACCAGAGGGTCAAGGAGATAGACAACATCTACCGCTGGCTGAGGTGGGAGCTTCGAATAGTCTGCATCACGAGGTGAGCTGCGGGTTTAGTCGTTGTGCGTGTGCAGGGCTTACACTCAACAGGTTGCAGAGTGGATTTCTCTCGGAAGAGACCCAAATGGTAAACTGGGGCCTCACTGTCAGGCGTGTTCAACACTCGAATCACTTGGAAAAACTTGTTACACACGGGAATAAGGCCAACTATCGAGACTGTCAACGTTCTTCACATCTGCAAGGACGGTGCACACGTACGAGTGCATCTGTCATGCCAATGCCTGCGCGCAAGACGGGGGTGAGGCCAACGCGAGGCTTGATGGACGTTCCAACATATGGTCCGACAGGGCTCGTCTGGATCTGTACATCGATTTCAAGGACGGGGAGGACAGAGGCAAATCCGTACGCCTTCGAAGGTAGCTTCTTCTAATGTCTTGGATGCTTCCAAGCCGAGGATGGTGCTAATCAGTGTGATACCCTAGAGCAAAGCGCTGTTGGAAACTTTCGAGGGGTAGATGGTGGCTGGATATCTTACCTCACGGAAGTCCTTGGCCGACGAGGAGATGCTGCGAAGCTTGGACAGCTGAGCATTGACAACAGGGTGGTTGACTTGATTGATAGGCATATTGATTACAGAAGTGGCCAGTTGCGCGGATCTGTCGTGGTAGGAGAGAGAGAGGCGAGCGTGGACGAGCACGGTGCCGTGTAAGCGTATTTGAAGTGGTCTCCTGGCGATCGGGTTATCTGGGCACGTGTGGGTGTGATGATATGGTACGCGACCACCGACGCGTGTCTCAACACATCGTTGCACACAGTATGTATGCAAATATACATTAATTCCAACAGCTCGGACGACGGTCCAACACAGATAACCATCCTCAGCTCGAATCCTCACATAACGTTCACCCCCAGACTGGTGCCACTCGCTCCCGCCGCCGGCGAACCTCGTAGTTATCGCGCCATGCTCCATTGTTCGTTATCCGAGACAGGTTCAACTTTGCACAATTACTACAATCTTTCCTTTTGCTATAGACACGCGTCAGGGTCATAAGTCAATCCTGGTGAGCGCAAACTCATGAAATGACTTCCCCAATCCATTCAAAGCCATCATCAAAGTCCGATCAAACACGTGCGGGATAGTCTTTCTTTTCGACTACCACCAGCCGTGCCAGTCGCAATCCACCACTATGGCCCTATTCGATGTACCAGGCTGGTCCGTCAAAGCAGATCCCGTCGCAGATGCTTCTCCTCGCAAGCGGAAACGCTCACCCGTTGAACCTGGGAACGATATCAATCTACAGAAACTCGTCAGCAAGCTATCTCACAAGGACAAGGACGTCACCGCCAACCATAACAAGAAGGATCGAAAACTAGCGAAAGACAAGGAAAAGTCCAAGAAGAGGATGTCAAGGGAAGATATCAAGAACTCGATATCCTTACCCAAGGCTTTGAAGCCTGTACGCGACAGGTCTCCATCGACTGCGTCCAGTAGCAATCAGCAACCTCCGGCAAAGAAGGCCAAGACGAAGCACGTATCCGAGCCTAGTACCGATTTACAACCCCGCAAGAGCAGCGAGTCGACGTCCGGTCTGACGGAGATGCAGAAGAGTATGAAGCAAAGCCTGTCTGGCGCTCGGTTTAGGTGTGTCACATACCCGTGTAATCATCGAAAACATACTCACAGTTCCCATAGAATGATAAACGAGAGATTGTACAAGACAACTAGCGACGAGGCCGTATCCATGATGGAACAGGATTCAAGTGGTACGTGAGCCATATTCACTTTGTATTCACCTCTCATACGCCTGTCTCTTCTCAGTTTTTGAGGATGTGCGCCGAACTAGTGCTATACCGACTTCTTCCGCTAATTCATTGGGGTAGTATCACGAAGGCTTCCGCCATCAAGTCCAATCCTGGCCAACAAATCCGGTTGAGATGTATATTGAAGCCCTATCGTCGTCTCCAGCTGGCACAATCATCGCTGACCTCGGATGCGGGGACGCCGCACTGGCGCGCGCACTTCTACCCAAGGGCCTCGCTGTCCTCTCCTACGACCTTGTTTCGGACAACTCTTTTGTGATCGCCGCAGACATTTGCCACAGAATTCCTCTTCCAGGCTCCGAACCTACCGGCCCGGAGAAGTCGAATGGAGAGGCCCAAATCGTGGATGTTGCTGTCTGTGCTCTGAGTTTGATGGGTACAAATTGGCCAATATGTATACGAGAAGCCTGGCGTATACTACGCCATGGGTACGTTGTGTTATTCCTGAAAGTCAAATCAAGGCTCACACGTTTCAGTGGACAACTCAAAATCGCAGAAGTTGTCAGTCGATTCGTCAATGTCAAGCATTTCATTGCACTGATAACGGCTATGGGTTTCTCTCTTACATCGAAGGTCCATACTCTTGCCTCGCTGCACGAAGCAAATTGTGGCTGACTATGATTCCAGGATACTTCGAACACTCATTTTTCCATGTTTGAATTCAAGAAGGTGCCGCGGTGTGGCAAGACTGAGGATGAATGGGAAGGGTTACTTCAGAAGGGAAACCTCCTAAAGCCCTGTGAATACAAGCGTCGTTGATCAATAGTTTACATTAATTCGCTCTAATACAGGTGCTCCATCTCGTGCGATGGCTAAGACTGTCCTTCAACGTGATCCAAGGCATGATTGGCTCGCCGGGAAAGATAAGTGTTGCAAAAAGTCAAAGCAGTACGTGATAGTATATACATCTACAGGTGACTTCACGGAAGGTCTTACACTTTCTTCCCGTGCGGTGCGTTGTCATCTCTCTCTTCGCGCATATCGGCAGCATCGATGCCCAATATAACATCGGCTTCCGGTGTGCCCGCAGCAGGAATATCTTTGCGGAGGGAAACAGCAACTGGTGATACACCTTCGTTGTATGCCAAAGCGAATATAACGTCCATGTCTGACGCGATTCATTAGGCTAGCGCAGGAGAAGAAACAATTGCGTACCTTCGAGTGAACGACCGGCTGTCTCTGGAAAGAAGAAGTAGACCACGGGGAAGATGAGTGCGTTGAGCGCCGCGAACACGATATATGTGCCCCAGTCGATATTTGCGAATGCAGGGCCGGTGACCATTACAACGAGGAAGTTGAAAATCCAGTTAGACGCAGTGCTCAGGGCATTTGCCGGGCCACGCATGCGCAAGCCGACGATCTCGGCAGCCTAGTTAGGAAAGTCAGTTTCATTGTCTGACTACGCACGTCGCGAGCATCAAAACGTACGTAGAGCCAAGAGGTGCCCAGCCAGCCAAGAGCAAAGAATGAGTTGAATACAAACAAGAGTACAGCTGATATGATTTGAGCAGCTGGCTTGTCGATGCTTCCGAGAATACCGAGGAGGACCATCGTGATACATTGGCCAGCCGCGCCGAACAGCATGAGCTTTCGACGTCCAACCTTGTCAATGAGAAAGATAGCAAGGATAGAGATGAGGAAGTATTCTGTGCCGTTGCATGCAGCGAGGATGCGGGACTTGACATCGGACAAACCAAGGCGCTCAAAGAGAATGGTCTACATTCGGAGCTGAGTATACACGAAGCAGTAACAAACAGGTATTTGACTCACTGCGTAGTAGGTGATTAGATTGATGCCAGTAATTTGCTGGAATGCTTGGACCACAACGGCAAGTGCAACGCGGCGGAAGTTCTGGGAGCGGCCGCCAGTCTTGAGCTCGGAGAGGGCTGCTTTTCCACGAGGGGCAGCCTTTTCTTCCATCATCACAACCTCGTTCATCCCCTTGTATGCCTGCCGAACCAAGGGATGATTGACAGGTTTGTCTTCGAGTGCGGAGAGTACGGAAATTGCCTCTGCCTTGCGGCCGACTTTGATTAGCCATCTAGGAGATTCGGGTAGCTACAGAGATGGTGAGTATCTCGTGCAGGGACTGGATGTAGAACGCACGAAGTTGATGCCGAAAACCATGACCAACGCAAAAAAGATCTGGAAGGCAATAGGGAACCGCCATTGAGCTGAGCTATCTTTGGCCCAGAAGAGACCGAAATCGACCCAATAGCTGTAGACATATGAGTGAAGGAGCATGGAACTACGCAGAAATTGCTGACGATGTCATGATACCGAACGCAATGAGAACACCTTCAGTTATGAGTAGTCGGCCACGATTCGCGGCTGGTGAGCATTCGGCATGATATGCGGGTACGGTTGATGTCTATGGGGAGTTGAATGGGTTGGGATAGGCTAATAGATGGAAGGGTGATGCGTACATTGAGCCCATTCCCTAATCCCGTCACGACACGGGCCACAATCATTTGTGCGTACCCGTACGACGTGGTTTGCAAAATGGCCCCAATGGTCATGATTATGCCGCCTAGAATAATAGTCCGTTTGCGACCGAGCTTATCTCCCAGCCAGAGGTTCGACAGCGCTCCAATGAGGCATCCAATTTCCTGGAAGGATGTCAAGCCGATTTCACGGCGTTGTAGTGGGGTTGGATAACTCACATAAATTGCCACAAGCAAACTCTGCAAATCTGCGTGGTTTTTTGGCTGTCCATCTCCGGTCACAACTTCGGGGAAGACATTTTCAAACTGCTTTGCGGTTAACAATGCAGACATAACACCTAAGTGAGGATGATAGATTAAGACTTGTGCAGGTCAATAAATCGCGAAACGCACCCTGATCATAGCCAAAAAGTGTGAATCCAGTACCAGCGACACACGATATGTATGCAGTAAGGCGCTTCCCACGGTACCGATGTTGGAATGCTTCGGCGTCATGTTCGATTTGCGAAAGCTCTGCGTCTGCAGACTCGTACAACTCGGGATGTTGTTTCTCCAATTCTTCGACGGTCATGATTGGCAGAAATAACCTTGTCTGCCGTGGGAGGCGGGGTAGATGGGGGGGATGTGGAGAACCTGGGGAAGTTGGCAACAATGCGGGGTCGAAGGTGTGCTTATATATCTAACCGAGGACATCTTGATACCTTAACCGTTCCACGGCCTTGATCCGGAACTATGCGGGAATACGATTCCTAGGGTGCTGAATTTGCGGGGTATCATGTGTGGAGCATTGCATGGAATCGGTGCTTCTGAAGGTTGACCAGCATGACGCCGAACGGGAGTCTGTCCGAACGTATCTACTACGGGGCCCAATGTTTTTGCAGAGTTCCTTGAGCCTCGCTATTTTGCCAGACCGTGTTGGGAGAAACCAACTTGAACTTCAAAGTCCAATATCCATTGTCACTATTTGGGAATGCCGAAGCGCGGCATCGATCGGACCGAGCCTGACTCGAGATGCGTCATCGGCGGGTCTGCATTGCACCCGAAAAGTGCTACTCATATACCGCAATCCACGATCATCCACGTCGTTTGGACGTGCGTCGATTTTTTTGGCGTTGCTCGTTCTGCTTACAGAATTCCAATTCCTCAAGCGACTATGGACGGATTGGACGGACATCTCCAACGGCTGATCAACTCCGATGAAGAGTCTCCCCAACCACACCGTCTGCAGGCATGGCTGAGGTCCTTACATACATTGCATTAGCCCGAACCCGGTCGCTCATATGTCCGTAGCCATCTGCCCGCTCTGGAAAGTGAGTGGCCGGAACTCCGCCTTGATGCATTCCTCAAGCGTCCACCCAAAAGACCTGGACCAGAGCCAGGATGACATCGGCAGTACGCAGATAGAAGACGCGTCTTTCGCCACTGTAATCGACGTGTATACGGCCACGGCTGCCTACCCGCAGTCTGATATCCTCCGGGCCATACTAGCGTATGTGTGCAACACACATCTCATGACCCGTCATTCAATCGCGTCCCAAGGAAACACGATGGACCCACACTGCTGGACTCCATGTACGCTCTGCTCTCGTCAACACAACGCGAGGATGAGCTTTCCGGCCAACTCACGGACCTTCTCGGCTACGACGATATTGAACTGGTATTCAGCATCATTCCAGAACGGAAGTCACTGCTCTCAGAGGTAACGCACAGTCTTCTCGTCGTAGTTTACTCTATATCTGACTTGCCATGCCAGATAGAGGCATGGAGAAGTCAACCATCTTCCTCAGCTGATGGGCTGGACTTCTCGACCTCTTCAGCTAAACAGCGCATAGAAGAAACATTGCGTGAAAATGCTGCACGGCCATTGTTCACGGGCATTGCTGTAGGTCAAATCACAATTTACCAAGACATAAACTCATCTGCACCAAAGGGACCCGACGCAGAGGTCTTTACCCATGTGTACACCTCATCTATGATGTCTCAAGGAAACGTGCTTTCTCATCTTGGTACCAAGTACATGCTTCCCGTCGGCACTGAACGGGTTATACTCGAAGAGTATGAGGAAGTCACACTCCCACCTGCCACAACAGTTCCGCCTCGTGCTCACGAACGACTGATCCCTATTACTGAGCTTGACGACCTTGGCCAAGGATCATTCCCAGTCAGTCATCGGCATTGACTTGGAGTATCTATTGACATATCTTAGGGTTACTCAAGCTTGAATCGCATCCAGTCTATCGTTTTCCCAACTGCGTATGGATCTAACGAGAATCTTCTCATTTGTGCGCCTACTGGTGCCGGAAAGACAGACGTTGCGATGATGAGCATCCTACGCGTCTTGGACCAGCACCGTACCAAGAACGGCTCGAATATTGCCTCGAACATACAGCGCGATACCTTCAAAATAATCTACGTGTACGCCGGATAACTCGCTCACTTGGTCAATTTACGAAACCGTTCTTCAGAGCGCCAATGAAAGCTCTAGTAGCGGAAATCGTTCGCAAACTTGGGAAGCGCCTCAAGTGGCTATCTATCCAAGTTCGAGAGCTGACCGGCGACATGCAATTAACAAAGGCGGAAATTTCTCAAACTCAAATCATTGTTACGACCCCCGAGAAGTGGGATGTCGTGACCCGAAAACCTACTGGAGAGGGCGAGCTTTCTTCGGTTTGTATCTTTGCCTTAGAGAATATCAATACTCACGTAATTCCAGCTTCTCAAGCTACTCATCATCGACGAAGTACACTTGCTGAACGAAGAGCGAGGTGCAGTCATTGAAACTATCGTTGCCCGCACTTTGCGCCAGGTCGAGTCCAGTCAGTCAATCATCCGGATCGTCGGACTGAGCGCTACACTTCCAAACTATGTTGACGTGGCCGAATTTCTTAGGTGCGTCTGTGATACAAAGTCATTGCTTCAGCATTGTCTAACAAGATATAGTGTAAACAAACAAAAGGGCATGTTTTACTTCGACTCTTCGTTCCGTCCTGTGCCACTCGAGCAGCACTTCATCGGAGTCAAAGGGAAACCGGGAAGCCCCATCTCGCGCAAGAATTTGGACCATGTTACCTTCGAAAAGGTCGCCGAGTTGGTACAGCAAGGACATCAAGTCATGGTATTCGTTCATTCACGCAAGGAAACAGTCAAAGCGGCGCAGGCCTTACAGGAAACCGCTGCCAAGGAAGGAATCACTGACGCGTTTTTATGCGAAGATCATCCACAGTATGCATTCCTGCGGCGAGATGTTGGTCAGTCTAGAAACAAAGAGATGAAGCAGCTGTTCGACCATGGCTTCGGAATCCATCACGCTGGAATGTCTCGGTCAGATCGCAACATGACGGAAAGGCTGTTCGAGGCAAGAGCTATCAAAGTCTTATGCTGTACGGCAACATTAGCCTGGGGTGTTAACTTGCCTGCGCATGCAGGTTAGTCGCCCATCTTCATCGCTGAAAGCGATACCAACTGAATATATCAGTCATCATCAAGGGAACGCAGGTGTATGACAGCTCAAAGGGTGCATTTACGGACCTCTCCGTATTGGACGTCTTGCAAGTGTTCGGACGTGCGGGTCGACCAGGGCTTGAGACTAGTGGAGAGGGATACATCTGTACAACGGAGGACAAACTACAGCATTATTTGGACGCAGTGACTTCTCAGGTGTGTTCTCTTCTATCGTTGTGATACCGGAAGTAATACTCAAACACTACCAGATACCCATCGAGTCGCAGTATGCATTGCTTTCTAACGGGAAACCCGATATTGACAGTCTCCAGGTTCAGGAGAGGAATGATTGATGCTCTGAATGCCGAGATATCATTGGGCACAGTAGCCAACGTCCGGGATGCTATGCAATGGCTCAGCTACACATACCTTTTTGTGCGGATGCGCAAGAATCCGTATCTGTATGGTGGGTCTTCAAAGCTCTATTCGTGGCGTTCACTAATTTCCCGGAGGTATAATCCGCGACGCGGCCGCGGACGACCCTCAAATGATGGAAAAGAGGAATGAGCTGATCGTCCTTACTGCTAAACAACTCGCTGATTCTCGCATGATCATCTTCGACCAGCTCACCGGCGCTTTCTCTATTACCGACCTTGGAAGAATTGCGGCTCGCTACTACATCCAACACAAGTCGATCGAAATTTTCAATAAAGAGTTCCGCCCTAACATGACCGAAGCAGATGTGCTTGGGGTTGTGAGCATCAGCACCGAGGTACGCTCGTTAGTGATCATGGCGCATATTGGCTCACTCGAATCCTAGTTTGAACAAGTCCAATTGCGGGACTCTGAGCAGGCGGAATTGGAGGCAATGAAGGAGCTCATACCATGTGAGGTGAAGGTGAGTCTCGCGCTCTGCAATTTAAATGGGCATCCAATACATCCATCCCAGGACGGGCACGAGACCTCTCGCGGCAAAGTCAACATTTTGCTCCAAGGCTACATCTCTAGGCAATATGTCGAAGACTTTGCCCTTGTTTCTGACATGGGATACATTGCCCAGAACGCAGGTCGCATTTTCCGAGCCCTGATGGAAATTGCAATCAGTCGAAAGTGGGCGCACGTTTCTGCTGTGTTAATGGGCATGAGCAAAGCGATTGAGCAGCGGCTATGGCCATTCGATCAACCAATGAAGCAGTTCCCACTCAAGCAAGACGTGATTTACGCTCTCGAGACCTATGCGGACGACTACGCACCGGCGGACTTGGTTCAAATGTCGGCTGGTGATCTTGGAAAACTCATTCACCTCAATGAGATTCACGGCAGAGCGCTACTGGCGGCGGCGAAGCAGTTCCCAACAGTCCGAATTGAATATGACCTCCGACCGTTGGGCTCGGATGTGCTAAAGATTGCAGTTCATGTTCATCGCGAGTTCGACTGGAATGCCAAAGTTCATGGATCCTCACAACCGTTCTGGCTTTGGGTTGAGGACAGTGAAGGCATCAAGATTCTTCAGCTTGCACAGCTACTCTTGCGCGAGTCGACCAACTGCATGGACGTTGATTTTGTGATCTCGATCCCGAATAGCATTCCTCCCAAGTCTGTGACAATCCGCTTTGTATCTGACCGGTGGATGGGTGCAGAGGAGGAGGTCAAAGTACCTCTAGAATCTCTTATCATGCCACTATCCTCGAGCAGCCATACGCCACTCATCGACTTGCCATTCCTCGCGGCATCATCCTTGCGCAATCCTACGGTTGAGGCAATCATTGGTGACCGTTTGCATAACTTCAACAGTATGCAGACACAGGTATTTTGGAGCCTCCTTAACACAAAGGCACATTCATTGCTCTGTGCGCCGACAGGGAGTGGGAAGACAATGATGATAGAGGCGTTGATTTGGTGTGTACGCAAAGTTTGCTGATCCACAATATTAATATCTCTGTAGGAGCACTGTGTTATCACATAACGGCTCCATTTTCGTCGTCGCACCCAAAGCAACTATCGTCCTGGAAATCGCGTCTCAGCTTCGCATCGGAACCTCCATGACCGGGATTCCTGTCGAAATAGCCAAGTCAAACCCGTTTTCGTATGACAAAAAACAAAAACGGATCATTGTTGTGGCCGCAGAGGTGTTGTTCAATGCACTATCAAAGCGTACGACGAAGGCTCCGGCGGCAGGTATTAGTTTAGTCGTATGCGAAAATCTCGAGCACCTGGATAGTCCGTATGAGATGGCAGTCTCTCTTCTGCGACACGCTACACAGACAACCTCGACGAGATTTGTAGGCGCGTCTTCGTCCCTCAACGACCCTGGAGACCTCGCAGCCTGGCTGGGAGTGGACCCCTTTGCGCTGCATAGTTTCAGGCCCAAAGATCGCGGCCAATCTCTTACTTCGCACGTCCAGACGTTCAACATCCCGCAATCGGCCTCCTTGTTCAAGGCCATGACGAAGCCAGCGCACACTGCAATCATGGGCGGGGACTCCGCGCTTGTTTTCGTTGCCTCTCGAGCGTTATGCAGATCTGTAGCGCAGGACCTGCTTACCCAACGTGCCTTGGAGAGGGAGACAGAGTCTGGATATCTCCCAGAGGGAATGTCAGACGGCATTGTGGATGTCCTTCGCGCCCGTTTGAGGGATCGAACCCTTCTGGATCTTGTTTCCCGTGGCATTGGGATATACCACGCGGGGATTCTGAAGGAAGACAGGAATTTGATGCTTGACCTATACGCCGAAGGGGTTGTCCGCGTCCTGCTTGTGCCCCACGATTCTTGTTGGACGATCCCGGTGCGGGCGAGCGTGGTTGTGGTGATGGGCACGCAGTACCTGCATGTCAGCCAGGGCGCTGGGTTCGAGGGCCGGCAGCTACGGGACTACGACTTGGTCAATCTTGTGCGTATGCAAGGTCGGGCGATTCGGCACACAGGCTCGGGTGCCTTCCATTTGTTCTGTCAGGTCGAGGCGAGGGAGACGCTGCTCAGGTTTTTGAGCGAAGGGTTGCCACTGGAGTCGAAGTTATTGGAAGGCGAGGCACTTGGCTCTTGGTATCGAGCCCGGAAGGAAACAGGCGCACTTAGCCCCCAGGACATCACGGACATACTCACGTTCACGTTTCTTGGCCAAAGGGTGTCAACCAATCCGGCGTACTACGACTGCAAGTCGGAGTCGAGAGCTGAAAATTTGTCTAGGATTGTGGACTCTGTTATAGCCAAGGAGAATGTTGTAGCTGCTACTTAGTTATGTACTTTTATACTTACTGGACTTCAGTTTTCGGGAATGAAGTGGGTCCGGACCGGACATGCCGACGTCGCAATGCCACCGCAAAAAAGACGTGATCATGGCGAGATCTCTGTATTCTTTTGGACCAGTCATGAAAATGGAATTAGTTTTGCTCTGCCTTAGACCACAATGTCGGGCATATCGACGCCGTTGACTGCGAGCACTGTTGTGTCTTCTCCGCCGTCGCCGACTCTCAAGGCCAGTGCTGGGTCGGACAGCCTGTTCTTCAATCCGCGCATCCAGCCCTTCCAGGTCGTAGAATACGTCGTCTCTCGTCCAAAGACAAGTTCGACTATCTTTGTCTATGATCTTGCCGAGCAAGTTGGCTTTGGCACGATGACCAAGGCATGGGTCAAGGCGAACGGGGACAAGGCCCAGGTTGTAGATCTGCAGACGCGCGCCGGCGCCGGACTCACTCTCGTCGGACGTCTTTCCGAGGGCACCAGTAGCGATGCGACCATCACCGCCTACACGTCGACCAAGGGATTGGCAATGATGGCGCCCTCGCTGTCCCATTTGCCGCCGGCCACCCCAACGAGCCGGCTCGTGCTCCAAGTTCCAAATCTGCTGCTTACAGATTCTGAAGTGTCCGCCTCGCTGTATCCTGTGGCCAGTGCAATCCCAATCATCCCGGACGGAGTCGTCGTTTTCCTATCTGCGACACCTCAGGAGGTTGTCGACTTTGCCCAGCTCGCATACAAAATCCCAAATCAGCATGTCATTCACGTCTTCGACCACTACAGCGCCGCACGCGAAGTTGGTCAGCCGCTGATTCCGCTCGGTGACATTTCCGTCAAAAGCGATGCCCCAAGAGACATTTTCAACGCCGCTGGATACAAGTTCTTCAGCTACCATGGCGCCGACGATGCTGAGAGTGTCCTCATTGCGCCAAACGGTCCTCTCGCGCTTGCGGCCAAGGCTTACGCCCAGAAGACACCTGGCTTCGGCGTCGTTGTAGTCAAGGTCCTCAAGCCGTGGGATGCCGAGGCCCTTCTCGACACCGTTCCCGTCTCTGCCAAGTTTGTGCACGTCTTGGATGACGTCCGCGATGCGCACAACCACGGCCTTCTATACGGCGAAGTTTTCAGCACTCTCCTCGAGCGGTCTCAGACACCAAACATCACTGGCCATCGTTTGACCCCCGCAAAAGTGCACCAGTTCTTGACACGGGACGGCGCATTCGGCCAATTCTTGTCGACATTGGTGCCGCTTGCATCGCAGGTCGACATCCTATCGCCCTCCGCCAAGCGCCTCTTGCTCTTCACCACACCCAGCTCACCACTCGCTAGCTTCCCGTATGTTCTGAACGACCTCTTTGCCTCCAATAAGGGAATCACGACCCGTCTTTTGAGCGACCACGACGCCATCTCAAGTTCCGGGGGAGTCACTGCAAACAAGTTACTCTTGTCGCTGAAGAAAGAGGCTGTCGATTCCTTGCCTCTTCCCGTCGCCATTCCCTACGAATCCTCGTCAGGAGCCGTCGATTTTCTCGCTATACTTGACCACACCCTCCTCAAGTCACACGACGTCCTGAAGTATGCTGCCGATGGTGCAGTAGTTCTTGTCGCCGCACCTTGGGCGCCTGCGGAATTCGAGGCCAGCATTCCAACTCATACAAAATCAGTCATCAGCGAAAAACAGCTCAATGTCTTCGCCCTCAACGCGTCCGGTGCTGCTTTATCACTTGTTGGCCAAGGGTCAGCCAACAAAAGCGTCATCGAGACCCTTGTCGTCAATCTCGCGTTCCTTCGCCTATACCTTGGCAAGGCTGCTACCGAAAGTGTCGTACTCAAAGTGGCATCGGCCGCGTTCGAGAATTCGATTGAAGGAATTTCGTTGGAGGTTGCCAACAAGATAGCGTGGGATGCGCTCTTCGCTGTTCCTGTCGCCGCTCCCGCAGCCGATGAGAAGGTCTCTGTACTCAAGGCTTTCCAATTCAACTCCATCATCCTTGATAGCCACGATAATGAGGGCGATGCTGCAGTCGCCCGCCTGGGCTCTTGGCATGATGCTGCAAAGCACCTCATGTTCCCTGATGCATTTGTCCCCAAGGTGCTGGCAGACGACCGCGAATTCCCTCTCAACCCCGCTCTGCGTCCTGAAGTCCCTGAAGATACTTTCCTTGTCACTTGCACTGTCAATCGCCGTCTCACACCGACTGAGTACGACCGCAACGTATTCCATCTCGAGTTCGATACTTCCGGCACCGGTTTGAAGTACGATATCGGTGAGGCTCTCGGCGTCCATGGCTGGAATGATGAGAAGGAGGTGCTGGACTTCATATCGTGGTACGGCATCGATCCCAGCAAGGTTATCACCATTCCTGTCGGTGGTGAGGATGGTCACCTTCATACACGCACCGTGTTCCAGGCATTACAACAGCAGGTTGACCTCTTCGGACGCCCGCCCAAGTCCTTCTACACGGAGCTTGCCGCATACGCGACTTCATCTCTGGACAGGCATGCGCTCCTTTTCATTGGGTCTCCAGAGGGCTCAGCGACGTTCAAAAAGCTGTCCGAGAAGGATACAGTTACGTTCGCTGAAGTTTTCAGGATGTACCCCACCGCAAAGCCGAGCGTTGAAAAGCTGGCGTTGCTTGTGGGCGATATCAAGCCCCGTCATTACAGTATCGCCAGTGCGCAGGCAGTCGTCGGCGACCGTGTAGACCTTTTGGTCGTCACTGTTGACTGGTTGACACCAAGTGGTAGGTTCTTCCTTGTAGCGACACGTTTAAATACTGACAACGACACAGGCTCTCCTCGTTATGGTCAATGCACGAGATACTTGTCTGCACTCAAACCTGGTCAAAAGGTTACTGTGTCCATCAAGCCCAGTGTCATGAAGGTGCGAAGAGCTCATTCGCACATCGATACATACTGACTCTATGTATAGTTACCAGCCGACAACAAGCAGCCTCTGATCATGGCAGGTCTCGGGACGGGTGCAGCTCCCTTCCGTGCGTTCCTTCAATACCGCGCCTGGCTGCAGGCCAAAGGGGAAGAAGTCGGCCCTGTCTACTACTACTTTGGCTCGCGTCACCAGTCACAAGAGTACTTGTACGGCGAGGAGATTGAGGCGTTCATCGAGGACAATGTGATCACCCGCGCCGGGCTGGCCTTCTCTCGGGATGGACCCAAGAAGATCTACATCCAGCACAAGATGCTCGAAGATTCTGAAGCACTTGCGACAATGCTCTACGACCAGAAAGGTGTTTTCTATCTTTGCGGACCGACATGGCCCGTCCCAGACGTCTACGAGGCTCTTGTCAATGCGTTCGGTAAATTCAAGGGAGTCGATGCTACCTCGGCGGGAGAATATCTAGAGGGTCTGAAGGAAGAAGAACGTTACATTCTCGAGGTCAGTCGGTATCCCTATACTCCCGTTGCGAGCAATAACATCGTCTACAGGTGTACTAAACTTGATTATTTACAATATATGGAATGTAGAGTAGGTAGATATGTGGCGCCTAAAATCCATTATGGAAAGGATGACAGCGTATCAAGCTGTTTGCACAGTCGTGACAAGCCAGACGTAGTAACAACCGAGACCAACAATAAACGCTCCAACGGCAGAGACCACAACACCCACGACGATTTTGCCTGTGGAGGGTAGGCTTCCGGCTTTGCATCCAGTCGTGATAGCCTCGTCGCATGGTGATCCCTTGGGCGTGATGCGCGCGCCTTCTTTCAAGGCCGCGTAGTATGGGTCGCTGCCATCTTTGAGGACGTACATTGCGGCCAGCGTGAGAAGCGGTGCATTGTAGTCCAGCGCAACCTCCAGCGATGTAAGTAAATATGCCGCCGACCTGAACTTCGACTGACCTCAGTTTGCGGCCAGTCACTGCGGATATCATAGAAGTCGTCCCATCTATCTGGGCCACCGACTGTAGCGCCATATAGCACATAAGCCTCCTCCGCAGGGGAGGTATCAATTGCACCGACATCGTCGCCGCCACTGGCTGGTGCCGAGTGCGGATTGGAAGGTGAGTTAGAGTTGACGCCCACGACGTATGGGACTAAGATAGATAATTATGTTTGGCAGTCATAAGTAATGAGATAGGCTTACCGTTCATCGGGTTCTTCCCCAACACATAATCAAGTTGGCCTTTGGCATATTCCTGTTGGCCGCAAATTTAACAATTTGCCAAATTCAAAATCCTGTACATACCTCATATTTCTGACGTTTATCGTCTGACGAGGCCAACGGTGCATAGCGTGCGAGCAGCATTGCGACGTTCAACGCAGGATTCAGGCTAGCACTTTGAGAATCGCCCTCCCAATACGCCAGACCGCCATCCGTCTTTCCTTGGTGACTGATAACATCGTCGAAATAGTCTTCTGCTGCATCCCGCCATTGTTCGAAATCTCCTCCAAGTTGATCTGTGCTATTCGCGCATGTCATTTGAGCAAACAAAACGGCAATTCCTGGCGTTTTTGAATCCCAATTGAAGACAGCATCACTATTCCTCAGCTTATATTTATCGAAATCTCCTATAGCTTCGTTGAACAAAGTAGTCGAATTGCTAGCTCGGGCAAGGAACAGTGCCGCAATCGTGAGTTCGTCTTCATAGCTCGAAGAAGGATAGCTGGATCCAACTTCTGGTACGGACTCTTGATAGAGCGCTTGTCCGCCAGAAGCATTGACGGCAAAGGTATACAGCTTTTCAGAATGTGAGAGCAACGTCTTTGCGTATGTGGTGTTCTTCAACGACGCGGGGTTGGAGTAGGGGCCTCCAAAAGACTGACCATTGTAGAGAGACGAACAAGCAGAGAACGCGGCGGAGACTCCAGCAACGACATCCGTACCGGGATTTGTAGCGTTGACCTGGAATGTTGGTCGAGGAGTTGGTATATTCTCATCGCCTCCCCAGTAATCGTTGTTCAGACCCGCTACAGAAAGTGAGAAAAATCAGCTTTTCAAGAGACGCATGAGTGCACTACCGTTTGCTACGAGGACATAGAGAGAGTTGTCCGAGTCGTGCGCCTAATGATACGACATTGAGAAGGCCGTTCTTTGAAAAATGTGCGTCCATACTTTCATGAGCCAGTCAAGACCCCATCTAAGGACACCATCCAAATAGGCGGTTTGGTTTGCAAGGTCGTAACCTGAGTCCGGTTAGCAGGTGTGGTATTGGAAGGACACTATGGCTGACCATGTCCAAAGTCCGTTGCGCCCCAGCATATTGACATGATCGCGAATGACTAGAGAGGTAATGAACAAAATGGTAGAGTATACTTAACACAGGGTTCACACCATGGGAAAGGTCGCTTTGATATAATCTTCCAGCATATTGAGCCACGAACCATAGCAATAGAAAGAACCTACCACCGGCATCGAAAAATCCTCCTTTGGACAGGAAAACACAAAATAAGGATATGTAGCTTGGAAAGAGTCACACGCGAGTCAGTACCTGATAAATCCACGCCGTCTTCTTTCCCATCCTCGAGGCAACTGTCATTGCGCCATGACACGCGGTTGGAGGCAGGCAACTTTCCGGTCCTTTGGGCATCGTAGAAATACACGAGGTGGCCCAACAAATTGGCGAACGTTGCGTCTGTGTTGTCTGCCGGTAGCCAAGGTTCCGTGGGTAGCGAGACTTGGGCGAGCGCCTGTGCAGCGAGGAAAACAAGGCATGCTGCCCTCATCCGATGAAATATTCGTCAAAAGTCGTTGGTCGTGATGGTAGGAACACAAGGAGGGAACGTCATGACGGAGGATCGCGTCCAATTGTCAGATGTAATGGACAATCCGCGGAGCCTATAAGAAACCCTAACCCACGGCTGACGGCCAACACTGCCACTACACTGAGTCCGAATCCTGTGATCGCCTGTCCAGTTCTTGCTTCTTGCCATCACACGCAGTCCCTCCCTACTGGGGTTCTTAGTGCACACACCTTGAACAGAAGGAGACATTAGTGACAGGCTACAATGTCCAAGACTTGCACTGCGTGCCGGTGAGCCCTGGACTGCCGCTCCCCGAGAATTCTTATCTCATCATCCCTACGTTTGTGAACAGATCACGTAAAGTCGTAAGCAGCACAACAATGTCTATACGCAAATCAATGAACTCTCGTGCTAGCGCTGCGACGGCGTCCAGCCTACTTGCGGCTCATGTGCTCGGTCTCGCAAGGCCCTTCAGTGCGTATTTGCTGACCCATCGCCAACCAATAAAGACTTCCTGAGTCGAGGTGCCGCCTGCGTACCCTGTAGGTATGTATACCTATTCCCAGGCCTCCTGCTTTCTACTCACTCTCATTCACAGGCGGAAGAAGAAGGTGAATATACTTCCGCGGCTTCTGAATATTCGATTCTCATGCGTTCCAGCGGTGTAATGGAAGACGGCCAGTTTGCGACACCTGCACTGCGTCGGGCGACGAAGGGGGATGCATTTACGACTGTCAGCTGTTCTATCTCTCCAAGTCGGAGCTCATCGACCGGATTTTCGAACTCGAAGCACAGCTCCAGGTCTATCAAAATGCCCCGTCTCCTCCAAGTGACAGCGGCTCTTCCTCCTCCGACGAACATTCTACCGCCTCTCCAGTATTCGATCAGGAGCAGGATTCCACATCACCGTCACAGCAAGCGCTTGTCCCCCAAGGGGTTGCGCGTTCCATCCCGCCCGCGGTCGACTTTACCCCATTGTAAGAGCGCCTCTTGAATCATTCCTCGTTCCGTTGGCTGATTATAGGTCATGTGCAGACGTACCCTCCTCCTCGGTACATTCCGCGCTCACTTCGGCCTCTGCCTACCACATGACAAAATGGCCATGATAGTCGCCGGAAACTCATCTCCAAAGTCCCCCATACATCCAATTCTCATTTACGCTGCCCGCCTCTGGAGCAGTATGGTTCGCCAAGACATCGACGGACCGACAGCGTCTCCTCAAACCTCCGAGCTGCAGAACAGTATCGACAGCGTGAAAAATACCAGTTTTACCCTGGACCCGAATACTGCATTGCAGGTGACGGAAGTCCTGATGATGATTGCCATAAGCTTACATCTAGCAGGGCCTTTGCCTAGTGGCGAAATACTATATCGTCAAAGGCGACGTATATCAAGCACGAGAGTACCTTCTCAAGGGGGCTCACGTCCTCATCCGATTCGACATGCACCTTGTCATCGCGACGGTCGCCCTTCGGAAAGACTCACTTTCAGCTGGCCCCACAATGAGCGTCTCGACAAACGCGGACGTTGGCGCCATTTGCCAACTCCTCTACATGGACTTCTGCCAACATCTGCTGTTCTCTATGGGCCATGTCGTTGCACATAAATACTTCGATGAGCTCATGACAATCTCGGTATCCCACTTCTAGCCGTCTTTCCCACCATGCTGATTGTGCTGCAGCGGTTCTATACTTTCTTGGACTTGGATGTATTCTGTATAGTTGCTAGGACGGTCTCGGCCATGTACCACCATCGCTCGAAAGAGCTCCTGGCGAAGCTAGGTGGAGGCATAATCTGCTGTAAGCTAATGCCCTTTTGATCTCTGAATATCTAAAACCGTTGCGTTAGGTGGTACCCGAACGGCAGAATGGAATACCGAGTATTCCGCACTTGTCGTCGACATGCAGGCGCATCTGGACAACATCAAACTACGGATGATTGAAGTTAATATGAGCCATGATCAACAAAACGAACAATCTCTCAAGACTGCCGAGTTGGTCGTCCTCGCAGCACTAACAGAACTTGCATATGCATTTGCGCAAACCGACATTGACTCCAGGCGAACGGCCATTCACTTGGCAAATGAAATGATTCTTATTATAGACTCCTTCTCTGAAGGTGACTATCCTCACCTCGATGGGTGTGTATCGGTGAGCACAGTGCCGGTGTTGACTGTTGCCCAATTTACATGTGTTTCAGCTTGCGTTCAATGCCTGTTTGCACGTCTATCAAATGGAGATTGGCTCTCTGGCGTCGATGATCAGTGCTGAGCAAGTTTCGTTCGCGGTCGAGGTTCTGAGTCGGAATATCAGGCAAGAGGATCTCGTCTTGGCTTTTGTTGAGATGTAACTCATGCGGTACTCCAGAGCTTTCAAGCATTATATCTACTATATGACGGGAGAGGTACTAAATCAGCTCGACCTGCTCATAAGCGCCTTCCCATACCGACTTCTCGAAGTATAACCACTGTATTCACTGTTCAGCCCGCATCTATACCCTGGACTTAGGACTCAGCAGGGGCTCAAGCGGTCAGGCCCAGGGCTCTGGAGTCTTTTTTCTTTTGCTCATTTAGATTATCGAATTTTCCGGCTTAGCTATCGTTATGTTACAATATCCCGTTCGATCTGGAAAATACAAAACCATTTTGTCAACTTTGTGCAATTGCAAGTTCAAGTGAGCTCAGGGCCCAGATTGGAGCATCCGTGGATGGACAATGGATTTTCCAGCGGACATTTTCAAACTCCGACGTCCGTTGGAAGGCCTCCGCCTGGATTTCGGCCACGTTCGGCATCTCGAATATCCTGATTGCCGGCGCCGGGGAGCGGCAGCTAACCCCGCACATTTCTGAGGTTGTTCGCAGGTGTATTGGTCTTGCATCACAAAAACAGGTCAATGTTCAACCATTCAAACCAATAATCGAGAAAAACAGCTCCATTGTATTGATAACCTAATCACCAGAATCCATAAGCAAAAGTTTCTATACTACGCAGTTAACTAGCTCCTGTCGAAACCCAAATTCGTCCCGTAAGACGGTCTTCGCACCCTGTACCAAATCCTTGCGTTTGCATTCGGTGTAAGATAGCAGGGAAAATGGAGGGTTGACCTCTGATGCCGGCACTTCTCGTGCTGAGGGCTCCGTGTCCGTCATGGCATCCCCGAAGGCTTGTTGTCGGGGGCTGGCTAAGCCGCAAGGTCGGGTGCATTTGATGGTGACACCCTTGTTCTGAGCGTGCGTGGGGTCTTTTGTCCGTGCAGATGTTGTCCTCCGCTTCCTATGGTGCTGGCGGGGGTGGCTAGCGAGCAGCGCCGTTCATGGATCTTAAACTGTGCAGGCAGCCAGAGAAGCGAGAGCGCCTTGGCGACGAAGAGCATCCTTGGAATTCATCTGCACAAATACGAGTCTGGCTGTACGGGCAATGGGGTAGGACAAACTGGGGCTGAAAACGGCCGTCGACATTGGCATTTTCGGGGCAAAGGAGGCTCATGTGCGTGTTTTGGGACGTCTGAGGACCTGAAGTACTGAGGGACGGGAGGTCGTTGGGGTATGTCGTCAGCAGCAGGCAGCAATGTCAAGAGTGGCCAGAGCACTGACAATGACTCGGGATTGGGCGGCACATTGACATTCTAGGAGGACTTCAACATTAAGGCTTGCCAGGAAGAAATATTGTGACGCACCAATGTTGCCTCATCTCATCCAGCCTCGACAGTGGACAACTCGTAGCTCTCGTTGGCCCGGGTGGCCTTACTCTCCTCCTGTGTAATGGTCTTGCTTCCTTGTCCACAGCAAGAGAAATTCATGTACTTTTAGCCAAATGATGATGCCGTAGAAAGAACGAGATGCGTAGACGAAGAGAACTGTACGAAAATGCGGGAGTGATGGCTAGTGATGGCCGCTCGGAGGGCTGGATCCGCTGGAAGGCTATCCATCCATGACCCATCCAAACACGAGGCGATCCATCCATGGATTCCATGGAAAGGGTCCGTCCAACCTGGGCCCTGAGTGAGCTGCAAGCTCACCTCGTCGATCCAGAAACGCCGATCCGTGCTTGCCGATCAGTGTTAGCAATATATCTAATGCATATGGCTTCGCCGTCACCCCTTGGACTCTTTCCCCCATCTTCAGACGCGACGAGGAGCTGTTTCAGCCATGTCTACCAAGCCCTGCGGCCCATGCAGGTAAGGAAACACCTTAGCCTTGGTCCATTCTCGCGCTCAATGTAGGCTAGGACGCGGAAACTTGTCAGTTGATTCTACGACTCTGGTTGGATACGATTTGACAAGGCGACAGCGATGTGATGGACTGCAACCAACGTGTACCTCCTGCGCGCGCTCTCGGAAATCTATGCAATGTGTATACGATTCAGAAGTTGCTGCCCGGTCTCGTTCAGACCAGATCTCGAAAGGTGCAGCTTGTATGGCCTGCAGGTGCGTATCGAGAGCAGTTACGTTTTACCAATGATCCTGACTGTGCTCCCAGACGCAAGAAGAAGGTATCTACATCATTCGAATTCTGCCATGCAATTGCTGAACGCCCTCTGAAGAAGTGCGATGGTAAGCGCCCATTCTGTACGACTTGCGTCACCGCGGGAAAAGAGGACGATTGCCAATACGAAGATGGCATGCACATGAGCGTGCGAGCACAGCTGCAAGAGCGCATCAAGGAGCTCGAGGCTAAATTGGCGGCATACGACCCTGGCGACGGAGATGACCATGGCCTCGGGAGCGAGATAGACTCAGCGCTGGCCGACGGTCTAGATGCTCTTGGAAGTATTCAAGACGACGCAGCCTTTGGACTGGGCGACATCCTCTCCCTGGGGCCCACTGCGTCGGGGTCAGGGTCAGGAATAACGACAATGATGACCAACTCGTTGGATTTGGATCCTATGTACGTGGCCCCTACAGACGGTGTGTACCTTCTGACCAATATGCCATCAGTCGAGAGGTCTTCTTTACCCATCGCGCACAATGCGGACTATGTCTCACAGAACAGAGAATCCTCGCCCTCCGTTCTGGCGACATCACTGTGGTGCATCCGGTCCTGCTTTACACTGCGCAGCTCTGGGGCTGTCTTGTTAACGAGAACGATAAGAGCTGCTTCAGGCAACTCACTGAGAGCGTGCAGCTCCAGAGCGCCCTTGATTGTCTCAACGATGCACGCAACATAATAGACCCTACAACGGCGATGGAGGTATGTAGGCCCGCGCGCAGGGCTCATAAGTCACTGAAAACTCATTCGCATATATAGGCACATACGCTATTGTGTATGTTCTTCTTTGCCAAAGGAGATATCTTTAGGGGACGCGAACACATCCTCAAAGCGTCACATGTGCTCATTGAACATGAGCGCCACCTCCTCTCCCTCGCACAATCCATCCGACAACTAGCCACCTACCGGAGCGTCACCCTCGGTGCTGACGAGGACGTTGCCTCAATATGCCAGGCGCTTTACATGGACCAGTCACAACATATCCAATTCAAAACTCCGTTGTTGTTCCCCGAGAGTCTGTACACAGAGCTACGAGGGTTGCCGGTAAGCAAGCTATTATCACAGCTCTTGCATTTACTTACCTGCGATCGTAGGAATTATACTCTGTCTTGGCTCTCGATTCATTTTGTGTCACTGCCAGGTCCATTTCTTTGGCCTACTATCGGGAATCACACAAGATCATCTCAGCTTTCGTAGAGGAAGGATGCTGTATGTTGCTCGTATTCCACAGTACATCAAGTTTTAACCCGACTCGCAGGCGCAACACGATCTGAAATGTGGTACACGAAGTACATGGATATGCTTCACCAGACCAACGCTCATTTGGCCCACGTACAAACACGACTGGTCAACACGATGCTGGTGTCCGACGACATGCATACGCGCACTCTCAAAGTTGCAGAACTCATTCTCCTCGGCGTTCTCATTGATCTGCACAGTGTGCTGGCCCCCACCGTACTAGAATCCCGTCAGGCTGCTGTAGAAGCAGTGTCACAAATTCTAGTCATCACCGAATCCTTCAAGGACGATGATTATGCACGTCTATGTCCTATGATCACAGTACGTTCATCAGCCCCCAATTTCTCAATTGCTAACATAGCTGCAGTACGCCTGGAACTCGTGCATCAGCACTATCCATGCGGAGATCAATCAGCTCTACCCATTGTTCACGGCTGACGAGACAACTCATGCCTTGAACGTTATCAAACGCAACGCTGACATGTTGGGCAAGAAGATGCTCTACATCAATGGTGTGTTGCATGTTGACCACTGCCTATTCCGCGAGCTGACGAGCGAAAAGTCTCTGTGGATGCGATTCCACAACCTTTCAACGCCATCGAAAATGGCTTCTCTCATCTATTGTGATTTACCTGCTCGTTGCATCTACACCTGCTCTATACTCTATTTCGTGTTCTGTGATGTACCCTGGAATATATACTACCATTTATCATGCTACATATGCTATAACAACTTTGGTGCTTTCGCCTGTGCGAAATTAGAAATATGGACCAGATCTACTGGAATGCTGGGGAAGGCCAGACCAAAGCAACGGGCCGATACTTACCGGGATCCAATTGTCGTCACTTCCACGTCGCCACGCCGAGATAACTCACGTTCACTCCTAACTCCCATGTCGCTGGTCGTACTCAGAGTCGAATTGCCCGCTCATTCTCATTCCTTTACTGTTCAAGCACCGGCAGCTGGCACTGTTGCCGATGTCAAAGAAGTGATCCAAGCGACATGTACCGGGCAACCGCGCACTACTGGTCAGAGGCTCATCTGGCGGGGCAGGGCGCTTCGCGATGATGAGAGACTGCAGGATATATGGCAGGTGTGTGGGTAATTATAGGAGACAATCAATGGTGCTCATGGGGATACAGCCTCACGAAGCGAAGACTGTACACTTGGCCGTGCATCCAACTGCTTGGACCGACCGCCCACCAACCACTCCTGCCGCTGCAGTTTCCACCTCTCCGGTGCTTCCAACACCCTCCCATTCGATGGAACAGCCTCAGAATGTTGCGAGGCCATCTGAAGTCGTTAGTGTGCGCGATACCATCCAAGAGCGTGGACCTGCATATCCGCCATCAACGCCTAGATCACACCCCGTCATTGACCCGCTGGCCTTTGTCAGAGCACAACAGGAGATGGCTCTGAAGGCACTCACGCAAGACACAACCCCGTTACCTTTGGAACTTGTCGATGCACCGAAAGCGCCATCCGTCCAATTCGTAGAGGGTCTTGGTTGGAAATGGCCTGCGGCGTTGGACAGCCAGTTTCCACCATCACAGCCTGGTGGTGTCAAGTATTCGCATACTACTATTGAGTGCGTACATCGAAGGGGCTATTGGGGCTACCACGCTAACATCTTTTAGTGGGCAACTCTATCTCAAGCTCGAAGACCACTCTGAACCGTCCACCCCGTCTCAGAAGCATGCATTGCGTGTCCTGTCACATACGCTTGAGATACTGAAAGCCGCGCCAGTCACCGCCGCACCCGTCGCCACTACTGTGGCACCATGGCAGTCCCCAGCCGTGCCGCCGGAAATCAGTGCGCTCCTGCAACAACTTGGCATCCAAGACCTTCAGCCCAACGTCAACGTGCAACAGGACGCTCAGATTCCAATCATTGTTCCCATTCCGAATTTACCTGCGGCGGCACCGCAGCCTCAATTTCGCCCGCTCCTCAATTTGCTCCCTGTCACTTTCATCATCCTTCGTATTGCGTTATTGCTCTATTTCTTCGCACCGGCACGCAAGCCTGTCATGGGGTTGCTGCTTGTGGGATGGGGTCTCTACGAGATCTGGACGCGCCATGTTCGTGTAGCGGCTAATCCTGCGGTGCCCGCCCAGCGGCCAGTGGCAGCGGCTCCCGCGGGCAACGGTGCGGCGGCGCCGGATGTCAATCAGAATAATGCGCAACCTGTGGGTGAAGGCGCCCAAGCGAATAACCTTCCCGGACTTCCTCGTGCGTCCGTGGCACCAGTGGAGACCTTTGCGACTGTAAACCTCTCGGCTGAGGAACAAATGCTTGAAGGCAACGCGACTGGGCAGCCTACGATACTAAAGAAGGCAGCGTTGTTTGGCATGCTCTTCCTTTCAACGATTCACCCTGCCATTTGGGACCGCCGGAGGGCTCTGCTCAGACAGAGGGAAGGCCGCATCCGGACTGAGGCTACTGCAATGCGCGCGCCTGACGATGGAACTGACTCTGTAGAGAACCAGCAGCGTACCGAACGACGGGCAGAGCTGCTTCGTAGACATGGTCAACGCCCGTCGTGGGTGCAGAGCTATGTGCAGCGTGTGATGGACGAGGACTGGGTGGATGATTCGTAGGATTGTATGGATATTTATTTACGAGGTATGCGAATGTACGATAGTGCTTAGGAAGGAAGATTAAGATACAGATATTCTTGCCAGAAACTGGGAATTTTGTTCTTTAAATGCGGCTGAATGCGACTCTTATGCGCGAGTGGGTTCACGTGGGAACTGGTGAAAGGGCTCAGACCCCACGTGATTTCATCAAAACGCCTTGTTCTCTTGACTTCATTTATAGCGTGCCACCCTCTCTCTTTCGTCACTCCCTAAGCTTGGGCACAAAACTCTGCTGGATCCTTGCCTTTCGCTGATTAATGGCCTCGTACACGTTCGATGGACTCATCGCAGATCTGACACGGGATGCGGGTCGCGCTCAACCGAAGGATGCTCTCCAATATTGCGCAACTTGGTTTCAGACAAGATTGGAGGAACAAAGATCACGGACACGGGACTACCTGGCAAGGCATGCCTACGATGTTGGCCGCGAACTTCCCAGCGAAATATTCCAGGACCAACTGACTGGCTCCGGCTCCGTTGTCTACTCTCCAATGCCACCACTCCCACCGCCACATTCTGGTCCGGTGGAGTTCAGCAATCCGTTCGCGCCAGCAGCTTCGCGGCAATCTCGTGGGAGCATTGCGGGTCCGTTTGGACGGATGGACTCGCCTGGTCATAGGAATTCCCTCCATGGACCGCCACCAACATTCCAACTCGACGGGCGCGTCTCTCCCCTTACACGGACGGCGGAGTATCCGGGCCCTGGAAATGGATTCTACGAGCCTGGCCCGCCTGCAGATCCGTATAACGTTGGCCCAGGAAATTATCTGAGCCCATCCCCGCATCACCCTGCTTCAGCCATCTTTGCGCGCCGCTCGTCCATCTCTGCCGAGTCCATTCTTGTGGACAGCATCAAGCCTGAGCATCTTCCCGTATATCCCAAATCACCCGAGCAACTTGAGCGCATTCGAGCGTCCATTTCAAACAACTTCATCTTCCGCGATCTCGACGAAGAACAGGCGACAGGCGTACTTAACGCAATGCAGGAAAAGAAGACGGTCAAGGGAGAGGTTGTCATCCGGCAGGGAGACGTCGGGGACTTTTTCTATGTTGTGGAAAGTGGCTTGCTTCACTGCTACATCCGTTCGGATCCCCTCCCTCCAGCTTGGAATTCATCTCCCACGCCAGCGGAGGACAAATTCCTTTCACCTGGCTACCATTCCGAGTTTGGAAAGCAGGTCGCCGAGTGCACGCCTGGCACTTCATTTGGTGAACTGGCGCTCATGTATGGGCACTTGCGTGCGGCGAGCGTTGTATGTGTGGAAGACTGCACACTCTGGTCACTAGACAGGATTACGTTCCGCTCGATTATACTCAAGGCTGCCCATCGCCGACGCACCATGTACGAAGACTTCCTTTCCCAGGTGACGCTACTGTCTTCTTTGACTGGAAGCGAACGCAGCAAGATTGCAGATGCGCTGGTATCCAAGGTCTATCAGGATGGCGAAGCAGTGGTCAAGCAGGGAGAGATGGGAGACACATTCTTCTTTGTCGAGGAAGGTGAAGCTGTCGTTACCAAAGCCTTGACCGGCGAGGACGGGCAGACGAAGGAAGTGGCGGTGAATCATTACAAGAAGGGTGGTTACTTTGGCGGTATGTTGGTATCCTCCCTCATGTCGTTGACTCACCATCCGCTCTAGAACTTTCACTTCTCACACGGGAACCGCGTGCAGCGACGGTCAGTGCAGTCCAGCGTGCAGATCCCGCCCTGCCCAAGCTCAAAGTGGCTGCCCTCGATGCGGTCGCATTCACACGTCTGCTCGGTCCTCTTCGCGACCTGATGGAGCGCCGTGCTGGCGAGATTTATGGCAAGCAAATTGCACGTCCTCAGTACTGAGGGTGTATCTATAATGGAATGGTTGACAAATGTTCTCTGCTGTATCGATCCTTGTTTTATTTCAATGTTTTTTTTGCCCAATTTTCCATGTCAATTTCGGTGCCAAGAGCCGCCCCCCCTGAAGTGAGGCCCCAGCAGGGCCCCAGTGAGGCCCGCCCCCCGAGATATCCGAGCCAGTGGTCTGGAGCACTCGTACATACTACTACATAGCTGATTGTGTCCTGGTTACCGTGATGCCAGTCGTGGCGATCGCGTCTGTGCGTGTGAAGGGAAACATGGCAAAAAGGCAGAGAAATATCCAGCGTCGCGCCCCAGACGGTGTACGAGACGTCGACTGAACGTCGGGTTATTGTTCAATTTCGGAGAGTATGATAAAGTGGTTCATCGGCTTTTGGCTTCGCAACCGGGAGATGCTCCACAAAACCTCGGCTTCATTGCCACAGTTTCGGGAAATTGAACAAATCGTGCATGTTACCAGCTTCCGAACTTTGTCTTCCTACCATCGAGTTCTCCGCGCGCTTGCAGGTGGAAGAAACCCTTCGTTCCCTCTTTCTTTTTGAAAAAAAAACCTATAAAACTTCTCTCTCAACACACACACATTCATTACCTTGCTTAACAATGTATGCACCAGTGGATCGTTTGGTGCAGAGGCAGGTCCTCGGGGATATCCTTGGTGGTATTGGCGATGCTGTTAGCGACGTCGCGTGCGTGTTCTTTCCATCCTGCTGCTCATCTTTGCTCATTTCAACAGTGGCGGCGCTAGCTCTGCAGTCAGTGAGGTCACAAGCGCCGTTGGCGGTATAGGAAGTGTTGTTCTCCCGACAGCTACATCGTCTTCGTGCGTGGTTCTCTCTCTGAATCTCCCGATTTCTGGGAAAGATTAACAATCCGTAGGTCCACCAAGGCCACTTCCTCTTCCACTTCGGCGTCCTCCTCAAGTTCTTCGAGCAGGTAGGCATCACTTCCTATCGCGCCTTGTGATTCCGTTGATATGAACATCTAGTTCTTCTTCATCTCGTTCTTCATCTCGTTCTGTTCCATTGGTCAGTCTGCCTACGCCCTCGAGCACCCGTACCTCTGCCTCCTCCTCTGCTACGACCACGTCCAGCAGCTCCTCCTCCTCGGCTTCATCCTCGTCCACAAGTGCGCCTCCGAGCACCACGAGTGAGCCGCCCTCAACGACTGCGACTCCGACAACGTCCTCTATTCTGGAAACCATCACCTCGAATGGTGTGCAGACCGTTGTTGTCGATGAGACAGTCATTAGCCCCTCGGCCACAGCGTCCGCTCCTGTCACTCCGGGCACATCTGGCTTCTTGGGCAACAAGGGCCTCTCCGGCTTTGTGTTCGCATTATGCGGTGTCGTAGGCTAGTGTTTTCTGAGTGCAATCTTTCAAGTTCAAACTAACGTTACTCAAGGCCTTATCCTTATCCTTGCTATTGTGGCCTTTGTTCTTCGCCGCACCCGCCAAAAGCGCCTCCTTGACGAGGCGATCAACTTCGATCCAGCCTCCAATGGAGCCTACCGCGATGACATGGAAGCCGGGCTGAACGAAAAGCGGAACAGCACCGCGAGTTCAGGCAGTGGCAGAAGCAACCGTGGGCACATGCAGGCCGCGTTTGGCACGCAGCCCTCCGCCTTCAACCAGGTTCCGCCTGCGGCGTACTACGATGCCGGGTACAACGCACAATACAGCAACCAGCAGCGCTCGTACGGGAACTACGCTGGTACCAACTATACGCCGCAGTCTCCCGCCGCTGCATACGATATCGGTGCGCGTCCTCAGCAAGCCTACCCCGGCAATGTACAGGCTGTCGGTGGTTACTATGAGGGAAATCGCGTCCAGGCTTCTCCACCACCTCAGGCGTACAGTGGTCTTGCCCAACCCGCGCAAGCGGCGGGCGCTAACCGCTCCAACACTCCCTCTCCTCCTCCCGCGCAGAATCCTTTCGTGGGTTGAGTAGGTACAAACAAGAAATATTGGTGACATCGTTTGTTCAATGGTATGTTGACTCCCATCTTATCTTGGGGTAGTTCTAAGTCGGCTTTCTTAGGACGCTGCTACCAAAAGAAACGGACTGAATTTGTAACTAATCGATATATACTTGCTCAATACCCCTGCCCCCTACATACACTACGTATATTTCTTTCTGACTGCCCACTTTCTCTTCGCTGGGTAGGACAGACTTTTTTATGAACCTTCGAGTCCCGTTACGCTACACGCACCCCACATCGTACTCGCTGCTTTCCCATCGCATTTCAACCTTTGGGTTCTTCGTTCTGCTGGTCACACGTTGCCCACTGATCTTCTTTTGCTCAGAGAGCGCGTATTTATTCCAACCCCAACCCTTCTTCTTTCTGTGTGTGCATTTTTGCGGCTCTTTGGAAGGGCTTAGCTTTGCTTTATATATATTTTGAATACAGTCTGATGATTGTGTATGTGCTGATTCTGGGGTGCTTGCACTAGGATTACATATGCTCATTATGAACATGGCCTATGTCTGATGTGGGAAACTGGTTTGAACTGGCCACTTGTATATAGCTCATCGATAATTGCCAGAGAAGAAGAGAAGTAAAGAACAGGGAGGACATGCATGACAACTGACTTGTACTGAGATATGTGGGTCAGTTTCCTTCCCTCGTTCGCTTCGCAAGAGTATCTATTCCAGTCACAGCTTCTCTTTGTCCTCGAGATTCGGACCCTCCTCGTGCAAGGAAGATGGGGAATGGTCCACACCTTCAATCGCCCTACTACCCCGCAGTCTGTGCTCTCGCCTCTCCAAGAACCACACTAGCCACGTACATCCCAGTGTTGCTACACTGGCGCAGATCATAGCTATCGACCCCTTCTGGAACTTGGGCGCGTCGGTTGCAGGATAGAAAATCAAGGACCACCAAGCGTTCACGACGTTGTTCCACATACTGCATGGTGGTCAGTCACTAGTCGATATTCAAAATTCACTTGCGCTTGTGCAAGGCATACTTCATTGAAGCTAGGACAATCGCTCTTTCCTGGTCATCGTCGGCACATATCTGGTTGGCCCAGCTAAAGTAATGTTGTCAGCTGGTGGCATTCTCCACGGAAACTGGTTTTCACACATACGCGAAAGTCGTGGCTTGGCCTGCGTAGGAAGCACCTGCTATATCTGGTTGTCCCACTTAGCTGTATACCTTCAGACAATGGACGGTTCCTACAGAATGCAGCAAATTTAAGGGCTGTGGGACTGCCCCAGGCCAAGATACATATGGCTGCAAATATGCATGCTACCGCCATGTAGACGAGGACAGGCCACCTTTGACGCGTGGAGTCAGTCCAAGTGGCGCAAACCAACGTCGAGGCCACCGCAAAGGCGGTCATTCCTGAAGGGTAATAATCTAGTGGCTATGCGTTAACGCAAGGGTTCAACGCTGGGTAGGTGGCGCGCCAACCTATTTGCTCGACGGTATAGCCCCCAATAGCTGACAGTCGTCAGATACAATCGCGCCGTCGCGCTGCCGTATGTACGCACCTTTCATCCACTGTCCCATAATGTTATTCGATCCGAAGCATTCTGTCTCACCGGAAATTGCGAACTAGAGACTATCAGTACTAGAGCGCGCGAGAGTATAAACCGAAGGGGGCGTACCAAGAGGCTACATGCGTACCACCGCCATTTGCTGAGGACGCGCTTGAATGTACCCAACGTCACCGGTTTGTGGATAACTTGTATTTCGCCTTGGATACGAGTACGCGCTAACAACCGTTCCTACGGAGCCCTCTGTCATGCTGTGTCTTCCCAAAAGCGGATGAAGGTGCACCAACCTGGTCCGAGAGGTAAAAGGCGTTAGTGGTTGCCGGCAGATCTGGGAACACCAGGAATCCATAAAGTGCGATTGGCATCGTGATTATGCCGTCAATGATAAAACTGCATGCCCTTCAGTCTCGACCCGTTCAATGAGCTTTCACTTACAGCCATCTCCATCCGCTGCGATTAGCGACGCCGTTCAGATGGCTACAGAATTGTCAGATCAAAGTAGTGGTGAGGATGCTGCTGCTTTACGTGTATACAGCTGCTTGCAGAATACCCGAAAAGCTAGGACCATCGATTAAAGTTGGACTAGGCTCGAGTATGGGAGGCATTACAGTGTTCCAATGAGTCCTGAACTCGTAAAAATACCTGACAGTCAGTTCAATATGTATGTAACGGTGGAGGTATCCATCGAATAGACATACCTGAGCGTTTGCCAAGCTCGTCGGGCTTGTACCATCTATCGTGAATATTAGCAACTTTACAAGTGTTTTTAGCTATTAGACGGACGAGCCAAGGACGTAGTGTGTTCCCACGAACGTGGAGGACTCGGCCATTCCCTGGAAGAAACGGATAGCATAAATCTATTTGTAAATGTCAATCCAAAGGCAAGGGTCCCAGGTTGTGAGTCGGGCGCACTGATTCGACGTTGTGCACGGCGCTTGTACTGAAGAGTAAACATATCGGTTAGCACGGTTCGGTAGGCTCAAATCGAGGGTAGTTACGTGAACGTAAGCACACCCCAGACGATTTGCATCAAGGGGAGCCAAATTCGAGGCGGTACCCATTGTAACATGAGGTTGTCTGGAGGAAAAGGGAGACGACTTGCAGCGACTTGACCTCTTGGATTGAGTACATGACTTACTGGGTATCATTCCAACGATGTAACCGCAAGTGAATATGGTGTTGATTTTCTATTCAAATGCGAGGAAAGTGTGTGAGCTTTGTGCATGTGTAGGGAGAGTTCATTTCGAAGATGGTCAGCATACTGACATTGTATTCAGTGCCATACATGTGCAGTTCTTCCTTCATGCCTTCGAACCATTTAGAAACCAGCAAGTGATGTGCCATCGGGAGCTAACCAGAAACGAAAGCATTCGAGATGTTGGACCGGTCCAGATCTGTGTAGTGTGAGATTTGAAGGTAACGCGTAATGGATATTCGCGGGACCTACAATTTGTGAAATACTGTACGAAAGATAAGATCTCAGATGGATTTGATTGGATATGACAGAAGGGATTACCATGAGGCAGCAGTAGCTCAAGATGAAGGAATCAATTTTGAAAAGCAGCTTTGCCTCTTTGCCAGACGCATTTCCCCACAAAGCGACCCTCATTTTGGAGAGAAAAGCCATGGGAAACTCTGAGGTTGTAGTCGGTGGAGAACCAGGCAGGACCAGACTCTCTATCGACGGCCAACGATATAATCAAAGTTGGCCTGTAGTAAGCGTTTTACTGTCAGAATGCCGAAACGATCGCGATCGGCTCCCTAACCAACTTTGGCAGTTTATCCAGCTCGCCGCTTCCGACGACGACGACGACGACGGCGACGCCAAAAAAGTCGATTTGGATTATTATCCGAGGACTTTGCCGGGGTGGTATCCGGCATCGAACATCACAGCGCTCAAACGTAGCATCTCTCTTTCTTTAAAGTATACTCGGTTAGGTTTGTCCGAGGCCATATGGCTAAGAGATGACGACAAGGCGCGATTTCCAAGTCCTGAAGCGAAGCCAAGACGGAAATCTACCCGGCACTTCCGTGAGAGCTTGAGGCGAGCTTGAGGCTTGTGTCCGATTTCAGTCCAATTGTCTGCGCCACCTCATCGTTCATCTCCTGCTACCGTAGCATCCAGGCCGCAGTTCGATGCGTCCAGCACAGCATGCATGCATACACGCGTTTACCTTGTCCTACTGGGTACTGGGCAGGCAGTATGAGTATATTGGCGAACACAGTCCCCGGGTCACGGTGGACCCAGGAGTTGCAATTTATTCCGACTAGAAGAGGCGTTTTGTCAGCGGTCATTGACTCATCTCTCCGCCGTGTGTGTTTCGGTTCGCCTCTTGTATCACCAATCATATTTCCCAAGTCGTTCTCGACGGCTTTTTGCCGATCCTATATAACATCGCGTCCCCCCAACCCAACTCTGGTTCTTCTCCGCTGCCTCCAGCCTCCTGCTCCCGTGCCATCATGCGGACCCCAAGGCGCTCCCTCTTTCTGCCAACACTGGCCTTTGTCCTCTTGTCCTCTTTGCCTCTGAGGGCAGACGCGTCTACATCGGACGCGGTGTTACTTTCTCGAGCGGAAGCCCACGAGCATAATGTCCACGAGCATAAGATGAACATGCACGAACATGTTCACAGTGGCACAGTTCTGGAGCATTGGAACGAGACGCTGGTGTGTACTACGCCCCCTCCATCCTATCTCAATCCACTGAACATCCTTAGCAATTGGAAACGCATGCCCCAACACCACCATCCTACTTTACGCTCGATTTCGACAATGTGCCGGAGACTGAGCACAAGTACACCGGCTTGATGTTTTTGCATGGGTTGCTCATGGGATTGGCCTTCTTTGTATCGCTTCCAGCGGGTGCGTTGTACTTACTACGCCAAATTTTACTACTGATATCCTGATGCCTTACGCTCAGGCATTGCATTGCGCTCGGTTAAACACGCTTGGCACGGGATAGCCGTAGCTTCTTTCTACGGGTTTATTGCAATGGGATGCGCGTCCAGCGCACTGTACACGAAACTGAGTCCCCATCTGTGAGTCAACCCAGCTCTCCAATTCATACAACTCACCGACTTCGTTCATCTCCAGATATGAAGGTGATTCACGTTTGTGTGTTTGGTGAGATCATAGCTGAATATTTCTCAGGACAAGCGCACTCCCGGCAAGGATATCTCACCATTCTCGTGGCCGCTTCCCTTACCATTGTTGACCTGCTCTCCATTATCCGTCGAATCTTTGCGTTTGTACGGAGTAGACAGAAGTTCCAGCTGCGGACATTCTGGAATAGTACGATCCTGGGTCGAGATGAGACCTGGCTCAAGGATCTGACTCCAGAGGAGTACGTTGGTTTGGTGTCGGAGGAACCCGAGGAGATCGAGTTGGATGATTCTGGCAAGGGACTTGCGAGCCCAACATCCTCTGAGCGCCGGGTTCACTACGACGAGCGGACAATTCACGGGTCGACAGCGCAATGGGCAAACGATGTCAACCGCGCACACTCGGTTACCTCGGAAAGAACGCTTCTAGGTTCACGCTCGATGCATTCGGACGACACCTTGGACGTAACAAAACCCAGCTACCGGACGGCGGTCGGCTGGAAACAGCGCATCGGCAACGCGGTTTTCGCAACTGTCGAGAGGTCTCTTGTGATAGCCGGGTTTGCTCTGGTCATTTCTGGTATCGTCGTGTATACAGGTGAGTGCTCTCCATCGGTACTACTGGGAACCTGCTCATATCCGCTACAGGTGGATGCAGAGAAAATTACATTACCGGCTGCCTTGCCCATCTTATCAGTGCGTGGTGGCCATGCATCACCTCTTTGTGCAGAGTGTTTATTGTGACGTTTAGAGGGTGGAATCTTTTGGTGCTACGGATTGCTCACATTCGCGCGCTATTTGGGAGCGTATTCTGATCTTGGCTGGTCGTGGAATGCGCCTGGGGATCGCAGTACACCTACCGCGGAGTTCGTCGGTAAGCGCAACTCATTCTTGTTTAGCTATGAATGCTAATGTAAATACAAAGAGGCGTTGGTTATCACGCTTTACGGCTGCACCAACACATGGCTAGAGCGACTAGGGGCACTCCCAGGCTCACCTTACACGACGAAGCAGATTCAACATATCGGTATAGCGGTACGCAGCATACCTTTGACTCTTCCTTTGCTCTGTCCTTACTTGGTCTCGAGGTTATGTTCTGGTTCGCAGGGCTGATAGGAATGGCTTTGGAATCAAAGCGCTTGCGTCGCTGGGTGTCTACCATGACCGTTGCTTCCCTACCTGCCTCTGTCGACCGCAACAGCGAAGCGGTGGCTGAACCCCCCTCATACAGGGGAAGCTTCAATCCTTTCCCCGCTCTCGTTATCGGTGTCACCGGTACTGCTATGGCCGCACACTTCCAACCATACCGCTTCCAAGTAAGAGTACACCGTCCGACCACCAGCACCATCTAACTAGAGCTTTCTCAGGTTGAAATCCATATGCTTTGGGGTAACCTCCTAGCGGGCTTCGCTGTCTTGCGCTTTTTGACGTATTTCTTCCTCTGGCTCAACCCGCCCCGTTCGCTGCTGCCATCCCGGCCACCGACAGAGGCGCTGGCCAGCTTTTGCCTCGCCGCGGGAGGAATGGCCTTTATGTTGAGTACGGAAGAAGTGACAATCGCTGCCATGCGCCGTGGGAGGGATGACTGTGCGTTTGCTCTGTCGGTGCTCGAGTCTCATACTGACCTATTCCCTCACAGCAATGATGTTTGCAAACGTGACTGTTGCCATCACCTGTCTGGCATTCTGCTGGCTGGTCGGTGTCGTTGGTTTCAAAGCTTTCCTCAGAACGAGGTCTTCACCCAAAGTCTCCTTCCACGACACAGCCTAAATGAGGCTGGGATGTATCCTTCTCTCTTGGTTCTTAATGTATGATTATTCATTGCCCTTAACGAATTCCCTTAGCTCGTCTGAGCCTCATTTAATGCCCCGTCCACGCCCCCTCATGTTCATACTTTTACACACCGGTATAATATTAGCAGGTCACTTTCTACGATTCCTCTTTCATCGCGCTATACCGGTGGTATTGATATCCAAATGTACCCCTTGTTTGTGTCTGTATTACGCTGGTGCTGCATACATCGAGTACGCGTAGTCACCGAGCGCTCCCATCCAGATGAGGAAGCCCGACCACCCACAGGCAACGAAACCATTCCAGCAGCTTTCCCTGCTCTCAAAGTCTGTCTGGTACACTGCGCGTGCGAGCTGTGCCGCCCCGAGTCCTACGCCGAGGTAAAAAGGCGCCGCCTGGCCATTGAGGAGACCCGCATAGGTGATGAGGGAAATAGACGAGGCGGACAAGCCAGTGAGGATTTGTCGTGAATGAGGCCCGAACAGCAGTGCCGTAGATCGGATGCCCATGTTAACATCGTCGTGCTTGTCCTGTTACCCATCCCGGGTCAGACCAGAGAGTTCATGAAGTGGCCGCTGTAAACATACCTGGTGTGCGTAGATGGTGTCGTAGACGAGAGTCCAGCACACGCCGCCGGCGTAGAGCGGCAGACAGACCGTCCAGTTTGTAACTCCTGCAACAGCCGACCAGCCGAGGAGCGCACCCCAGTTGAATGCAAGACCTGGACAGAAGTTGGGATGCGGGGGTCGGATGGATAGCCTGGGAACGTACCTAGGACAGCCTGCGGCCAGTGCGTGACGCGCTTCATGAATGGATAGATTGTCACTACTGAGAGTGAAGCAGCTCCAAGCAGGATACTGCACAAAAATGGATGAGATTGGAGGCCATTTCTGAGAGGATCGAGTCGGACCTGTACCAATTGAACTGCAACAGGACAGCCAACCCTGCGGACAATTGCACGGCTAGGAATGTCCAGGCTTGTGGCATGGTGATGTCTCCTTTGGATAGAGGCCGCTCGCGCGTACGTTCTGGTCATGTCAGCCGAGCACTTTCAGCCGTGTGAGGCTGCTCACCAACACCCTTGTCCAAATTTCTATCCCACATATCGTTGATTGTGCATCCAGCACCTCTCATTATCAGAGCTCCGGTTCCAAATAGGCTAATGAACGTCAACGGGACGGTGTATGGTGTCTGAAGCGCGTAGGCAGCCATGGTAATTGACCATGCTGGGTTTTTGTCATCAGCATAAGATGCAAGTTACAACGTTCGTACGCACTGCAAGGATAAAACAAGAGCAAGGTCCCAATGGGCTTGTCTATCCGAGTGAGATAAAGATATGGTCGCACTTTTAGAGGAAGTCGTTCAACCCATGACTTCTTAGCAGGGACCGCGCTCGTCGACTGCAGACGCGAAAATTTGGCGCTTTGAAGTTGCTGAAGCGCGTTCTGGCCAGCTACGACGCGTCGACACCCGAACGTCGCGTAAGGGCGGCAAGGGAGATGATGGCGGAGGAAGAGCATGATCGTTCCGGACAACCGGAGCCTGATGCCAATGCCTGGCGACATGAAATGGTTATGGTTCCACGAATTCTGTATTCTGACTGCTACAGATCGACTATCCAAATTGCGCTCTCATAAGATGTTAATCGTCCTCTGCATCCACAAATCCAACGGTATCAAAATCCAGCCCATTCTTTGCCCAACTTGAAGGTCCACGACCAATCTATGCGCATGTCAACAACAGAAATACAAACGCAAAGAGATGCACCCACCAGCAAAGACATTTCCGTCGTCATCAATAACACGGCTCCTCACACTGTAGGAGCCACTGCGAGCGAGCATACCAGAGGGAGCTTCGTCCGATTCAAAGTTCTTCTCGTAGGGCTGGCCCTGGGGATGGGGACCGTAGGATCCGAGCATTTGCTCAAGTTTGTCCACTGTGAACAGTGTTATTACTATTCGAGGATTGTGGATGTATCCACGCACCCTTGACTCCAGCACGCTTGACAATTTGGAGGTACCGGACACCCTAGAGATTGATGAGCGCATGTTGACTGCACGGATTCGACAAGACGCACAGAAATGATTGAGTGGTTGACCTTGAATTTGATGCGTACGCTGGAAGCAATGGGTGTTAGGGGGGAGATTGGCGAGATTGGCAACGCAACACACTTGTATTCAGCGCCCTCCTTGATAACAATGGCCTCTTTTGGTGGGTTGCTAACGTCCATGATGATATGCTTGCCGGTTGGGAGTGTCGGGGAAGCAAGCTCGAGAGTTAGAACGGTAACCTGATGGAGGGAAATGCAGTGAGCACCAAAGAGTAATGAGTATGGTTGTCGCGCACCTGAGGACCACTGGCGGGGGCCGCCGATGAACCTGGGACGATTCCGAGCGATGCTTTCCAACGGGCCAAACTGTCCCAACTATTCAGATACGCGGGCCCTGCAACCAATGTTGAAGACGCACCTCTCATCTTCCGCGTCAAGTTGGGCGTATTCGTCGGCAGTTTTTGCAGGACCAGCAGGCTTGTAGCCTTATAACATTCTGTTCGGATGCTTCACATCACGACAAGAAGTGAATGTGCGTACCAGGAGTGGAGGAGGGTACGAGGTCGTCGTCTTCCTGAGGCTGGCAGTGTCGGTGAGCACGTTGTTAAACATCGGCGTATTGCGGCACGCACTGTAGACATGATGGTGGTCGTCAGTCGTAAGTGACCATCGTGGTGAATTACACTTGATCAATCCGATTTTCCCACGGTCATCTGGGCGTCACGCCACTCGACCATATACCGTATTCAAGGAATCAGTGAGTCGCAAATTTCACAACTTGCATTCCACGTCGCAAAATATGTATAAATGCGAATATAGATAGTAGTTGCTCCCGCAGTAGAGTTGTAATCAAGATCATTAAAGTAAACAAGTAGATATGTGCGTACAACAAAACAATTTAGCGCTAGCCTTGTCCGATAGAGCTTATGCATATACGGTAGTTTCCAGCCATAGTGAGCCGGTCATTTTAGGGCCTGGGATCATGCATGGCTTCTGTCAATTTTAGTAGGAAATCATGCTATGCGTGACGGCAAGACATACCACGGAACCAGCAACGCCCTTTAAGCTGGTACGGACAGTCGGGTCCATTGGGACAAACGTGACCTTGAGTAGAAGTGAGCAAATATTCCGGAAGGATGAATGCAGACTGTTCACCCCAGCAGCAATTAGTATGCGGGCATTGTTCACCTGGAAGACAAGACTTATGAGATGCAGAGCACACTGCTCAAGGAGATGGACGTACCACTTTTGATGTAGTTGCAGGGAGCCTTTTTCGCCGATATCGCAAGATGTTCAAGCTGTCCAGGGCTGAGCTTGTAGTCATGGCCGTACTTGCACGAGCCCTATTCAGGGCCATTAGCAAAGGGCGCGCGCGACGCAGATTGAACATACCTGTTCTTTGGTGCATGCACCCATTATGTAGTGCTCATTGCACGGAGGCGGGCTCTCTGAAGACACATGAGACGTGCTTGAAAATCGTAACCCAAACATACGTTTGTGCAGAGGCTAGCCATTTATGTCAGCATACATATCATAGAGGAGCGACAGTTTGGTCTACCAGTTCAGGGTTAAGCATGCCACTGGCCTCAGAAGAGGTCATCGAAGAGATGGACCGGGAGGCTGGCGACTTGGGGCTCGGAAGACCTCCACTGTGACGACGCCACAACGGAGTGCCGGGCGAAGTGTTGCCTGTGAAAGAGGGAGGCGGTGGTGGCGAGGGAATGCAGTATGTCATAAATAGAGAGGGCGCGCGGAAAAATTGCTTTTGGGGCGCTGAGAGGAAGGATATGTTATCTTGAATGAGAGCGGGTGAATGCTCAAGTGGGGTGGCTGTGGGCAACGGTGTTAGAACAAAGCATACTACGGGGCCGCCGTACGTACAAACCACAAACAAATGAGCAGATGGCATCTTCGCATAGTATGACACGGAGTCTACATACAATCAACCAGGTGCGAAGAACCTGAACTGTGAACGCACCTATGATCTTTGTCTGAGCCTCAAGGCGGTCGCTGACCTCAATGACACAGAATGTCGGAGCCAAAGAGCTAAACTCTCTGAGAAACTGGCGGAAGCTGCCTGGATGGCTGCAAAGGCCCTCCTTAATCAAGGTTGCCTCTGCACGCACAGTGTCGATGTACAAGTTGACCATGAACCTCAACTTGCTGCCCGTGTTTGGAAAGTGGACTTGTTTGGCTTCGAGAGCCTCTTGGACGACGGCGGTGAGACTGCGGGCGGCTTCCTGCGCGCCCTGGTATCCGAGAGACAGTAGACGCGTATCAAAAAGCGCTGACGTTCCGTCGATGGCAACGACGACCATGGGCGGCGGCATCTGACAACCTAGTTAGTGGACGGGCAATACGTTTCGGCGTCGTTTCACATACCGTAAACTTGACGTGGTCGAGCTCGGCCTGGAGACGTGCGCATTCGCGCTCCAACAAGACTTGCTGTTGACTCGACGCGAGGCGCGCCGCTTGGGAAGTTATTGGGGCTCATATTAGCAGGATGACTTGGCGTACCATCGATGCCCAACATCGCTTGGTCCCTACGAACAGTTCATGAGTTACGTCGCTCGCTGGAACAAGCCACACAACACTCACCATATCTGGGCACTCTGGGTGTGGTCGATGAATAGGTTGTGTGAAATGGACATGGTGGCAAGGGAAAGAAAAAGTTGGTCGACAACGCGTCGTACACCAACATAAATACTCAGCGCCCCGCAATTGTATCAAGATCACAATAGTTTAATGGGCACCTGGGCTGTGCGGGGTTCTGCCCTGCCTGAGCCGAAGAATGGCGACGACAGGACCCGGGTTTATCTCTTTGTCGACCATGGCGGACAAAGAGTGGATTTTGGACCGTTCAGGAAAACGGTCTGCACAGGGACCTCTTGCCCAGAATGACGGTCGAAATGTAAGGTCAAGAGCTTCGCATCTCTCTGCAACGCACCTCCTCCAGTGCCCACGGCCTTCGTCAGGCGACGACGCGTGTGGCAACAAGTTTACGACACGAGCATACTCCCAAAACCAATTGAAAACTATCTGGCTGCAATCTGTGAGAGCGCCAAACGCACGGTCACAATCCAAAATTCGACGCAAGCCACCAGGGTGGGTAGTGCACCATGAGAATCCCCGTTCGAACGGCAAGACCCGAGCGGGTAGTACGAAAAGCATATTTCGAGGGAGTAGAGCGAAGATAGTCTCCTCAGCCCATTCACTCGTCCGTTGACTCCGTAGCCACGGCGCTAATGCCTCACGGCTGCGGTTGCCATCGGGGCCGTGTGACAAAGTGTGTGAACAATGGCGGAAAGCATTTTCCTCCCCAACTCCTCATCGCGGGGGCCAAGCCAGTGGCCAACTAGCCATAGCCGACGGGGCTAGCGCAATTTACAAGATTTGTACAACACTTACATTCAATTAAAGCCACACATGATACGTTGCGATGGAGGGAATTAAACCTCTTATAGATAGTAACATACATACCGTGGGAAAATACTGTGTGTCTGGAGACCTCTTTGACCACTTGCGACATCGAACTCGCTGTCTATTGATTATCCGCCTCCTTGTGCATGCTAGCACCGACGAACTTGCACTTCTTGCGCTTCAGGAAAAGACATTTGCTCGCCTGGGGGCATGTGTGACTATACACGCAATTATCACCCCAAGTGCATTCTTCGCCTACAACCCTGTGAGCCTGTGCGGTGAACAATGAAAGAACTAGCATACCTTTATTCACCGCGGGACACGGTGCCTTCTTTGCGTTCACCGACATTTCCCTATAGTGCTCTTCTTGCAGAACGAAATCGTGGGCGTACTTGCACGTCGAGCCATGCTTGCAATTCGCAAGATAGAACAGCGTGCAAGGAGGAGCGGGTTTCTGCTTCGAGAGCGGCTGTAGTAGTGTCAGGCATCGATGCATGGTGTCGAGGTAATCGAGCACTTACCAAACTGGAATCCACTTGTCTTGGAGTCGAATGCAGCGCGGTGAACGAAGTTGAAACAATCATATCCAGGTCATCGCTATCTTCGCTTGAGCTACTACCGCCGGCCTCCAATTCAGGCGTGGGAGGGCGTCCAGACTGCATCGTCTTGGTGGTCTTGAGAGCGAAGGAATATGTTCGAGGGGATGCGGGAGCCGGGCGCTTGACCACAATAGGTTCTGGACAGTCTGCGGCGGCCGCAACTTTCTGAAGCTCCGGAGATGGAGTCCGAGTTGCAGTGGGCATACAGACTGGCTCAAGAGGAGGTGACGGAGGTAGTGTCGGTAGGGACGATGGCCGGACGACGCTCGATGAGCGACGAGACTTGGATAGGCCAGAGGGGGCGGACGGGCCAAGCTTTTGGGACATGAAGAGGTCGGGTATTGAGAACGACGGTAGGTCGAGGTCCGAGATCCCCGCAGCCATGTCAGTGTAACTCTTGAGTAGCACGAGCTTAGACTTGTATCCTGCTGTTATCTGAGAACGGAGATTCGCGACGTAGCCATTATCGTGGCAACCTGCGGAGACGTTAGTACAGAGGGAGGCCGCCGTCGTCGAGACGTACCAGCGAACATAATCTTGGACGTTTGAGGAAGCCGGATGTCGTCTTCGAGATGAGCTGGACACTCAAGGTTAGCTAGCGATACGCTAACATTGAGCCACCGTACCCTTAATTTTCGCATCTGCAGCCTCTTTGCCACTTCCGACATCTACCATGACGAAGCGCTCGGTAGCCTGGTTGAAACCCATGGCGAATTCGTCAAATTTAGTCTTTGCGGAGGAATGACCATAGCGGCCGAGAGCCTCGACAAGGCCGCGCTTGTTCAGGAAGACATATACCCATACTTGGTATTGCTGTGGCCCACCATCGACGGCTTCGGTCATATAATGCGAGACGCCGTTCGAGAGTTGTTCTGCAGCGATATGGCCACCCACGGCACCTTGCGATATAAGTTCTGGTGTAAAGATGGCACCGTCGCCGTCGATAAGGATGACTACGCGATAGCCACCACCCTTTGGAGCCCCGAGTAAGTACACTTTGTCTCTTAAGAAGCGAATACAGTAAACTGACTTTGAGTTGGGTTTCAAGAACACCAAGTTGGGCCAGCGCATCAGAATGAGCCTGCTGAGCGTGCTTATGGTCAGCGTCAACGGCATCGTAGGCGCGTTTGTATAGAGCCAGGTCGGATTGAAGGCGTGATATTGTCTCGAGATATGTTGATTCATTTCCAAGGATGCTCAGCATCTCTCCTTTAGTGAATGAGTAAGTCAATGTGTCCATAGAATAGCGCGTGAGTACGTACCTTTCAATTCATCGAATCTTTGATTCCTAAGGATGAGTGATGTTAGAGATTGCAGCTCGAACACAAATGGAAGAGTGCCACTCACAACACATGAGCCTTACGGTAGCTCGCATTAGACTCGGGGGGAGCGTCGAAAGACATGACTGTTTGGGAGATGGGCGAGATGCGGCTCTGTCATATATAAGTAGCCAAAGAGAGGCCATCACGAACATGCGGCGGGTGCATGCCAATTGGGGTTTGAGTGACCCCACGTTGGGACAGTGCTGCATTGAAGCCTGGCAAGCGATAGACCAGCTCCGTTGCTGCGATATGCATAGCGATATGGAGACCATGAGGAGGAAATCACATTTGTCCAAGTCGCTGCGCCAATTTTTCAACATCGCAGCGGCTGTGATTGCAAAAAATTGCGCCACCGGATTCAACGCGTTTCCAATGACAACGCACGCCCTGAAGACATTGAAACAAACGCCCTAAGTGGCCAATTCAAGATGGCCGCGAGAGGAGAAGCCTGCCACGACAGCACGTGATCGTCCGGCCTTTCTGGTTTGACTTTCACCGGCCCATCGCGATACCTACACCTAACGAACCTGACGGCATGGCTCAATTCTCCAACGACGTCGCTCTCTCCCCGCGAAAGAGGAGTCGCCATTCAGACCTGGAGGACCACGAATTCACGCCCAAACGCCTCCGAATTGCGTACGCACCGTACCGTACTGCAGTCTTCACAGAGAGTCTAACTTTGCTCTAGTAGCCATCTTGCAACGCCGTCAAGGTCTCCTACGAAACAGACCCCAACAATAACAGATCTACCATCACATCTATCACGCCTCTACACTATTCAGAATGGTCTGCAACACGCCCTCTCCCATGCTCTCGCGTCGTGTGCCGTGGCTCCCTCAGCGGATACTGGCATCGTCCGTGGTGTTTTGAATCATATCTCCCTGCAGTCGTACAGTGGTATTGCCACACAGTTCAGTATTGACGACCTTCGTCGGCTCTGTTGGATTTGGGAATGGGATGGCAAAACTCTTCCAAAGTCAAATGGCTCTGACGACGACGACGATAATCCATTCATGGACGAGCCAAAGCCTCCCCAAGTTAAGGATTGGAGCCGAGGGGCAATGGGATTCGTCCTTACTGCAGCTACACACCACTCCAAAACGGACAAAAGGCGCACACCGGCCTATGGGATTGGCATCGAGGTCGAGTGCGACCTTGATAAGGGCACGAGTGGAGGAATGGCAGCCGTCGCGCGCTGGACGGCTGCAGCGGAGCAGCGAAAGTCTGAGTTTCGCACTAAACTTGTGAAATGGACAGAGGTAACATCACTTGGTTCCCCAGCATCACTCAGAATACTCATGCTTCTTTCTAGCTGCATCCTGAGGACGATAATGTTCCTCAGATCCCTCTAGCCGATTTACCAGCTCTCAGTGCTGCCGCGCCTCAATCCTCCCTCACTCGTGTTTTTGCATCCCTTTCGCCCAAATCCAGAGCCAATGCGTTCCCGACTCCAGCGTTGCTTGCTTCCCCCAGCAGATCTCCAGCGAAGCGTGTCATGCGCGAATTCGTGGTTCCTGACCTGCCCATCACTCCATCTTCCAGGCAGCACTCGCCCATAAAACCATCCCTTTTGGCACACTCCTCGCCAATCAAAAACACTGTTCCATTTCCTCAGACTCCTTCGCGTAAGGATCGTATTCCTCCCACGAACCCGAACACGCCCACTCGACGCGTGCCGCCCACCCCTGCTCGCACACCCACTACATCTGGTGCTTCACTCTCAGATACACCTGGCACGCCTGTTCATCAACGAGGTCGTGATGCTACTACGGTTCCGCAAACACCGACCTCTTCGCGGCGCCAGGCTCTGTACGACCGTGTCCGACAGCGCTCGCTTCAGACATCGCCTACCAGAACGCCAAAGCAAGACGCAGATGGTACGGCACTCACACGCGACCAGATTCTGAAAATGGGACAAGAAAACATGCGACGTCGCGTACTCCTTGGCCGGCTGCCTACAGTCGCGGAAAGCCTGTCGATGTAAGTTTTCTTCAATCCGCATTCTGGCGACCTCTAATCACTTCTGAAGGATGTTTGCGGCACCAACGGCAGGAACTACAGTGACCATGACCCCATCTAGGAAGCGGCGGACACTACGAACATCAGAGGTTGCGGCCTCCATCATGAAATCATCTTCAATGCCCATCTCATCATCGGATGCGAACGAAATGCTGGGGATGCTGGCCGAACTCTGTCCTTTCTTTGTCAAATCTCTCAACCTCGATGGTGAAGAGTGGTTGGAAATGCCTAAGCAGTCTGACACACTGTTTGACGACGATCCCAATCGCACGCCTGTCCCGCCCCCGAGTCCTAGCAGGTCAAGGACTACCAAGACCCCGGAGCAAGAACTGCTTACCCGCAGTCCTAAGCGTGTCACTCGCCAGGTTGGCGGGCTGCGTCAAGTCAGGGAGGTCATACGGAGAGAACTGGACCTTATAGACTAATTGCTTCTCATTTGCTTGTTACTTACTGACCCCAATATCCTCGCCACTTTAACTGATTTGTATGGTCCTTTGTTTTGTACGAACGTCGGTTCATCCGCCCATCCCCTTTATACTACATAGACCTATCGATTTGTAGGCTGCTTGCTCTTGTCATGTCTATCGAACTTTCTCTACACAATTTCCCTCGAGTAACTCTCTCCACAGGCGGTCAAACTCGGGCAGTGCTGAAATGTGTCCTCCTTCAATCCACTGCAGACGCGTGTTTGGGTATGCCTTTTCGAGCGAGTCTGGCATGTCGTGCCCGAGCTCGTCTTCCGTGGCGGCAAGGATATGAAGAGGACGACCTTCTGTGTGTTCCCTGTCCAGCGTGGATGGGTCGAAACTCCAGTCTGAATGTCTCGTCCTGCTTCGCTTTGGAGAAGAGGATAGTGTGCAAGAATTTCTCTGTACTGTTGATGTCGGAAAGCTTGCGCTCAATGTAGGGGTGTGTTAGAAATGATTTTGGTGTTGTCAATAACTGTCGGAATTACTCGACCTCTTGTCAGTAAAAATGACCATGTTATTAACTGTTATATAACAAATTGTTTAAAACAGTCAAAAACCTGTTATTAATGAAAAATAACATGTTTTTAACTCTAAAATATGCAATGAACGACCCTGCGAGTGGAGGGATGAATGGCAGCCAGCCAAGTCATAGCCTTGGTGGCACTACCTCAACAAAGACACGTCTGGGACCGATGTCTACGACACGATGCCCGGGCCCGCCCTCTGGTTGGACGCCTCCCCAGGAAGCAGTCACATTGCAGTTAGACATGTTCCCGTATTTATTTATGCCAAAACTTGAGTAATAGTCCCAAGGCCGCTTGATAAAATGCCTCCCAGCTGCTACTGCTGGTTGCTATCGGATTGTCATAATAGACATCGTCGGACGGGTCACGGAGGTCGATCAGCGTTGATCCGTTTATGTGAAGTACTTATTGCGTCCGCGCGATAATGAACCCAACGCTTCGTTTTGCTTCGTTACCTAAGTGTTCATCCTTTCACCACCCACTGTCAGCTTGAAGTTCTCATGGGCATCTTTCTCTGGCCGATTCGAATGGCAGACGTTTGCCACGGCCACCCGCGCGTGCTTTGTAAATGGAACAAGGTTGACTCGACACTTTGTAATAGTCATCAGGGCAGATACGCAGGATCAACATATCTCGAACTGAATTCAACCAACGAGCCCGCCAAAAGAATGAGCCACTAACTCAGCACTTAGGCCCGGATTGAGAGCATCGGGTTTTTCGCCTTCTCGCACCGACCACCGTGTGCTCCCTGACTCGACCGCGTCATCTTCAACAGGAGACTATCTCTCACCATCAGCAACAAGCGACCGTAAACCGACGATGAGCCCAATCAACACCTGCGTGCTTGGAGTTGGCCTTTCGGGGCTCACATTCCATGTCCCCTTCATCCTGGCTCTGCCTGATCTCTTCATCCTCCATTCCGTGCTCGAGCGCAACCCCACGACCCCGCATGGCAAAACGCACGAGCGCTTCGGCGTCACTCCCAAGGTTCACAGGTCCTTGGAAGACGTACTCAAAGATCAAGAAATCGAGCTCATCATTGTCGGCACACCTAACGAGACTCACTACTCATTCGCGAAGGCTGCTCTAGAGGCAGGCAAGCATGGTAAGTTCTCTCAGCACCCGTTGTCGTAGAACAAGTTACTCACTCACATGCAGTCCTTGTCGACAAGCCAGTTACTTCGACAGCGTCAGAGGGCAGAGAGCTCGACGCACTTGCGAAGGCCAAGGGCCTCGTCCTGTACCCTTTCCAGAACCGTCGCTTCGATTCTGACTTCCTCGCCCTTCGCAAGCTCCTCGCGCTACCCAAATCGTCTGCACAATCCCTTGGAGACATCTATGAATTTGAATCACGGTGCGTAGGATACCCTCATGCATTTACATCCATTCTTACGGCCGATACATACAGATTCGACCGCTATCGCGCCGCTCTCAAGGGCACATGGAAGGATGAGCCCAAGCCCGCTGCCGGACAGACCTTTGATTTGGGAACGCATATCATGGACCAGGCGCTCACACTTTTTGGCAAGCCCTCCAAACTCACCGCCTTCGTCCAGAACGTGAGGGGACTGGGGAACCCCGAGGTCGATGACAGCGTATGTACACTTCTGCTAGAAATAATCAGTATGCTCACCTCTGTCTTCTCGCAGTTCACGATCTACATGCAATACCCTGCTGGCGGGCCTTCTGAGCACCCTTTGACCGTCATTCTACGTGGACAGATTCTTTCTGTGCGCCAGAAGCAGACGCGGTACGTCGTGCGTGGATCGAAGGGCACATTTGAGAAGTCGGGTGTCGACATACAGGAAGACCAGTTGAGGGTGCTCAAAGCTCCTTCCGACGTATTTGGAGAATCGTACGGGCTCGAACCCGAGGCGATCTGGGGAAGCCTCGAGAACTTGGGATCAGATGGCTCCGTTGTGCAGACCACGTATTTATTCTTCTGTTGTCGTTCGGCCGGTACTGACAACACTATAGGTGGCCATCGACTGAACGGGGCGCATACCCCGAACTGTTCAAGAATCTTGCAAACGTCATTAGGAATGGTGCAGAGCAGGAAGTCAAATGGTCTCAGGCGGTCGATGCAGTTGAGTTGATTCAACTGGCGCACAAGAGCTCGAAGGAAGGTATCACCATTGTTTTCTGAGCATGGCAGTGTAGAAAAATGTAGAATCGCGTACAATGTAAACCATGTAATATCTACTTGTGTTTTTGTCTAACGGAACAAGGTCCCCTTCTAACATCACGTATATATGGACTTTGTTCCAAAAACGACATTATGATCCAAAAGATTTTGATCGACAGGCTGGCTGCTTTGACGCGGTGATGCCATGCCCCGCCTCATCCCGCGCTTACTCAAGAAGCTGGCCGAACATCCTCTGTCCGAAACCACATTCAACAGCAAACATGGCACTCCTCCACGCCAATACTCGTTCTCGCAGCCTTCGCCGTCACGGCCGTCTTTCAATTCGAAGGACTACACACGGAGCATACTGCTTAACAAGGACAACCCCATAACGCATGCAAACGCGCATCGGCGACACAAGAGCCTTCCACCCAGTGTTACACTGAGCAAAGCCGCTGAGAAGAGGGAGGGAGCGAGGGAGGGGCCGAGGGAGATGAGTAGGGAAGAAAGGTCTTGGTGGGCTAGTCCATACTGTGCGTATACACCACTTCCCGACGCGTCTTTTCTCACACAACTCTGAAATAATACCAGTGCGTATGCTGGGATCTCCACTCAGAAGATGTCGTGTCACAAATAGGTCGTTGCCTGCCCGTACGTGACGCTCTATTGGGTCGGTGCAATCTAATGCTCTTGCCAGATTTTCTAGTCCGTCTAGGCCAATATCGTATCCCTGATATCATGAAGGAGACGCACAAAGGAACAACTACATTGCTCGCTCCAGATGGACTTGAAAGTTCACGCTTTAGAGTGCGCCGCGCGGGGCGAGCAATGTACGTTGTATGCTGGAAACACGCCATGGAAGAGCACCTTGCGAGTAACACCTCTTACTCTTTCTCAAATGTTCAGAATGACCGATGCCTTCACAGTGGGCGGAAGAATGCTCATGCGTAGTGGGACACATCCCGCACTGGTCCCACAAACAAGCCATCTCCTTCGTCTACGCGTCTTGCAAGAACTCGAGCTTTTAGCTGACCGTATGACTGCATGGCCAAACGCACAACCTCCCCCACCAATTCTTCGCCGTCTCACCCGCGGGGAATTTCAGGACATCAAGGATACAGGTCGAATACCGTTCAAGAACGCTGTCGCGGTTCTTGTCGTTCCCCCAGTCAACAACGACCCTCAAACAAGACAGTGTGCCAAACCATCCATGGAGTCGACACCTTTGCCAGGGGAGGCAGAGCCGGTGCAACCGAAGCGGCCTGCTCTACCAGTATCCGTCTTGTTGCCTTCGGGCGAGCGTCTAGTGGCAGAGGCGTCTGCGTCGATGGCGGAAGAACAGATACCGCTGTATAATGGCGCTTCCTTATTTCCCTTGAAGCCACAACGGGCGGCTTTACACAACCTTTTGTGCCGTGTGCTTGCTCTGGAAAGGAATGCGCGAGAGAAATGCCCCGAGGTCAGGACAAACGAAAGTGTCAAGGCCGACAGTAGAGCCAGTCATGCTTTCGTGCTCTTCTCCGGTCCTGAGTCTGTCCTGCGTGCCGACACAGTGCCTCTGGCTATTGCACTTTGGCGCATTCGCCTTTTTGAAGGCGCAGACTGGGACGATCATCGAGAGGATGCTTGGATTCTCAAAGCGCCTTACCTATCCATGGATATCTGGGAGCCATAATACCAATAGAGGCAATACAAGTACAAGTATATTTTCGATAATTTATGCTTCGACCGCCATGGGAGCTACGTCTGGTTGTACTCGCTTCGACGGCAGATCACCAAGCACCTCCTTGCCTTCCCAGAACCTTGGAAGCTGGTCTCCCGGGACAAAGATGCGCTCGACGTTGTCCTCTGTGATTACACACATGCGAATGCAGCCACCTGAGGAGCCGTCGCGCGACATGGCCAATGCCAAAGCTATACATTATAAGCATCTCACAACAAGAGGAAGCAACAAGCGCACTATTACGGACGAAGTTGACGGTCTCGTCGCGGCCCCAGCCCTCTTGGAAGGTAGCATCGCAGTAACCATAGACATATGTTGACCCAGAGCCGCCAATGGCCCATGGCTGCCGGAACATTCCACCACCAAGAGGGATGTTGTAAACACTAGGGCCGACATCCTTGTCCCATCCAGCAACAATAATACCTGCACTAAGATTGTCCTTGTTCTCGTAGCAAAGCTTCTGGAAGAGGGATGCCGCGGTGTGCACGGGAGGTGGGGCACCAGAGGTTTGACTGAAAGATAATGAGGGCAAATACGCAGGCCGTCACACAGGGAAACATACGCGTGCATTTGAAGATAGTAGTGTACAATGTCCGCAACAGCTTGAGTGTCCGCTGCAGATCCTGACCGACAGCAGTAAACGCGATCGTGAACATGCGTGAGTTTATCAGTGACACGGTTAGCCTGGATGGATGTGAATAAATGGATCCATATAGCAATGTTCACGCACGATGTAGCTTCCCATAGTCGTGCGCGAATCTGCGCCGATGACTACGCCTCCTTCAAACTGGACTGCCATAATCGAGGTCTGCACATCTGGTCAGCGACGAACGGGGCGGCGGTGCAGCACCACACGCACTCCGAGGTTGACCTCGCCCTTCTTAAGGTGGTTGATATCGACGCCGAATACTCTATCCATCGCGGTGGTGAAGGTGCTAAGTAGAAAGAGAGTGTGACCGCTTTTGGAAGCTGACGCGTCAAGAGGGACACGCGTCTTTCGATTCCCGCTCCTTGACTGCACACTTCGATGGCCACTTCACTCCGCTCGCTCTACGAGGAATTGAACCGCTCGTTCGCAGGGCCCAAGTCTGACTTGAAAAAATGCGGAACCCTCTTGTCGCAGCTCAAGGTCCCGCCGCCAGCAATAGCGAAATGCATTTGTTGACATTGTGTAGATTGGATTGATTGAGGCTGGGTTGCTTATTCCCCAGGGGAACGCAAATCCAGAGGATTTGATAGTTGCGCGTGCGTCCCTACTAGCTCCTTTATTCTATCTTTCTGATGTCTTGTAGGGGACATATTGGAGGTTGGTGCTATCTGGAGTATTCGTTCGCGCGACGAGGCATCCTTCGACCGCTACTTCTCTCAGCTTCTGACATTCTACACCGACTACGCGTACGGATCACGCTTCCTCATTTCCCATTACCGTCTGAATGCATCCCAGTTCTGCTCTCCCGCCGTCGAAGCGCGAATACCCCATCCGTGGACTCAATCTTACCCGGCTGCTTACCCAGAACCGTATCGCTGACTTCCACACTACACTCGAGAGTCTGCCTATACCAGCGGATGCCATTGGCGACAACCCCTACATTGCACATCCCGTCAATCTTGAGCGCTGGCTCATGGAGGGTAGCTACCACAAAGTCTGGAATGCGCGTACGGGTGCCCCAGCAGAAGAGTACAAGTACTTTATTGAGAGTCTCATTGGAACCATTCGGTGTGTATTCTCTTTGCAACTTGTTGACTTGCGCTAAACCATATCAGCAATGAGATTGCCAGTTGTGAGGAGGCGGCGTACACGACTTTGCCAATGAAGGATGCCGCATTATTATTGTTCTTCGACACACCATCAGAATTGTTGACATTCGCACAGAAGGTATGAGCACAATAACCGTGTATGCGTTGCGCTCACATTATATCAGCGAGGATGGCAAATCGACCTCACTGGCCAGACAATAACCTTCGCACGAAAGGATGAGGAAAAGAAGGAATTTCCCACGGAACGCCTCATCCAGTCCTCTCTTCTATACGCGCGGGAGCTCGAGCAAATTGTATAATTTCATTTTCAATAATACAAACATCCCAAAAGTGGCCGGAATGAACGACCAGGCTGGCCTTAAATAAGAGAGCTGTCGACTTGAGACAAACAAATGCTATACAAAGCGGCAAAATTGGAAAGATACGTCTCCTACTCATGTAGGTCCTAGTGGCCTCGGTGAGAGGGTGACATCCAATTTCTTCGCCAAATCTTCCACACTATCTCCCAGCGCATTTATCCTGCTGGCACTGAGAATAGAGTGAGAAGTCACGCCCGAACAAAGCATGATGCACTCACTCAGAGTTTGTCCTTTTGCCTATTTCAAAGGCTTCGTGTGGACCCAACCAGGCGCTGTCACCGTTCTTCGCTTTCCACGCCTTCTCCTTCTCCAGCATGACTTGCAGCTCCGGTAGGATACGTTTGTATTCCCTATACATCTAGACCAATCATCAGCATTCCTCAGAAGAGGCGCAAACTGAAAAAAAAACTTACTGTCGCGACGCGATTCCCTAATGCTAGTTCATCATGCTTACTTGCTCCCTCTACATCCCTCTTGATCCTCTTTAATTCGTCAAACCACTTCTTCTCCTCTTCGCTTAACTCTGGGCTTGCGTTATCGATCATGCTTTGCAGTGTCCTGTTTGCTTTGGCCATAAGAGCTGCATGCCCCTCCCGAATGTTCTTCACTCGTTCTTCAGTCTCTTGTCGCTTCTTATTTCGGAGAGCATCCACGCGGCCTTGTAGTTCGCGCGCCTTGTCACAAAGCCTTGCCATTTCACCGCGTTGGAGGCGCATTCGATTCATCGTTTCCTCACTGCCCAACTCGACGTCTCGAATTTGTGATTGCAGCTTGGTCACCACGGTGGCAAGATAGCGTAGTGTCTCCGGCGTGAGCATAAATGGTTGGGAGGGATTGCTCGGCTTCGGCAGAGCGAGCACTTCATTAGAAGGGAGACCGTGTCGAGAAAGCACGGCGGGAATTTTGAACGGCTCCGAAATAAGAGAGACGTAGGGTTTGGGGCCATCAACAGGTTTAAGCCATTTTTGCTTGATGATTGTCGAAGGGGTTGACGCCGATCCAGTCGGTTCAGGTGTCGCAGGGTATGCAGCACCAGGCGTCGAAATGGGTGCCAAAGAGGACGCCTCTGTGCGCAAGTTTAGCGTAAGCGGCACAACCCTCATTGCCGAGGTTAGTACCAAGATGCTATAAGAAATGTAGACATTGTCTGGTAAGGTGACAGCAATGACGGGGTTCGAACATCTGCAACATATTAGTAGTAGAAGTTTGACAACGCTGGAGACGAACTGGCGATCCATTGAGTAGGTCGAAAGCAATAACTGGACAGCAGCCCCAGTGTTCTTCTCCAGTTCCACGGTAAGAGCACCCTGGCTCTCATCCTTCAATGCGCGCGTCAAACTATCCATCACAGGTCCAAGGTGAACAACATGCACCCCAAAGGCGTGGTAGAGATATAGCGTGTCATCATGCATAGGATCAATCACAAACACTGGGTGATTGACTTGGAGCAGTTTCAGTATAGACGGGTGTTCTGCTTCTGCGTTGGGGAAAACGGAGTTGAGCAACTGGGAGATGAGCCCAAGGTCGATTGTCTCGAAAACCGCAAGCATGGGAGGATCATCAGCTCGCATCTGACGAACTGATATTCAGACAAAGTTGTGCAAAAGCAGAATCGCAACACCCACCCTGTTTGTATCCCACCGTGCTTCGACTTTCTCCACGTCCAAGCATACGTCAACTCGACCATCCTGGAAGGAGACTACTACTATGCCAAGGTGTCCGGTTTCCGTGCCATCTTCATCATATCCACTTGGGGCATCGTCCGAAAATGTTACATAGACAATATCTGTGGCATTTCCACCAGGGGAGTCTTCAAGCATCGGCGGCTGAGGAGTGAGCACGAGAGGCCCTTGTCGTGAGGGAGAGGCCTTGACGGTTCGGGGCGGATGGACGCGAATGTTGACGGAAGCGGCCTCGTCGATATTTGTTTCCACTGGTAGTTGCTTCTTTAATGCATCGACATACTTTTGTTGATAATCGTAAGTAACGCCAATAGTGCTTACGCCCCCTTCGTCGAGAAGGGTCCGCTTTGCCTGGATGAAGCATTCGAGGGAGCGCACATATGAGGAAGGGACTGATCTAGTTTAATGTCAGAATTGCAGTGACTGAGAACTCAATGCGACTGACGCGTTTCTTGGGAGGTAGGGACATATGGCATAGATGTCACCTGATTTCATGACACCGTATATTGTGAGCGGGCCCCAGTCTCCGCGGCCCTTGCCCAGTGTAAACGACGCAGCTTCGTAGTCGTCTGTGTCGGCGCTTGCAGCGCTGAACCCTCGTCTTCGAGGACGTTCGGGAACGAAAGAGAGAATTTGTTGAGGTTCCTCTGCATCCACAGATATGTCATATTCGCGGATGCGTCCATCGACTGTGAGCACAAGAAGTGTAGTCCCCGCATCTCCCCAAGGATGCCAGTCCACTTTGGCTACTGCGGGAGATGAACGTGTTGCATGAGTGTTCTGGCCAATTTGAACTGCTCTGAACGGGAATAAGCGGCGTCGCCTGGAATGACAGGGATACCCACTTGCAATCCAATTTCTCTGGTACAAGTCGTGAAAAGCCCGGGCGTGGAAGTACGATGATTGCAACCTGGGTTGCACCTGCAACTGCAAGGAGCTTTCCAGTCGGATTCAACGCAATCTGGTGAATGTCGAACTGGACATTCGGCACCCATAACGTCTGAAGGACTGTGAATACGGCCCAGGAGCAAAGACGCGATCGAACACACCTTATACTGCAGATCCCCTTTCGACTTTGTATCCCCCAAACTGGTCATTCGAATCTCTTTCCCGACTGCCACTATGAGGTCCGAGTCGCGAAGTAACATGACTTGACGTTTTCCAGACGCAAGGATCTCATCCTGAGAATAGGATTCGGATTCGGTGAATCTGGAAATTGTGTTCGTCGACAATTCCAGTATGCTCTGGCTTCCACTCGCGTCCAGCCGTCCCGGAAACGCGTTCGGAAGAGAAAAAATCGGATGTGAGCTCAACGCGTCCATACTCATAGTGGCGGCAGGAGCGTAAGTTCCGTTTTGGGATATAATGATGGAATTAAAAATGGGTCAAGATATATCCAAAAAAGGAACTTAGATCTCGACGCGTCACTGACTTGCGCGTCTCTCTGCAAGCAACCATGACCTCCATCGGCACAGGCTACGATCTCTCTGCGAGTACATACTCTCCAGATGGCAGGATATTCCAGGTATGCTTAGGATCAGCCGTGATGTACCCATCTTGACGCGGAAAGTGTAGGTCGAATACGCAAACAAGGCAGTCGAAAACTCTGGGTAGATATCATCCTGCATCCCCCCCACCCACTTTGAGTTGAGAATGGAACAGCACTGCAATTGGACTTCGTGTAAAGGATGGAATTGTCTTTGCCGTCGAGAAGCTTGTACACTCCAAGCTGCTGGTCCCAGGCGCGAACAGACGCATTATGACTGTGGACAGACATGTCGGTCTGGTGTGTACACAATCCCATGAATGCTCCTAGTCCTCAACCTACTTCAGGCGACAGCAGGATTCTTGGCTGATGGCAGAACCATTGCTACTCGCGCAAGAGATGAGTCTGCCGGGTACCGTCAAACATATCTCACACCGCCTCCACTGAAGGCTCGTCTACTCCCTATCCACGTCGCTATTTCATTCTCAGCCTGTTACAGACACTGGCAGACCGCCTGGGACTATATGTCCAAGCATACACGCTATACAGCTCGGTCCGTCCATTCGGTATCAGCACAATCCTTGGATCTGTAGACAAGGACGGTCCCCAACTTTATGTGATTGAGCCCAGTGGTGTTTTCTTTGTATGTTGACATCTCACCCACCCTTCATCTGTATGCTCAATCGTTTCAAGGGCTACCATGGTGCTGCTGTTGGCAAGGGTCGGCAGCTGGCAAAGACTGAACTCGAGAAGATTGATCTCGCCAACATTTCCACGCGACAAGCTGTGAAGGAGGCTGCACGCATGTATGGCTAATCTGCTCTTTCCTCGTGACTTGCTGACTCTCGTGCAGCATTTATCTTGTGCACGACGACGCGAAGGAGAAAGAGTTCGAACTCGAAATGTCCTGGATTGGAGATGAGTCCAATGGTCTGCACCAGCCTGTGCCCAAGGACCTGTTTGACGAAGCAGAGAAAGCAGCCAAGGAATCGTTGGAGAACTTTGAGTAATTGGGTAGTAGCCAGGCTGGTCTTGATTTGCTCAACAAGGACTTGTTGTACTCAAACTGCAGCGTTTGCATGGTCCTTTCTTTCCATCGCTCAAGGACAGGGTGTTGCAACGTAGTTATTACATTGCACTTATAATCAAATCGAAATACTGTATAATACATGGAGATATCGTGAAAAACATTCAGTAAACATACCGGACTGAGAAATGGTAAGCTTTCTGCATTGCGAGTCAACACAAAAGACGTACACTCTGGGTTCTGCCAGTCGGTGAGATCGTCAAATGCGTGCTTGTGCTCGATGCGCTCGGAGGGCTCGTTGGCGTCTGCGACATCGGTCGCAGCACCAGCAGCGCGTCTCTTGAGGACATTGAGGCGCATGAGACGTGCGCGGAGGAAGATGATTGCGCCGAGTTGGATGGCATACATGATAATGTGGGTCACCCATGCACGGTAGTACCCAGGGCTATCCCGAGCCTGGAATACCTGGGGCCCGATTGCATTTCCCACGGCCCAAGCACTACAAAGGGATCAGCACGCGACATTGACGTGATGCCAAACAAACGCACATGAAGACCAAAGTTGATGCAACGACTTGCTTGCTGCGACCACCAACGTTTCCGGACATGACAGAGAGGTTAAGAGTTGCCACAGCGCCGAATCCTTGGGTGCAGTAGAATGCGATAAGCAGGCCGACCTTGGTGGCAGGGCTGATGCGGACGGTCATGAAGGCAATGGTTCCCGCAATGTTCGGTAGTGTGAAAATCTATAACTGCTATAAGTATGGTTTCGGAACAGGGAATGTGCAACGTACGAATGCCAGGACAAGTCTCTGGTTGAAGCGTTTCGACAAGTAGGCAGCGCTGAACAGGAAAGACATGATGATAGCGCCTTGTGCAATGGCGAGCAGATACGTCTGCAGACGGGTGAAGCCAAACTCAGTCAGGATAATGTTGGAAAATGCGCCGATTCCGCCAGTAGGGAGCGCATTGGTGAAGGAGATCAGCGTAACGGACCAAACGGTGAGGTCCTTGAATGCCTCGACTGTGGAAGTTTGATAATCAGCGGCTTGCGCAAGACGGAAGATTGGTTTACGAACATGCTTGCTCCTTCTTGAATTCCCTGTTTTGGATACCGGTGTCGTTCTTTCTTACGCGCTCCGCGATAAGGTGGCGGTCCTCTTCGCTCCAGCAGGTTGCACGCATAGGAGAGTCAGGCAACCACCAGAGGACAAATATTCCCCACGCAAAAGTGAGGCATCCAAGAAGTGTGAAGAGAATCTGCCAGTTCTTGATGGCGGCGCCGTCGATTTGGGAGATACCGTATGCGATGAGACCACCGACGCATTGTTGGAAGCCGTTCATGGAGTAGAAAGAGCCGATGACAAGGGCCTGTTCCTCACGAGTGTACCACATCGTAGAGAGAAGAACAAATGCGGGCTGGCAGACACACTCGAACATTCCGAGGAGAGTGCGGACGATGACGAGACCAGCAAAGTTGTGGCAGGCCGCGGTGCATGCGAGAACGGCTCCCCATGCTGCAATACTACACAATCGACGATAAGTAAAGTGAAAGAAGAGGAAGTTAGGATGGGTGACGCACTTGAAAGATAGGTACTTCGCCACTGGAAGCCGTTGAAGGAGTCGATTCGTAGGGAACTCCCACACAAGAATAGCAATGTACACTAGCAAAGGACTTGTCTTAGTATTCTTCCGAGGTACCTGCGTGATTCACTTACCGCATGTTGTGAGCCAAGCGTACTGCTGGCCAACGAGGTGTGTGTCTTGGACTATGCCCATGATAGACGCGAAATTGATGGTCCTGCCAATGTATTAGAAAAACAGAGCATGAGGCTAGACAGATTGCAATAGTACCCTTTGTCCAGAGCCTGTGCGACTAAGCAGGGCTGTTAGTAAGATCCCGACGGAGGGAAGGGCAATGCACATACAGTATGTGATAACCATGACTAGCTAAATCATCGACAAAGTCAGCTCTGACCAAGATGAAAAGTCAAAGGTACTCACCAACACCCGCTTGTGGACCATCCAGCGGAGACGTTTGTTCGTTGCCTCATCGATTTCGACTGGGCCTTGGGATGAGAAGAAGTTGGCGACCTCATTGTCGATGCCCGCTGGAGGCGCTGGACCATGGTGAGAAACATGGGACATGAGGGATAATACCGCGCACCTTGTCCGACAGTGTCCCCGCTACGTATGGATCCCTTCTCAGCTGCGTCTTCGTAGCGCTCGACAACGGCTTTGGAATCCGGCGACATGGTCCTGCAAAGAGTGGTAGCTGGAGAAGCACGGAGAATTGTGAGATCAGAAGGAGACTTTTATACCAGCTCGAGGCCGTGGTAGAGGTGTTCCTGAGGCGCTCAACTGACCAGGTTCTTTCTATCTTCCGATTCGAAATCCCGTCGTGCCATGGGGTCAACCCCGCATTGCGCAAATGCCCCACTGAGCACGGGCCGGCCGCGGCGGACGGAGTCGAGCGGCCCGAAGCCAGGGCAGCCTACTTAAAGTCATGTCAGGTCCTGATTCAACGAATTTACTGTTTCTTACATCCGTCTCAGCAATGTCGACTAGGAATATTCAACCGAAGAAGGTGGGGCTCAGTTGGTCGTTGAATTCCGGAAATTCCATGTTGACGATGGCGATAATGATATGAAGGTCGCGACAATCGAGAGCATTCGCTCTCTTATCCACTGCCTCGTCAATATCAAGGATGAGACTGGCGAGTTCCTGATGCCTTTGGCGGACGGTAGAATTATAGATACAAAGGGGTGGGAAGACTGGGAGGTTTGTGTTTTAGTTGACTTGCCATAATACCTCCGACCTAAAAGAACATACAGTGGACACATGGCATTGGACTCTATGGACTCTGGAAATTCTACGAGATCACAGGCGACCAAGAAGCGCTCGGACATGCTCAGGCATGGTTCAAAGGTCGATTCGATGTCGGGACCTCAAAGGTTCGCGCCAAGCTTTGGCAGAACGCGGTCTCGTGCTGATCCGATCGCCAGAATGTGAACACAATGTCGGTAATGTTGGCCGCCGCGTACCTTCATGAACGCAAACTCGGCGAGTATGGCATCCACCTAGACTCGTGGGCAGAATATGTCATGCACGATATGCCAAGGACGACAGACGGCGGCCTCCAGCACATCACGTACCTCACCGCCAACGAGGAGCAGCTCTGGGACGACACCCTCCAAATGTCCGTGATGCCATTAGCCAAGATCGGACTTGTCCTCAACCGGCCCGAGTACGTTGAAGAGGCCAAGCGCCAGTTCCTACTTCACGTCCAATATCTTCAAGACTTGGAAACTGGCCTTTGGTTCCATGGTATGCGTCCCCGTAGCTGTTGCATACATCCCACTCTGACCCTTCGACACAGGTTGGACCTTCAAAGGTCGCCACCACTTTGGACGTGCTCGATGGGGCCGTGGAAACTGCTGGATCACCGTAGCCATTCCTGATTTCATCGAGATGCTGCAGCTTCCTGCTACCGATGGCACTCGTCTCTTCCTCGTCACCTCACTCGTCGCTCAAATCGACGCGCTTGTCAAGTACCAGGACCAGCAGACCGGGCTGTGGCACACCCTCATCGACGACCCGACTTCTTATTTGGAGGCGTCCTGTACCGCAGGGTTCGCTTATGGAATCCTCAAGGCCATTCGCCTGAGGTTCATTCCCAGAGAAGAGAGGTATCTTAATTGTGCAAAGAAGGCGATACAGGCGGTCTTCGATAATATCACTGCCGATGGTGAATTAAAACTCACCTCCTTTGGAACGCCTGTATTCGACGACCTCGATGGATACAGAAAGATTCCCTTGTACGTGACCACACATACTCGACAGAATACGTCGTACTAATTTCCACGTCAGGACAAGCATGCCATACGGACAAAGCCTTGCGCTACTTGCATTGACTGAACATCTGAGGACCTTCTTGTAGCATCATGTATCGTATAGTCTAAGTGAAATTGTAACAGTGAGAAATTTCAAAAGAGTAAAACGTGATCCAGTTTTTAAGAAACCTATCGTTTGCTTGTAAAGTGTGTCCTCAACCTAGTGAGCCATTCGAGGTGCGAAGGTTGTGTTGGCGACTGGCAGCACTGCAATGTGCAGCCGCGACATTGTTCCAATCCCAAAAAAGAGGCCAGGCCAAATACCGATCAACCAGTTGTCGCAGAGGGCTTGCATCGCAATGGAGCCAACACGCACAATGTTGCTGGGCACCACAAGAAGCGCGATAATCCACTTCTTACTCAACTTGACCCTCGGGGAAGACCACATCACATTAACTTTGCGTCTGGGTCTGAGATGACGTTCGGAGAAGATAACTCGAAGCAGCTTACCAAAAGTCAATCCTACTAGCCCAATCTGAAGGGAGAGTCAGATGGGTGGTGGGGGGACCCTTCCTTGTCGCTTCAAGCCTGCTGGAAAGTGAGGCTGTCACTGACTGGTCAGTCACTTTCAGTATACAATCGATAGCGGAGCCACGGATATACCGGCATGCAAGCGAGCGTGACGTTGAGTGTGAACGCGAGCCAACAAATGGAGGCTCAGATGTTCAGGTTCGAGGTGCTGCACAATTACCGGAGGACGAGGATTACGCTGTGTCCCTTCAATCCAAGCGTATGAATTGAGTGACGAGCGAGGGTTTGTATTGATCCATTTCATAGCTCGGAGATGGGGGCAGCATGTGCTTCAATAGACGCAGGTCTTAGGGCAGAATTGAAGTGCGAAAAAATCTCTGCGGCGTGTAGAAGGCAAACCAATCGTCCATATAGTTATCTCGTAATCGGGGGTGCATTTCTGGCGGCGATTTGCGTGCGTTGGGATACAACGAGGCTCCTCGAAGGCCTACATACGTGCTCGACAGTAGGGTATATCCGCGCAACGATGCGGTTCGGACCATTCGGGACCTGGGGTGCTACGCTAGAGCGGCTGCAGAACGGTGCGGGGATATTCCCGGTAGAGTATGCTGATGAGCGCAGATACGGCTCACTTTTGAGCAATTTGCGCCTCGTCTGTGCTTGAAGAGTAGAGATCATGGAACGTTCGGCAAAATCCGAGGCTGATGCCCGATCAGTTGAACAATCTTGGCCACGTGCACGCCACTGGCAACTTCGTGCTCGCTTGCTCGAGCAGATCTAGGTCGCAGAGACGAGCACAATATGAAAATACATTGTCAATGAAGATCTACTCCCAGTCACGCCATAAACAGGATGACCTCACCACAGCAGCATCCCTTAAACGTGGTTCGTTGCATGGCGAACCAGTCGAGTGAGATAGAGCGGAAGTCACTGACACCTTGTTCAATTTTCAAAAAGGAATAGATAGACAGAATCATTCTATCCGGCGCAGGTAGACACGGATGGCTGCAGATGATATCAATGATCCACTGGAAAACTGGGTTCCATTCATTGAAGGAATGTAGTCAAGCGAGGGTAGATTTTTACAGCAGCTACGGACTAGCAGCAGACAATCAGACCGGTACCATACTACGCCCACCCAATGTCACTGCGCCTTGGTACGACGTATAAGAACATCATGTGAAACTGACTGCCAATGATGAGTGTATCTGAAAATACGTTAAGCTATGAAACATACGAAGGAAAAAAAAATAGAGCTGACTTACTTCAGAGGACGCAGATATACATCGAAACAAGAAACGCGATGACATGGAGAGTGCGCGAAGGGTGGGAGCGCGCGTGAAGGTCAGGCTAGACACTGCTGTATTACGGAGCATTATGAGTATCAAGTAGAGATAGGGATGGGGATGAGACTGACGTCCATGAGACGCAATGTAGCAGGAGGGCAAATGCCTGTTCGTCGAATAAGCGAGCGCGAGTCTTTTATAGGCGCCTGGCTTAATCAGCAATCGATAAGATCAGGCCGCGTTTGTTAGGTTCGCCGGCCGCGGAGCACTCGGAGCCAAAATGGATTGACTTCCAACTGGAATGGAATGGAAACTCTTCACACCAGATTCGAAGAATGCGATGTGGATGCCATCGGCAGGCAAACGACCGCACCGTCCGACGCTTGGACCCAAAGGCGCGCAGCTACGTCATTCGTCGGGCCGGTGACTCCACTCACTGATCGTTCGCATCAGTCCGCCTTATATTCTCACTCCCATCGTACATCCCCGTCTTGCAGGTCGTGTGAGGCAGTGTAGCTAGTGGATAGTAGGAAGTGGGTGCAGGTGCGTGTTCAGATTTTTTTGCCGCTTTCTACGTTGCTCATCCGCTCTGAAAGTGCAGTTAAAGTCAGTATGGCGTTCCAGTTTTCCAGGAAGGGCTGCTTCAAGTGCGGCAATCGTGCGTGTATATGCCAATGCGATCCTTTCTATTGTTCATATTCTGGACTCAGTCGGCCACATCGCCGAGAACTGCTCATCGGGTGAGCGGTTGTGCTACAACTGCCGCCAGCCGGGCCATGAATCGTCTGCGTGCCCTTCGCCTCGCACAGTTTCTGCTAAGCAGTGCTACTCGTGCGGTGGTGTTGGACACATTCAAGGTGCGTGGTAAAAGCTACTTCATTTCCTCAATTGTGTAACATACTCGCCTAGCCGAGTGCCCCAGCCTCAGGATCCAGCAAGGTGCCGCGAACCAGAAGTGTTATGTGAGTTGTTGCCGAGTCGATTTCAGCGCGACCGCTTATCCGTATGTAGAACTGTGGTCGCTTTGGCCACATTGCGCGCACCTGTCCAAGCACCGCCGGAGGTTTCGCTTCGCGCGCGCCCCCTCCCGGCAGGAGCCTGAATACGTCGACACTCCCTCCCGTGAAGTGCTACCGCTGCGGCGGCCCTAACCATATGGCCAAGTACGCTCACTCGTTCTGTGGTTGCATATCGCTTACCTTCCAACCAGGGATTGTCTCGCTGCTCCCGGAGTGAATGAAGGCGCTGCTCAGAATAACAAAGGAAAGACCTGCTACAAATGCAACCAGGAAGGTCATGTAAGTTGTCGTCCTTTTTGCAAGCCACTGTTTTCTCAAACGACCTCAGATCGCTCGCGAGTGCCCCGAAGCCGCCGAGGCCTATGTAGCTTGATTGTGTACATACAGTTGTACTCGCACAGAAATTGCGTTCGTTACATATCTATGCGTTTGTTGCTTCAGTGTATCTACGCATATATCCCCTCTGCTCAACCAAAATTTGTGTTCCAAGCGTACAGTAAATCATTGCACAAGGCCGGTCCTTTTGCCGATCGGACGATGACTTTGCTCCGAACCAACGCGGTCGCGTCGCTGGCCTGCTTCAAACGGACGCGTCCCCAGAGACGATGTTTATTCTCTCTGCCAGATCTGTCTTCGCTGTCGCCGTTTGGAAACGACTCTAAAACATACCAGGAGCGCAAAGTTCTCCCGTACGCCCCCTCCACAAGTATCTCCGTCAACACAATGAGCAAACGCGCTTTAGATATCGGCAACAGGACCTCTATGCCGTGGTTTCCGACATAGCTGCATATCCTAGATTCATTCCATATTGCACATCCTCTCGCATCCTAGCTCAGACACAACGCGCGGATGGCGCGGTTCTCATGGACGCCGAACTCACGGTCGGCTTCATGGCGTTTACGGAGAGCTATGTGAGCAAAGTGACTTGTGTCCCGCATAAATCCGTGGAGGTGCGTCTCCAATATCATTCCGCGCCAAAACATGATGCTTAAAGGCTACTACAGGCCGTCGCGTCTTCGGAGACTCCTCTGTTCAAATCACTGTCCACCCTATGGAGATTCCAGCCCGCAACACCGACAGACCCCAACAAGACGCTTGTCACGCTCGATTTGGCGTATGCATTCACAAATCCCTTACACGCCGCCGTGTCCTCCTCCTTCTTTGGCAAGGTCTCTGGCATGATGGTGCAAGCGTTCGAGGACAGATGCGCAGAAGTGTACGGCCGGGGCGGGCGACCAAGATAACTTACTCTACATTCATTGTCTGCATTGCTTCTATGCAAGTTGTGGTATCATGATTGCGAGTACTTCCAATACTAGTTAAGTATGAACAAGGCGCCTGTCCTCGACCAGCACTACTATGGTGGCATCGCCGCAACGTAATAAAGTAAGTTGGTCGTCAAAAGCAAGCCCAACGGTAATTCCAAGCGCAAGAGTGCAATATCGTATCCAAGTCCATCGTCTTCCGGGTACGTAACAAAAAGGTTGTCCATCCACTAGTTCCTACGGCAACACCTGAACAAGTTGCGCTTGAAGAAGTAGTAGAGACACTGTGACATCGTGAGCCACAGACTCGGGATAGAAAGAAGGACAACGCACTCCGATGAATCGAACTGCAGCCAAACCGGCCGTCGAGTAAAGGATGACAGAGAAGTAGGTGTTCTGTTTGTCTCGCAACGCATCTTCATCCTTCTCCAGGTCACCAGTCGACAGACCATTGAGATTTTGGATTGCAATGGCCAATCCAGCATTGGACAACATCCAGCATGCGACAAGACGTGTACGGAAAGTCTTGTTCTGATCATCCAACGTCGGCGCCTCGATTGCCTCGTCAACCTTGACCTTAGTCAAGGCGCGAGTGACCGTCTCCTTAAAGGCAGCGTCCACCTGGTCTTGTGTCTTGGTGGTTTCCTCGACGGACGGTGAATCGGCGCTGTCCTTGCTCTTCTTCGACGAAACAGACGGCAGAGCTTCCTCTTTATCGCTGCCCTTGGTACCCCAGGACACATCGTGAAGGTTACAGAAGGCATACACGTTCAGCACGTTTGTGAAACTTGGCGCAATGAGCAGGTACTGCAAAAAGCTGGAGAACATATGCCAAGGGTCGCGCTAAAAAATGTTAGCAATCATACATGCAAAAACCAGTGAACTCACGTAGAGGAACGACGCGATGAAGTAGATACCGAATGTTGAGAACATCGCCGCGATGAGAGCGCCAATGGGCGGCGTGAAGAAGGAAAGGATGACCTCCGACTGGGATTTGTCCTTCAACTCAGCTCCAATATTCTGGATGCATTGTGAATTGGATGTCAAAGCTCGGGACGCGAGTGCAACATACCGCGAATGCCTTGCCCGTGAGCCAGAAAGAGCAGACGAGCAAGTACGTTGATAGCACCGCATAGACCCTAAACGACGGATTAAATGGGAATATGCGGATGGAGTGGGACAATTACCATAATGTCGTTGTGTAAAGGCCACGCTCGCCCTTCGGACGGTTGCCCAGGGCCAGGATAAACTGCAGTGCAAGGAAGATGAGATAGATCCATTTCAACGCCAGATTGACCCAATGCGTCTATGAAAGATGAGCGATATGTTGTTTCCCCGAAGTGGCGAACTGACGATGAGCTCTGTTCCAAAGATGACAATGTTCTGGCTTGGTAGGAGATCGATGATAATACTGAATGTGAGCCACATGTTGGCAACGGCAAACCACGAGAAGACCAGTGAGAAGACGTTGTAGAGTGCTTGGATGTGGAGGAAGAACATGCGGATAATTCCATGGCCAGAGCGGTAGAACGAGAAGAAGTTGACCAGCGCATAAACCGTCGCTGCGAAAGAGCCGTTGAGCCAGCGGCGGCGCTGGCCAATAAGCTCGACGACAGCCTCAGGGACATCGGTCTCAGCCTTACTGGGCTTGACATAGGTTAGAGTCCAACGGTCACCTTTCTTTGCAACCAGTTCGAAACAAAGGATACGATCCTCTGCCAAGAACATGTTCTTGGTGAAGATGTTCATGCCGTAGATACCCTTCGCACCCAGCCGATCGGCCAATGAGTGGTCACCATGGAAGTACTGCTCGAGAGGGCGGCCGAGAATGGCGCGATACCGATATGCAGAGAAAGCACCGGGCAGCACGGACACGTAGCCGAAGCTACTCTCCAAAGGTTTGTCTGCGAACAGTTCAGTAAGAGAAAGACAGGAGAGCCATGTCTAAACGCACCAAGAATGTTTGACATCTTGTACTCGAAGTTTTGTGCGGCGACCAGAGGGTTCAAAAGTTTCTTGCCACCCTTAATCATGGCGTGAATTTCGCCACAACATCCGCCAAGGTGAGGATTGTTGTAGAATGCTTCCCAGAGGTAATAAATGGACTTGTGGCCAGGTTTGGTACCAGCATCGATGAGAACGCAGCTCTCAGGTTGGAGAATGCGACCGATAGCATTGAAGAGCCAGCGGTGAGAGTTGATCTTCTTCTGATTTTTGGCCTTGAGGACGAAAATGAACTGGACTGGAACCAGGTTGTTGGGGTCGTTGGCTTGTGGAAGTACCAGTTGTGGCGTTGTGTCAACTGACAATTGGGTAGTGTACTAGCGAAGGATTAGAATGTATTTGTAGCGAGACAGGGTCGATCCTACCTCGAAGATATGAGCAACGGTGTCCTTGTCATCGATTTGCTTCTTCATGACACCATCCTGGTACACACCAATAGTGGCAAGAATGTCAAGTACACTCTTGTCCATGGGCTCGAGGCCATCGACAATGAGCGCGACTGTGATCTTGTGCCAGGCTGGGTTTCCCTCTTCTGCATGACTACGCCAGTACTTGGACTGTTTGGTTTTGCAGATATCACGAATGTTGAGCATGACGCCATGGAGGGTGCGGGCGTACAAGGTTTTGTCCTCGTTGTACGATGTGACTGCGATCAGAAGTTCGGTTTGGCGGTTGTAGATCTTGGTGCGCAGCGAATAACCATTGGCTTCGGTGAACTCGTCGGGATCGCAGGTGGCTGCGGTGTACCGCATGTGCCTGTAATAGCGCAGACATGAGGAAACTGATAGGAGGATTGGGAATGTACGCACGAAAATTCGTTTGTCTGGCTATTGGTGTAACGCGCCTCCATCGCAGAGTGAATGGGCGTCGGGACGGGATAATCCGCAATGAAGTTTCCATCGACGAGCTTGACCTTGCGAGTGACACCACGTTTGATGGTCTGGCGGCGGCGCCACGCGCCATCTGTGCTGTTGCTGGAGGTCGTCGCAACAGACAGTGGACGCGAGGCATACGGATCGCCAAAGGCACTGGGGTCGACACTGCACCATCATTAGCACGCAGGTGGCGTGTATCGTTGGATAACGCACTTTGGGGGATAGAACCCGCCGGTGAAGGTCTGTCCAGTGTTCAATGGGACCTCCTCATCGTCGTAGCCCGTCCTCGCACCGCCAAACTCGTGAGGGAGCGACGTTGCACTCTCGAACGGTTGCGGCATAGGACTGCTGAGCTGCGAGGGGCGTGTCTGTTCGGCGAATTGCGTCTGTCGCGGCCTGTCGGCGAATGGATCGCCATAGTCGGTGCCGACAGTGACGGAGCTAGCCTGTGCAGCGTCGTTCAAATAAGGTGATTGGCCGGAGGAATGCGCCATCTCGTGGAGGCTAGAGAGCGCAGGGAAGAAATGGCCCTGGCGATGGTATCAGCGCCGGTGTAGGAGAGAGCGCGCGAGGTGTAGGAACGACGAGTGTTTGTGAGGGTTGGATTAAGAGACGTTGCCGTTGTGTACTGGATCAGCACTGCATCGTTCGATCAACACAACAAGGTGGCGTCCCGCCAGAAACCTTTCATCGCTTTATCTCTGACGTGTTTGAACCAAAAGCTGCATTTCCGTCTGTTTCTCGGTGGTAGCGGATCGATGTATACATACGCCGGCGCCCTGTTTTTCATTGCCGTAGGTACTCGTAGGCACCATCTTTACAATAATCTCAAACTTCAATATTATCCTGTCCCACCGCCCCTTTGTTCCCTCTCTCGTGCGAGCCAACGGCGGCTGTCGAATCCGTCATTCTGTGTTCAAAGATTCCAAGGTCACCACCCTTGGAGTTCACCGATCTCGCCGCCTTGGAACATTACTTGGAACGAGTGAGTCCTTTCTTTTTGCTTTTTGTTACCCTTGTCACTGTGATTTAGGGGCGCAACTTGCTCTCAGCCAGAGGGCGGGATACGGTAGCTCCTGTCGACATTGTCAACGACCGAGTCATGTTCTCGCAGTGCGACTATCGACGAGAGCAACTTTGGCGTCGTGGATTTCGAGGCGCGGCTCCTGCCCGAGACGCTCAACCTTTGCACGCTGTCCTCAGATAAAAGCATTTGCCCCCAGCTCACCGCTACCTCGGGCTTGTCGAGCACAGCCAATTTAAAATCCCTAGTTGCCTCTGGATGGTTAGTAATGAGCCCAAAACTTGGGGAGTTGCAGTGGTTTCTGTAATGGTTGACTGACTGGTTTCTCATAATAGGCTTGGGAAATGACGGTAGGCCCAAGGTACCTACAAACGCTGGACAAAGAAAGTTAGATTATGTGTCTATACTCTCTTTCCACCTCAAAAGAGTCCAGAATGTGTATATGTAATGGTTACAGTTCTCTCCTCCTTCCCTGATCGCTCTCTGGCCCGACTTCCGGTGAACCAAGTTGCGCTAACCCGGCCCCTCGCTTACTGAGAAAGCCGGGGACGCACACTGCCAACTTTGCCTCTTACAATGACCTCCCAGCCTCCAGTGATCATATACCGGTGAGCAAAGCTCAGTTCGATTTCAAACTACAATGAGACGAATACGGCAAACAGCTACAACGCGTCCCCTTTCTCAATCAAAATAGACAACGTTCTATTGCTGAAAGGCATCGACGCTCAGCGAGTAAATGTATGTTTTTCAGAATAATGTACCCCTTCATTCAGAGACCGATGTGCCTGCACAGGTTCAATCATACCTCCCTCGTCCGGAGATTACCAACCTCCTCGGTGTCGGCTACCGTCGCATTCCCATTGTAGCCATTGGAGGTGATGTTTACTGCGACACCAGGCAGGTCAGCGGTCACATGTCCGTCAAAATGACTAACGTCTACTGCAGCCTCATAGCCTCGGCGCTCGAGAGGCGTTTCCCACCTGCCAAAGGATATGGGACCATCTTCCCAAAACGAGTCGACGGAGGCTCGGCTGATGCAGTGTTGGTTCAGAACTACGCGCAGTTCTACGCTGACAATATTATTTTCCCTCTCGCGCCTGCATTCTTGCCATGGGAAAAGTTTCCTGATGAATTCCTCAAAGACCGCGAGTCTGTTAGTCCATCTTACCTCCCGGCAAAAGTGCTGCTTGATTTACGATATTTCAGTTTGCCGGTGCGCCCATGAACAGGAATTACCTGGTGGCTCTCCGTCCAAAGAACTACAGCATTTTGGTTTCACACATCGTACGAGCGTTCTCTGAGCAATCTGTGCAAATCAGTTGACTTTGTCTAGGACAAGACTGAGGAACTTCTAGCCGATGGTCGTGACTGGCTATTCAACACGGTAACGCCTAGCTTGGCGGACGTCGCTCTTCATTTTCCCATTGCATGGGCAATGCAATTCCCTTCTGCGAAGGATCTTATCAATTCAGACTCATTCCCCCGCACGTTCAAGGTAAGTGTGGACATTATGCCCCCATTTAATGTGTACTTGACTTGCGTCAAAAGTGGATGCAACGCCTCAACAATGCGTTTGATGACCTCAGGAAGACCGTCAAGACGCCCAAGATCTCTGGAGAGGATGCCGCCAAAACCATCGCGTCGTCCTCCCGCGAGGACGAGGCTGTGGTGGGGTTCGATACCACGGAAGCCAATAGACTTGGTCTGAAGCGCGGTGACATTGTTGACATTGCCCCTCAGGACACAGGTATGACCTGGATAATGAGTCGTCAAACGTATAACTCAAGTTCAACAGGACGCAAGAATTTTACAACAGGCCCTTTGATCTGCTTGAACCGCGAGGAGTATGTTATCGAAACGAAGGGGACATCGGGGGACACCTTCAGGATTCATCTTCCTCGAGTTGGATACTCCATCAGGAAGGCTAAAGGTCAAAGCAAGCTGTAGCCTGCAAGCAACCGGGACGTGATGTTACCATTAGCCTGTCTAGTCTCTACATGTACATCTACAACAACGAAAGCACAGTCGTATCTTGGGTCCTTTTGCTCAGAACGGCAGCCCGAAAATCTTCTTCACTGCTCGTACAGTTTCTTCATCGCCAGTGTTCTTCGTAAGATCATCGCTTATCTTGACGCATTCTATGCCGTTCACATATCGCAACTTGATGACCATGTTTAATGCCTTGCTCTTCTCATCAGTTGAAGTTGCTTTCGTGAAGTCGTTGGTGAAATTTGTGCCGATACCGAAGGAGCCTAGGACTGTTCAGCTATTTCGATAAGAAAGGGCATAGTAGACTTACATGCAAAGCCTGCATCTAAGGCAGACTTCTGCAACTCTAGCGCCTTGTCGATGTTCAACGAGTCTGAGAAGGTGATGAATTTCTGGCGATGGTCGATCCCCATATCTTGGTAAGCTTTTCGTGCCTGCTTGATGAACTCGAAGGGGTCCCCAGAGTCCTGTCGTAGGCCTGGCCAGCGCCGCGCGCGCTCGACATCTTTACCCAAGGACTCGTGAACCGTCAGGCTCACTCGATAGTTAGCACAACGCTTCACTCACTTCGAAAAACGCTTTCGTAGAAAAGGTGTCGGTTAACGCAATCAGCGTGCTTTTGCCAGCATAGATCTTTTCCCAATAATCTAGAGCCAGGTTGTTGGAGTTCTCGTAACCCTTGAGGGCAGCAACCTGCAACACAAATCAATTTACTGGGCTAGCCAGTAGGACAAGGACTCACTCCCATAAACCATTCGCTACAGACAACAAGGTTAGTAAAATTTGCAATTGGAAGTCAAGGGCGCGCGTACTGGGCGACTGTCCCCATCGGTGCAAGATTGTACTTCTGTGCATAATGAACCTACGAATGATTCTGTTATCAAAGGCAGTGGCCATGAAGTAGGCACATGCGAACATTGCTAGTCCCTAGGAGCTTGCCCTTCCCTGGTACTTCCTTGGATGCAGCTATGAGAGCCTGGATAACGATTTCTTGCGTGCGGCCTGTTCGGCGCCTTCTAGTACCGAACTCCATGAAGGAGCAGCCGTTATGAAGCAGCCGCTTCGCCTTGTCGTACGCAAGCTCTAAATGCGCGGTCAGCTGAGACGGGTAAAGACATGGGGAATTTTCCGCTTGCCCGACTGCTTATCGTAGTTCCAGTCCACATCTATGTGGGTGAAGTACAGCTCGCTGACGATAGCAAGTATTGGTATCTCCCAGAGAATACATTCAACCCAGGGGCCGGTCATATCGATGTCGATACTGCCGAGGGCAGGATTTTCCTCAGAAGGGATGAATGTAACAACAACCTGCTCAGGTTTGAAGCGATACTGAGAGAGAAATGCAAGGTATTCGTGACTGAAAAATTTACAGTTGCTCTCGAGCCATTTAAGCTCTTCTGGTTGGAGAGACAGGTCGTGGAAGTCTGTTCAGCGATGTCAGTGAATTTCGAGCTGGTGTATGCATGCAGAATGTGTGCCCACGAGCAATGCTCTGTCGGAGTAAGTCTACAAAGTGTTCGTTGAACCGAATGTCCTTGTCACGCATTGTGAACTTGTAAGTTGCAGCTACGTCAGGGAACGTCTGAAGGACGGCTTGCTGCATCGTCAACTGCAGCACTGTGAGTCCTGAAAATTCCCTCTTGGCACAGATGGACATTACCTTGTAAAGATCCGTGTCCAAAATCGAGGCGGGAATACATGGACTCGGCATTATGAGCTGGTGGTGGTTAAGAGGTGAACGTTGAAATGTCACACTTACGCGACGGCGGACGCGATTAGAGCACCGAGTCACGTTCCTTCGATCTTCTTGTTCCGCTTCCATTTCCGCATTCGCCACAAAAATCACCGTAATGGTAATGGCAGCTCACTGTTATTGCCCTCATCTAACATCCAACTCAAGAGTTCACGCGTCGAGATACTGAACGAGGGTGGATACCGCTCAGATGGAAGAAAACAATACGAGTTGCGGGATATGGCCGTCGATCTATCCCAGCAAGGCGCTGCAGACGGCTCAGCCACTCTCAGCCATGGCCTCACGCAGGTCCAAGCCTCTGTGTTTGGACCGCGGGAAGCCAAATTGCGCTCCCAGACTTTTTACGACCGCGCAACGATAAACGTCGAGCTCAGCATCGCATCTTTCAGCACTGGCGAGCGGAGAAAACGGTCACGAAATGACAAGTGAGGACCCTCTCCTGTCGTGTCGCTCTCACCAACTTCTACTATCAGACGCACTTTGGAACTCGCCGCTGCTATCAAATCCACCTTTGAGCCTGTCGTCCAGACAAATCTCTATCCCCGCACTCAAATAGACATCTATATCCAAGTCATCCAACAAGATGGCGGTCTTCTCCAGGCGTGTATAAATGCAACAACATTAGCACTCGCATGCGCTGGAATCCCTCTTCTCGACTTTGTTTGCGCCGTCACAGGCGGCGTACATTCGACCTCATCTATGCTGGATTTGACTACACTGGAAGAAAACGATCTTCCCTATGTGACTGTCGCCACCATGCCCAGCTCAGGGAAGGTCACACTCGCAACGATGGAGACGCGTCTGCATGTAGACCGTTTCGAAGAAATATTCAGGCTCGCCTGCGATGCTGGCCAGGTAATACACAAAGAGATGCGAGCGGCGCTTCGAACACGGACGGCCGTCCTCTTGGCTGCGGTGCAGTCCACCACTGTACCCTCCGGAGATGCTGGCGGCGACAAGGACGACGAACCCATGTACGAATATCGATAGACGAAAAAAAAATTGCATGTCGTTGCTACAACCCCTCAAATATATCCTCTAAGAGTACATACCCGCGTACTCATTTCTATCGTCGTCTCTCGGGCGCGCCCTGCTCCCATGCGACGCCCCGAACTGCATAAATGCGCTCAATTCTGAAAGGTCTACTGGGCTAAGGAGGTGCATATCAGCCGGCCGTGGCTGCACTGGGGTTTCCGCTACCGCCTCTGTTCCACCAGTCTGGAATACATCGGAGAAGACACCAGGGAATTGTTCGTTAAGATGTGAGATGGCCTCGCGTAGTTCCTGAGGGAGGTTCTGGACATTTACTGGCGGAACTTCACGGGTAGGAAAGGGAGTAGGCGCGGTCGAGCCACTGGTAGAGCTTCGTTCAAGTAGAGCACGTCGACAGGTCGGGCACGAGTCGTGCTGCAATACAATCATAAGTCAAACCGCTCTGGGCTTGCGGTATTTCCGAGGTTACTCACTGATTCGCGAATCCAACGAGAAATACTAGGGCCATTCGTGAGCTTTGTGTTCAATATATGAAAGACTGGCTGAGAGAGCCGTCAAACATACTCTCTTCTGCAAAATAGATGGCCACACTGCCAGTCTTTGCTCAGGCGCGCCACACCGAGCTCTTCTAGAGGGTGAGCGGGTGAGTCCATAGCTACGGCAACCTCTTCTTCGGACAGCAGAGCGAGGAAGGGTGTCAAGCATATTGCACAGATAGAATCTAGCCATAGCACTCAGTGCTCCGTTCAAACGCTGAACCAGACACACACCTTGTTGACCAAGTTCCGTGAGCTGCCCCTCTGTAACTCGATGTAGACCATTCGTCAATTCCTCGATTTGACTGGCAACTTGAGCACTCGGTTGGCTGGTGGCAATAAGCTTACTCAAGTGAGAGGCGGCTGCTTCCACCTGCGAGTGATTCCAAACGCTGAAGAATGGCCTCTCTTATGTCGTCCCGGAAATCGTCAAACACGGCATTGGCATCCATTGGTAATGGTGGTCAACCAACAAGAGGCGACGCGTTTCACCACGTGCTAGGAACTTGCGAAGGCCATTGTGATGTTTGATTCAGTTGATTAAATTATGGGTAAGAGTACAGGGTCACAGATAGCGGGGAGGCAGGACGACAGCGAGAAAATAGATAATCGTGTATGGGACAAGTTGCCATTGATGTGGTGGGTACAGCGTCCGACCGCTGATCTGCGCGCGCTGACTTAGAGATCTAGAATGGGTTCTCGTCATCGTCGACCACCGTCTTGTTCTCTTTCTCGCCAGCCGGTTCGTCTTCAGTGTTCATTTCTTCATCACTCGATGCGGTCTCTTCCTTCGTCGCGAAGAGCTGGACCGGCTTTGGTCCCCTGCAACAGATGAGCCAGTATGTCAAAGATGTGGAATAGTGTGCGCACTTCTGGAAGTGTTTCTTCTTCGTTTCAGATAGCTTTTGACTGCACGGTGTCATCATCTTATCTGTTGGCGAGACAAAGCTGGGTTTGCTGGCGTGAATTTTGAGCATGAGGCAAACGAACGTGATGACTAGCAAACGCACGCGCTTTTCGACATCTTTTTGGCCAAAAGGGCTTTCGCGCCCATCCCCGGAGCCTGATTCCCGAGACTGCCGAGAGGTGCCTGCGGGTGGACGACTTTGGCTGCTTGTGATGGGTTGTGAAGAGGCTGGATGGGTGCACTAGTCGAGTGCTCGGTGGAAGCAGTAGCAGAGGTAGACGACATTATAGAAAGCTAAATTGAAAGGCAGTCGAAAGAAGAAGCTGGACTGGTTGGGTTGGTTCGTGGTGGTGTGTAACCAAGGCCTACTTTGCGCGTGTTGGGACCCGAGTACAGTTCCAAATGGGAAAACAGCCACGTGATCGATCACCACATGGTGTGGCGCACGCGTCTACCAAGAGTTGTACATGCACGCAGATGATGAACCTGGGAACTCCGCGCGTCAGAGTAGCAGCGATCCAAAATTGATTATGAACTACTAGGTGCTGCGAAGTGAGCAAAAGTGCCGCTGGGGGCTGCAGGCGTTCGTTGAAATTAAATCCACAATCTCGATCACAGGAGATGGCCATTCCAATGAGCAAGGCCAGACCGTTGCGAAAAAGAAAAAAAATGCAAGCGGGGCAGCCTGGGAGTTGCATATCGATTCCATTATTCGCGTATAGCTCTACATACATGACCCCGCAATTGACTTGCATATGGGGATCAGGAAAGCAAATGAAGTCAGCAGGCGCCAGCGACAACTGGCCAAATTCGGATTTGCCTCCCGACCTTCACGTCCGTTCCTTTGTGGGTACCCAAACCTGGCGTCTGCTTATGATGACATACCCCTCAAGCTTGCTTTGATTTGGCTTATTCCTGCTGTTTTTTCTTCCGCCCTGTTGTCCAAATGCCCGCTGAGCTTCGAAAGCGCAAGGTCGCCGTTCTGGGTGCCCGGTCCGTTGGCAAGAGCTCTCTCATCATGCAATGGGCCGAAGGATGTTTTCTGGATTCCTACTATCCCACCATTGAAAACTCCGTATCCAAATCGCTCAACCTCAAAGGCGTTCAGTACGACTGCGAGGTCATAGACACTGCTGGACAGGTTCGTCCTTGTGAATCACGTCTTTGGCCTTTCCCCGTGGTCTGACCGCAAACAGGACGAGTATTCAATATTCAACTCTCGGCACGCAGTTGGGATCCATGGCTATGTGCTTGTCTACTCGGTTGCGTCGAGGACGTCCTTCGACATGATCCAAGTACTCTACGACAAGATCGTCGACTTTTGCGGCGTTTCTCAAATACCCTGCGTCATTGTAGGCTCCAAAGTAGACCTTCCAGCGCGGTACGTGGTGCCGGCCCGTTCGCACAGAGGCAGATGATTGACATTGTGTCTGCAGGCAGGTCCCAACGGAGGAGGGGCAGCAGTTGGCAAAGGAAAACAGTGCGGCATGGATAGAGACAAGTGCAAAACAGAATGTAAACGTTGGTGCGTGTTTTGCCGGATTTTCTAATGCAAATCGCTCAGCCACATCAACAGGTAAGGTATTCGAGCTGTGTCTCGCCCAAGTCGACAAGCAGACCTCAGGAAAGCAAACCGAGGCACCGGCAAAGGGTTGTACACTCATGTAATATAGACTCGAAGAAAAGTATCATCTTAGACGTTGAACGTGTAACTGTAGTATGGGCATTCTTTCCACACATAATGGTCACGACATCTCATCGCAAGGGAACGTCCCGTCCAGCGACCCATCGCTCATGCCCCGCACCCCGCACTTGCAGTTGATGTTAACGTTCAATGCTCGAGTGTTCGAAACTGCACCTCATCTGTCAAGAAGCAAACTTACCTTCCCGAATCCCAATGGCGTCCGTAAGTTGGATCGCATAGTCATTAGGCTCCCGGTCAAAAAAATCCCACGATTGGACACACAAAAACGTGGGCCTACGATGCGGGGTAGATTTGATTAGATAGTCATAGAGCATTGGCCTCTTGTACGCTATCCTCGTTGTTTCCATGGGTTTTCTCTAATAATTCTCTGCAGTGGTTCATGTATCATGACCGACATAACATAACTTCAGACTTCGGCCAGTGATTCGCGCCAACAGGAATACACTGTGTATCACCAGTGTAAGATCCCAGAGTCAAATGATTTCCTGATAAGAGCGCTCCATGATGCGGCGCCGTGGAAGATTCATACAGGTACAGAAGAAAACCACTCGAGGACAAAGACAGAGTGCAGCAAATGGAAGCATATAGTATTACAGGTATCCGGAATGTGGTTATGTGGTTGGTCGTGAAGAAAAGTGAGTTAAAGTGGGAAAATACAGACCGTGTGACTTTATAGATGCATACATATATCATGGCTCAAGCAAATTCGTGGACGATAGCGTGAGGATTAATCAGTACATGCCCCCGCCACCAATACCGCCGGCGCCCATGTTCATGCCGCTAAGGCTTCCCGGCATCGCGCCCATGTTTCCTTGCTGCATGCCCCCCAGGCCTCCGCCCATACTTCCAGCCATACCTCCTCCAACGACGCCTCCGCCCATCATGCCACCGCCAGTGCTTCCAGCATAGCCGGCACTTGGAGTGCCAGGCATGCCGTGGACTTGTCCGCCCATGCCTCCAGCATAGCCAGCAAGACCGCCACCAGGAGGCGGGGCCGGCGTCAAGACGAGTGTGTAGCTTTTAGCCCTGGCCTTGGCCTTCTTACGCATCTTCTTCTCCTTGCGCTTCTGCTTGCGTTCCAGCTTAGCTGCCTGGCGCCTGCGCCGAGCATCCGCAAGCTCAGCCATCTGCGTGGGGTTGTATCCTGGTCGGTTGTAAAGGTAGCCGTTGCTGGCGGTTTCGTAGCGTTCACCAGTGGGTTCATCATCCGAGTCTTCCTCGGATTCAGAAGACGACGTGACTGCATCACTATCCTCGTCGCTGGCGTAGAGGGCGTAAGGAAGGTCAATTTCGCCAGCACGAGCACCGGTGCGGCGCTCGCGACCCTTGTAGAGAACAGCTTCGACGCCGCGAGCCATGAAGAAAGACGTGTTCCACAGCTCAACGAGATCTCCGGAGAGGGTCGAACGCTTCGGTTTGTGGCCATTCTGGAGAACAGGGACGGGGAGCCTGCCAGCCCAGGCGAGTGCAAGGTCCTGAACGAAACGCGACCAATCTTCAATGTGGACATCATGAGCTGTCAGAACAGCAGGCATGCGAGGAATGTGGTCAAGGAATTTGTCCATGACCTGAATTTTCAGAGTCTCGAACGGGATGAAAGGGTTAGGGACCATAACCGAACGGCTGAATCCTTCAGGTGCCGCGAGCTGTCCTTCATTTCCAGCTTGAGGGAAGGCAAGGTCTGATGGCATACCGGGCGAGGCACCACCATAAGAATGGTGAGAACCAACCACGCCTGGAATTGGAGTCGTAGCACGGGAACGAGCAGCGTCCATGCCGCTGCCGGCATATCCGCCGCCTGCGCCGTAAGGAATTTCTCCGGGGCGCATGTTTGGCGACGCGCCACCATAGCCCATGGGAGGGGCCGAGCGCGCAGGGCCCTGGTATGGGCTGCCGGGTGGGGGAGGGACAACACCGCCACTGGCAGAATACGGACCACCAGCAATGCCTCCTCCTGGCGGGGGCGCACCACCATAGGTGCTCAGCCTGCGCGCACGAGTCCCAGGTTCGATATCAAGCCCGGAGAACTGGTCCGCAAGTCCGTGGCCTGTGCTCATCTTGCGCTCGCGAGTGTATGGGCCAGTAGATCCAGCAGTCCCGTAGGGACCAGCAGCGCCTGGTCCGTATACACCACCACCACTTGGCACAGCAGCATAAGGGGATCCAGGCACAACGCCTGGTCCACCTTCCATGGGATAGCCGGCACCACCAGCGTAGGGTGAGGTTGGGAACGTCGCGGCGCCAGCGTTGAAGCTCTTGCGGCGTTCTCGGGCGTGCGCGTCGGCCTCGCGAGCATAGCGAAGTTCCTCCTCCTCCCGTCTCTTCTCGCGGAGCATCTTGGCGGATTCCTTCTCCTCACGCCTGCGGCGTTTCTCCTCGGTCTTCTGCCTGTAAATTCATCAGCACCTAGTCACAGCAACGCTACAGGAATCATATACCAGTCCTTGAGTACACGAGGGTCCGCCGTAGGGAGTGTCCCGCGCTGCCAGGCCTGACTGAATTCCTGGAACAAACGTAAGCTGACCGGTTGGAGCTGAAAGAGCCCTAAGCTTACCTCTGGTGCGGGTTGTCCGCCTATGGGGAATACGTGCGTTGCCTCTGCTGGCACCCATTGAATTCCAGAGACGACGCCATTTGGGGTCTGGTAGCTGCGCAGGATGGAGCAGATTAGAAGGAGAGATACATGGCCTCATGGGAGTGGTACCTTGCGGGAACAGCCCTATCGATGGGAGGATCTGTGAGAATTTGTGCGTAGAATCTAAGGGAGACTTGACACACTTGAATGGGTTGTACACTATCCGGCCGTCTGGTGTATTTGATGTGGTATAGATGACAGAGCCTACTGATATCAGTAACTATTCACGAACGGCGGCGAGCACCCATACCGGGCTGTGGGACAGCCTCATTGCCCGGAAGGTGCTGGAGACCGCCACCTGCTTGCGGTTGTTGGAAGCCGGGTGATGCACTGGGCAATGGCTGCTGGTATGGGCTTGACGGTCCAAGATACGGAGAAGGAGGACCACGAAAGGGTGACGGCGCACGATACGGGGAAGCGGAACGATACATCTACGAGCGCTGCGAAGGCGTGTGCTTGTTGGTAAGAAGGCAAGTTATGAACGTGTTGTGATCGAGCCCATCGATGGTTAGATACGCGCCGAATTGCACTTATGGTGATTGTTTACCTAAAGCTGGAGTAAGTATGGCAGATGCATAAAGCAGAATCTCTATGCTTTAGACGCGTCGATAACGGTGAGCTACCTGTCCATGCCGCGGCGAACGCGTTTACGACGCGGAAGAGCGCGTACTGGTCCCACCGCGGAGGTAAATTCGTTCCCATAAGTAGCAAGTCAAAACTTGTCTTCTTTCTTATCTTCTCCCCGTCAACGTCCTACACCCACAATGCCTGGCCGTCTCGAACACAAAGTAAGTATCGCAGACGCCAGCGCGAAATCATCGACTTAAAATTGGGGATGTAGGTCGCTGTCATTACAGGAGCCGCCTCGTACGTAAAACGACCTTATCTCACGCGTATCTGTCTGCTGATCTACCGTCGACAGTGGCATCGGCCTTGAGAGCTCCATCCTGTTCGCTCTGGAGGGTGCCAGTGTCGTGATGACCGACATCAACGCCGCCGCGCTCGAGAAAGCTGAGGGGCTCGTCAAGCAGAAGGCCCCAAACGCCAAGGTCGTCTCGCTCAAGACCGACGTCTCCAAGGAGGACGAGATCAAGGCTGCTGTCGACAAGGCTGTCGCAGAGTGGGGACGCTTGGACGTCATGGTGCGCCGTACTTTCTACCACCTCCAGGCAAAATGACTCACTCACCTCTGCTCAAGTTCAACAATGCCGGAATTATGCACGGCGACGACGACAATGCTCTCAACACCCCCGAAAAGATCTGGGATCTTACTATGCAGATCAATGTCAAGGGCGTCTGGTGGGGTTGCAAATATGCCATTCTTGCGATGCGCAACAACCCCACGGATGAGAGCAAAGGCCTACACACCGGCGGGAGCATCATCAACACTGCCAGCTTCGTTGCTGTGATGGGTGCCGCGACTCCCCAGCTTGCATGTCAGTCAATTGATACCATGTTTACGACGTTATACTGACAAAAGTCCTGTAGATACCGCCTCCAAGGTAGCGAACAGCAGCATCTACTATTTCAATACTAATTTTTACCGTCTTCAGGGAGCTGTTCTTGCTATGTCGCGAGAGCTTGCGATGGTCCACGCCCGTGAGGGGATTCGTGTCAACTCCATTTGCCCGTACGTCCTATCCATTTGGCTCGGAATGAAGTACTCATTCGTATATCCAGTGGTCCTCTCAAAACACGTATGGCTTTCTGAATACAGAAGAACGTTGACTTACCGTAGCTTACAGCCCTGCTCATGGACTTCCTCAACACGGCGGAGAAACGTGACAGACGTCTTGTGCACCTCCCGATGGGACGCTTCGGTGAAGCTATTGAAATTGCCAAGGGCGCGCTATTCTGTACGTTGCTCGGACTCGATGCTTGCAATCGGAAACTCATATTTCTCAGTGGCGAGCGACGATAGTAGCTATATGACGGGCACTGACTTCCTGGTTGAAGGTGGATTGACCAAATCCTATGTTACGCCTCTTGGGGAGCCTGTCCTCCCTCCACCAACCTCGCTGATCAACTAGATGTAATTCAAAAGATGAACAAGTGTATGTAACAAGTAAATAGACTATAAAAACAAAATCTTCCCACGCATACCATTGCCGATGGAGGTAAACCACGTACAGAAGTCAATCATGTAGTTGGAATTAATAATTATCATTCAAGCTTAAATTGAAAGAGTCCGAAGTGCGCGTCCACGTGACGGTGTCTCCTTGATTCCTACCATCAAGTTCAACGCCAATCGGTCCCAAAATCTACCATAACGGTTTCCTTCGCCGACTCAGATGGACAGTGATCTCAAGTGTAACCGGCTGACTTGCCGCAAGCCGCTATCAGACAAGGCAGTCGTGGTGAGCAGTCAAGAAATTTCGAGAATATATGCGCAATTTTGATTAAACTTGGCTCCAAGACGACATGTGAGTTCCGCAATTTTCTTCTCAGCTTCGCTAATATGCAAGGCCCTCGAAGGCTCGCATATATTCTGCGGTACGCTGAATGCCACCTGGAGGAACGAACGATGGGTGATCGCAAAGCGTAGTGGAATGCGCGAATGAACTTTTCACGGAAGCCCGTTTATGCCCTGGTGCGTTACAAAACATCTCATCGGCTGCACCTAACTCATGAATCCCCAGCGTGTGAAGCATTGCTCAACGAGCCGTACGCCTATTTATCATTACACTGACGAAATGTTTATCTTGTTCAGTGACGACGTCGTGGTAAGCTACACATGCTAAATTCGCCTTCACCGTGATTTCATGTCCCTAGGTTTGCTCTTTACATCCTTCCAACGACTACAAGACAGTGCGTGACGCAAAACTCCGAACACTTTGACGTTCATTCCGCTAGTCCGTCTTGTCCGGGTTGACCCCAACAATAATCCTGGAGATATGTTCGCGTGCGATGTCGTTCTGGCAATATCAATCATATCAAGAGAGGTTGCGCTACTCACCAGCAGAAGCTCCATTTCAATACTCAACTCTACTAGCTCGTTCCAGCAGGCGGTGGTTCGAAAGCTCACAGATCAAAACAATCAGTCACAGAAGCAGTTAGACAGCGTTTTGCGCGAAGGTACTGCATATCTAATCGCACCCCTCCCCGCCTGAACTGGTCTGCAGCAAATAACGAAATCGCCCTGCTCAACAGCAAGGTTACAGGCAAGGATATCCTCACCGTCAAAGCTTTATCCACAGGTCTAACTTGCATCAGAACTGCAAAAAGATCTCGAGATGGAACGCCGCAAAGTACGCGACCTGCAAGAAGGTTCGAGAGATCGGGATAGGGAGTATCAAAAACTTAAGGTCAAAATGTCCGTTTCGTTCTTAGCGATGCAAACTAAAAAGTCATACTCTCAGACGCAGCATGATAAAATGAAACGCAAAGCGCTACTCGGGGGTCTTCCTGGAACAGCCAACAGTGGCGGTGGCGATGAGCTGCACAGATCCTCTTCATTTGATGAATCCCGCCAACGTGCGGCATTCACCGGAGGTGGAAATATGCTGCAAGGGGGCGCAGGGGGCGGTCTACATCGTGGAGAGCCCATGGACCTTGGTGCAGTTGTCGGCGGCATGGAAGCAAGCGGTGTATGCCCAGCATCTACATATTGGTCTGATTTAGGCTGACCGACCATAATAGATCCAGCGCACGCCTCTAGTCAACCGTGCTGGAAACAACCAGTGGCCGCCTCAGGGACAACGCCGCCCTCCCCAGCAAATGCAACAGCGCCATTCAGCGCCTCTGGGCTACCGCTCGGGGAATGCATCGGACTCCAGTCATGGGAGTGCGCGAGAGGTGGAGACAATGCTTGGCGGTGTTGGTTCTGGTCGACAGCAGCACCCGCAGCGTCTGTCCTCTGGCGGCTCGGGAGGCGGCTGGGTGCCCCAGCCTGCTCGCATGCCGGCACAGGGCCAAGGTCAGAGAGGTGAGCAAGCGCATCAGGTTTGGAGTGGTGTACTGATAACTCGAGTTGCAGTTTTCCCTTCGAATGGGGCCAAGCGGTCGGGGACCTTTCGGCCAACAGTGAGATAAGTTTGCGAGTGGATCCAGGGTATAGGAAGGAATGTGTACTCTTATTGTACAAGTATAGTCAATCATTAATCAGCTCTGGGGAATCCAGGATGAGTGTAGGGCCATGGCCAATACCATCACCCATTGTAAACTGCACTCAATTGAATCCCAGGCTCGCGCAGGCCTCTGAGCTCTGGGTCTTGATCCTGAGCTCGAAATCTCCAAGATGCATCACGAATAACTCGTCAAACTCTCAAAAACACGCAAGTTGTGTACATTGATTCCCTGACCGCGTCCTACTACTGTACAAGTATGTACTGGGGTTCGTATAATATCAACAAGTCCTAGACCAGAAATTGTGTGGTGCATAGAGGATTCTGGAAAGCGTATCCGACCGTGAATAAATATATGTAATTCAGATATGGGCAATGTCATAGAAAGGGAGGGAGTAGCAATACCTTTACAAAGGTCATGGTGACTGCGTCCCGTGAGTTCTCGTTAGAAAGTCCTTCTCGTCCTGCTCATGAGGAAACATTGGCAACAAAGCAACGGGACCTGGCATTCATATGTCGCGGCGCAGTCTCCCATTCTTCTCGTCCTCGAGGTACTGCCCGATTGCAATGATATCCTGCCCGGCCCGTCTGAGATACCCAGATAGAACAGCCCTATCCGCTGAAGGCAACAGAACAGCGAGCTTGTCCAATTGTCGCTCGTGATCCGGGCCCAGCTTGGGATTGCTGCTAGATGAGCTTGTTCTTGGAGGCAAGGCTGGTGGAATAGAAGATGCCGCGCGGGGCTGGCGCTGTCCTGGACCCTCTGTATCCGACGTCGGTGCCATCATTGCCACCAGGGAGCCATGTCCGTGAGACTGTCCTCCGTGCCCATGGTCCGACTTTGAGGTCTCCCAGTCCGTTTCGCTGCCGCGCCTGGACGCAGCAACCGAAATGGTCTGAGTGCGACTCATGCGCTTCCAGCCACCCGGCGGACGAGGTCCTCCAGGAATTGACGGTGTCGCCATCGGTCTCTTCACAAGGACAGCTCGCGGGGTATGTTGTGGTTGCAACGGCGGGAGGCTAGCAAGGCTCGACGGGCTGACAACTTTCTTGGACGTACTTCCCCGTCGACCCAAGGAAGCAAAGAACCCTGTTTTTTGCGCAGGGGATGCCCGTGAAGGAAGGGCTGGATACGGTAGAACCATGGCACTTGGGGTGTTTAACGGTGTCGAATGGGCAGAGGACGATGGGCCGAGATCGGTGGCAACCGCAGCGTCCGGTCGCATGGGAAAGGTGACCTCGCTGCCACCACTGACATTCCTTGGATGAGGCGCAAAGGCCCTGGTGCTGGGGACACTTGGGCTGCCTACGGAAACGGGTGACGAGCGCGACCGGTCGCGCGCCTCGAATAGCCAGTCACCGAGTCCGCAGTCGTGCACATACAGCTCATTGATTTTCTGGGTGTATAGTTTGCATCGGTCGATAGAGTTTAGTTTAGGTGCACCACTGCCGGGGATCGGATGGAGTTCTGGGCAATACATTGCGGCTGGGTACAGCGTCTTGATTTTGTGGAGTGGCGGCCGATGACTGGGGGCGAAATGTGCCGTCGAAGGGGGACCCAGCCGATTGTAAGGCGCAGGGGGCGGAGAGGATGATGTTGAAGACAAAGACGACGTCCGCGACAGGGACATGCGCTTTAGTCCACGGGTCAGACTGTCGCGCAGACTCTTTGGCGGCGGCGACGGGGTTTCCGAGACTTCATCGCGATCGCTGTCTGAGCTCGACAGTTCGCCTGAGAAACGCTTCTTGGACGGTGGCAGAGGGGGAGGAGGAGATGATTCAGGAAGGCTTGTATTGCGCGGAGGAGGTTGGATGATAGTGACCAACGGCGGGGAAGGTGGCCGCACAACCACAGGACTCGATGATGTGCTTTCAAATTGGGAGCGCTCGACGACCGTGGGTGCGAACGCGCCTTGACGGACATGGTCAGAATGAGGAGAACTACCGAATTCGTCAGCCACAATCTACTTGCACTAATGCCACTCACGGTGTCCGGCGCGCTAATACAGCCTCAACGCTGGGAGGCAATTGCAGCGCCTGGCGCACTGCCTCTAATTGCGCGCGCTTCTCACGATCCAGGCCAGGCGGGGTAGGTAGTGGTCCAGCAGTGGAATGTAGCCCAGGTCGATAGTTAATGTACGATCCAGGGTCCTGGGGTGAGAAGGTGCCGACGACAACAGGCGCAGCAACTGGTTTCCCAATTTCTTTGCTTTGGCCAACCTCCGGGGTGGTCACGCTTTGCCCTGTCGACCGGCGTTTGGGCTCGAGCGTCGGCCGCTTCGGGATGTCCTCAGGCTCCTCTGTCGCATGGGATTTGGACCGATTATGCTTGTAGCTGCCGTCGGGAGCAGCGACAAGGGCGACGTCTGTCCCTGCGGTGGGTACAATAGACAACTTCCGGCGCACCTCCGCGCCGGATCCAGAGGCCATTCGCCGGTTTGCCTTCGGAGACGCCGGGGGTGATCCAGTAGAGTATTCGCTGTCACTTGAGGAGTAGGCCGAAGATGAGGAGGAGGATGGCCGTCGAGAGCGAGCCACGGGGACAGGCTTTGGAAAGGTTCCCTGGTCGGCCAGGTTGCTCCCGTAGTAAGAAAGAAGGGCCTCTGTGTCGCTGCGTTCGACCGCGGGCCGTCGTACGTGGGCCATCGCCTTTATAGTGCCTAACGCGATGGTGGCTCTGACCAAACAGTGCTGTCGATCAATTGTTTAGGGTTGCACGCATGTGACGGAGTTCACACACTTGTTCCTGTTTGCAAGGTGCAAGTCTAATCTAGTGAATGATTGGAAGCAGGCGAAAGCAAGCCGTCGCTCCAAACATCACGCTTCAAGCTCAAGCTCAAGGTCCACAAATCCATTTCAAGGGCTCAAGTAGATAAAGAAAATAGCTAGTGATATAGACCTCCCTCGCACTAAACCAAGTTGAAACGGACGGCATGGGTATTCGCATACTAATTATCGATAACATTACATCGAAAACAAGAGATCGATACAAGCAGAGAAGAAGAAGGCCAGAAAAGAGGATGCGCACTACGTCGACAGGTAACCCAGATCGTCCCCATGCTCGCCGAAAATCTCGTCAAACACTTCCCGTCCGTCCACGGCCAATGGAGGAAGCTCTCCCTTCCTCTTGACCCGCTCCTCGTTCCACACGTCTTCCAACGCACTTGCCAGACTCCGCAAACCGAAGAGGAAGCCCCGGTCAGGCTGCTCAGGATAGTGTGGGGGAAACCGCGCATAGATCAGCCCAGTCTCGTCGTCTACTTCAGCCTTATACCCGGTTGATGATGAACTCTTCACATGCGGAGGCATGTCCCGAGTCGAAGGTGGGTAGGCTAGCCAGTCGTTTCCAGTGGTCGTGTGAGCAAAATCTACAATCCGCACGTTGATCTCCCCACGCGACCGTGGCACTTGAAGTAAACGCTCGCTTGCCGTCCGTCGCAATGACGGCCGACCATCTCGATGCCTCTCCGTGCTCTCCGACCGCTTGCTAGAGGAGACCACAGGCGTCGCCGAAGCCCTGAAGGCATCCTGAGCCTCAGAATCGCCGTCGTAGATGAGCAGCAGACTACAGCCATAGAACCGGAAGCCGCGCAATCGATTGATGATCCTGGCAAGGCCATAAAGTTTCTGGAGGAGGACAGGGATCTGGTGCGCCAGTAATCGTCCGCCGTCATGGATGAATGAAGCGATAGTCGATGCAAACTGCGCGGTCTGCAACTCACGCCCGGCGTACTTGTCTTGCATCTCATACGCCTGCGTTACCGAGTTCCACTTCTGCATCCCACACATCCGCACGCCCAGCGACCGACTCGTCGTACGGTCACACTTTTTGCGCTGACTTTTCTTCTTGGCTGGAGTGGCGTCCATCCCATACTGGCGCGTCCCCATCTTGAGATCCATAACACATGGGTGTTTATGTCGTCCAGTCAGATCCTCCATCAGGATAAAGTGGTCCTGCCGTGTCGTGGGCTGTCGATGATGCATTCTAGGAAGGCTTCGCGAGCGGCTACGCCTTGGGGGCTCGTCGCACCCGTCAAGATTAAACATCATGGCCTCCCTTTCCAATGCCTCCAACTTTTCTGGCGTTGCGATCATCGTCTCGCTTTGAACACGTCGGATGGGTTGCGCACTCTCCAATCGTACACGGTCAACATGGCTGAGTAACTTGCGTGGCCGGCGGCGGCGTGGTCCAGGTATCGGAGAACCATCCTCTCCATATTCTACATCCGCCTCGTCGTCTGCCTCGTCCTCGGTAGCACCAGCCCAACGTCCTCCTGTTCGCCGTCGGAAACGTCTCAAGACACTGCTGAATACATGGTCTTTCAGCTTAGTGTTAACTGTAGTACTGCCGGTACCACCGAAATGGGGAGTTCGTTCCTCGTCAGAAGTCGAACTGCGTTTGCGTGGGGGTGCCTCTGCAAGCTGGGGCGGCATTGCTCGAAGCGATACTCGAGGTGAATTGGCTGGGGTCGGCGCAAGGTTGAATGGGAGGGGTTTAGGCGGAGGAATTTGCATTCCATCGTCCTTGGCTAAATCCGGACTGGAAGTAATTCCACCTGCGAACTGCTGTCGTTGTAGCTGACGGCGCGCATAGCTTGGGACCACGCTGTGCGACACTGACCTATTTCGCCCGTGTTGAAGGAGCCACTCAGGGATGATATGTCGATTTCTGCCAAGAACGACTTCCGGCATTTCGTCGTCGGTTGACTCGGGATCGAGGTCGGGGGAAGATTTAGTCTCGAAGGTTGCATGAGCGCCGTTTGACGTCGCAGACTTGATAAATGGTGGACGAGGGGTCAAACGGGGCGGGGAAGTCGTCTTGGGTACTCTGCGATAACTGACCAGCATAACGCCGAGATAGCGGGGAATAAAGGCAAGAAGCGGGGGTGCTTCTCGTTCGACTGCCTCATAAAAGAGGTTTTCCCGAGAAACTAAAGGCTGATAAAGTTAGACAGTGGGCATACAAACGAGCCATGGAAAGGCACACCTTACACACAGCGCGCTTCGTGAATTTGTAAATGGCAGTATGACCACCGACTTGGTTACGAAACGGCTTGAGAGGAATATGAGGAAGGTTGAAGTCTAGGTCGTCGCTATCATAGCCACGGTCAAACTGGTCTTCTTCATCGGGGTTGTGAAAAGAAGTGGTTGAAGTGGTTGTTGTCGCAGATGCGGTCTCCCAGGTAGACTCGTCGTCGTCTGTAGACCACGGTGAAACAGTGAAAGGCGACTGAGCGACCTCGAACCGAGGGGTATGATGAGGAGAAGCCGGAGGAGCAGTCTGTCGTTCCAAGCGTCGACCTCTACTGTCCATGACTCCTTTGCGCCAATCCGCAAGCTCGGCCATCTTCATATCCCGCGCACTGGGTCGGCCCAGCGTAGGAGTAGGACGTTCCCCATCAGACGAGTCGTTGCGCTCCTTTGTCCGCATTCGCTGCTGATGTAACGGCGCCGCTGAGCTCTTTTCCCTCCTTGCTTCACGGTCTGGCCATTCTGCTCGTTTGAAGAACTCGTATTTCTCTGCGACATCGACATTCTGGGCTAATTGGTCGGAAGACTTGGATGTCGAAGGACCAGGCTCTCCTGAATCCCTGAAGAGACGCAGCGTTGCTGCCACCTTGCGACTGGGGTTCGGATTGACATCATTCGAACTTTCTGAGCGCATGAGGTACGGTCGGGAGGGCGGCATCGTCATCGCTCGAGTCTGCTTGTACACTTCGGTCGTGTATCCATCGTCGTCGTCACCATTAACAATAATTTCTTCCGCTCTAGATTTGGGGCGGACCCTGGGGGTGATTGACGTAGGTGAGGCGAGTGGAAAGTGGTATTTGTGGTGTGCCATTAGCTGGAGAGGGAGGTGGGGAGGTGTGTCTGCACTGTTCTGGCACGAAATGTACGGTGGGAGGGAGTTGGCGGGGTAAAGGACCAATGGAGAATTAAGTGACCCAAGTGCGAAAGAAATAGCCGCACAATGACGGTCCAAGTTAAAAAGATCCCCGCCATCTCCGATCTGGGCTGCTGACTAACCACGTTCGGGAATCGGCACACGTTCTCCAACCACGTTCAACCACACGTTCTCGCTGGAGGTATTGGCCGTAAGTATTGAGTGCCAACTGGCGGCTGAAATCTTCTTCGTATCGATCCGTGGCGTCCTTAATATCCCGTTATAACATATGTATGCATCCCACCAGTAGGAACTACGAACATGCTTGGAAGCTCGTTCACCGCAGGTTGACCGGATCTTTTGCGCGGACCGGAACTTGGTCAGCTCAGCTTTGGTCCCATGTCGCGCTCCTTCATTTGAGCGAGAGTCGAGCGCACACCGACATCCAGCCAGCTGACATACTAGTACTCACCCTCCCGCTGACCATCGCCAACCGACGCCTGCCCGCACTCTGCATCCACTCCTGAATATCACGTACTACCTCGTATCTCCACCCCCAGGCCAGGTCCCAAACTCGGTGCAGGTAGATAATCCACCAGTCGACCTCGATCCGGGAAGACTGCACATGTTTGATACAGAACTCCCTCTTCGAAAGGGATATCAAGCGCAAACAAGGCCACCACTTGCAATTGTAGCTCACGGCAGTTTGCGCCTCGCGTTCGATGTTCAATACATAGAAAATTTGACAATAGCTTCAATGCTGGACTCTAGTGATAACCAAGAACCCTTTCTGAAGGAGGCCGTTGTTTCGGGATATGGATTGCGAGGGCGGGGTTTCCATCATGTTATAGATGCGCCGCTGGATGGGGACCCAACGGCGGACCCCCTGTATGAATATCCTCAGATCTAGTAGACAGGTCACGACAATATCGGTTAGGAAGAGAAACCGATGTTCAAAACCTTGGAAAATGGGCAAGCCAACCAATCACTTTCCAAAAGGATACTCGTGCGTCAAATAGCACACATGGATGACCTCCTTCATCTTTGTAGAGTCTTTCACTTATGTAGCTTGCGCCCTGGTTCTGGTTATGCAAGTTCGTTTGAAGGATCGAAATGATTGCATCAACATTAATTATTGACCCCGAAAATTACAAGCTATCCTTCATGCCTTCAGAGCGTCTGGCGTCCGAGGCCAACTTCAACATCGGTTACAGCGCACTATAAATCAGTCAACCGCGTTCGCGACAGCAAATGGTCGGCCTGAGCGAGAAAGCCAAGGGAAAGAGACGCGCCGTGGACCCTCACGCCAGCACTGCAGGGCCCAGCAACCAGGACGAGCACGCACCCCGACAGCTCACCATTCGCTTCAATGAGGGATTCCCGGATTTGAATGTCATGATGGACCGTGCGGACACGGTGAGGGATATCAAGGCCAAAGTGCGTATATAGGTGACGGACATCAGGGTGTCAGCTAATGCATGTAGTCAGATTCGCCGAGAACGTGAAGAGTTGGCAGACCGCAAACTACGGCTCATCCACTCTGGACGGCTCCTTGCAGATGGTATGCCATTGTATACTTGGCTTGCCAACCAAGAGGACAAGAAGAAACCACGAGTGACTGAGGAAGAGGCGGAGAAGGGGGAGGCAGGTGGCAACGCCCAATCTATGACATGGCTGCACTGCGCATTGGGCGGCAAGATTGAGACCGGAGAGGACAACGATGAGAAACTTCAAGTGCGTTCCCGCCTACTCCTCACACTCGCGTGTACTAACTCTTTGGATAGGCAGCTCAGTTGCAGCCCGCGCGAGGTTTCGATCGGCTCGTATCCGTCGGCTTCAGCGCAGAGGACATTGCCAACTTCCGCCGCCAGTTCCATAACCAATCCGCAACCAATTTCTTGGACGAGCAACATTTCGAAACGGAGGAGGAATGTAAGCCTTGCATGCCCAACACTGCCTGATCATTGCCCTGAACTTCATAGACGATGAATATGCCCGCTCTCTCGAGGAACAATGGATTGACTCGATGGACAATGCAGGAACGGCTTCGCTCTCGCAGTCGACGCCTACAAATCCGTCCATTATCAAGGGCCTGGTCATCGGTTTCTTCTTCCCTATCATACCATTCTTCTTTATCCGTAAGCAGGCGCCCGCTGTCTTCTGGGATGATGGAGCTGAATACGAGCCGCCCGAGAGCGTCATCTTCCCGTACGTCGTATCGAGAGCAATAGGGCTTAACTCACTTTCCTCCAGGCGCGCAATGCAGGTTGGGATCGTGATAGGATTCATTGCGAATATCATGTTTGGCATGTGGAGGTATTTCTTGGAACAGTAGAATTCTATAGGTTCTACATAATGGATTCATTTTCGCTTATGTGCATTCCGCAAGTAGAGCCGCTAGCACGCAGATTGTAGAGCCGCTAGCACGCAGATTTGATGTAGAGGGATTGTAGATTGAATGCGAATAGATCACCAATGCATCATGTTTCGGAAACTACTTCTAAATATCTCAGGTCGAACGAATGGCGGCATACATACTGTGATAAACTAGTAATACAACAAAAAAGACTGCGCGAATAACCTGACGAGAATCGTGATAAAATAGACAGGAAGACGATAGCGAAACTCGAAGATGTCGATGAACTACGAACTGAACCTGAGCCTTTCTGCCAAGCCTACAGCTCAAGCTTGCGCTTCTTTGCTGTTGGCTCATCGTCGGACCCAACGATGTCAATGACCATATCATCACCCTCAACAATAGTCGGTGTCGCCGCCGCAGGCGCGCTCGGTCCTGCCACATCTCCCAGCTCCTTCCTTTTCTTTGACCCGCTCTTTGTGGCCTTCTTCCTTGCCTTCCGCCTTTCTTTGAGAACCCGAATCATATGCGCAGTCAACACCTCCAATACCTTGCGCGCACCCATGGCCTCCATCTTCTCCAATATCTCTGGGGTAAGGTCGCTGAATACGTCGGGGTCCAAGATAAGCTTTCGCTCGTGAAGTACCATGTAGCCCTCACGCGGAGCATTGTTGGCTTTGCCTGGGGTGTATTCCGCATGGCCTTCCGGAATTACCCCAAGTACGATAGGTATGGGAATATCTGGGATCCCACCAGCATCAGATGCCGGAGTAGGTGCCACTTGCACTGGTGCTGGCAGGTCCCCAGCGGCAGGCGGAGGTACAAAGGGAGCAGGTGTAGAGACAGATGGAGCAGGCGTCGGTGGGAGAGAAGGTGTTGAGCTGGGAGGAGGCGCCCGGGCGGGACTAGTGAGGACTGGGGCCAATGGAGTAACCGTAGATGTTGAAGTTGCCTTAGCAGGGGGGATACGCCACGACGGTGCTGTCGAAAAATTACTTGGGCTTGTAATCGGTGTGCCGGAATAACCAGCAGTAACACTAGTAGATGCAAGAGGCGAAGGTTGATAAGTGAACAACCCAGCCCGAGCAGTAGACACGGATGGCGTTGGCGTTGGCGTAGCACTGTCGGATGGCCCTGTTGTTGGTTTCGGTGGGGGGAGTGGCCGTGGGGTAGTTGAAAAGAGTGGTGTGTCGCCCTTGGTGCGCTTAGAGGACTCTGAGCTCTTGTCCTTCTTCGCCTTCTTGTTAGCAGCTTGTGCCTGCTTCGCCGTCTGCTGTTGCTGCTTCACCTCTTGTTCCTCGATAATCCGATGATGGTCTGTATCAAGAGACCAAAAAAATCCCTTTCCGCGGTCTCCACCACAGCGGTCACCCTTCTTGAATGCCTTGCTCGATGAAAGGTTGTGACGGACGGAGCTCTACAGGAGAGTCAGCAGATGGGAATGACATGTAATCTCGATAACGAACCGTCCAGGCACTGCTGTCTGTGAAACGATAATACTCAAACTCATTCTGGATCCAAGCACATATTTCTTGAAGTGTAGCATTATTATTGAGGGCCTTGATGGCGCGATAGATTAACTGAGTATAGGTGTACGTCGGCTTGGAGGGTACGGTCGAAGGACGCAGAGTATCTTCGATGATTGGGGTGTCAAAAGTCGCTGACGGTGGTTCTTCAGCAGCGTCGCTCCGCCTTCTCTTCTTATTCGTCTTCCGGGTAATGGAGTTGGTATTTGGAAGTTGGAAATCGGCTGGCGCAAGCTGGGCCTGAGGTGCGGGAGGTGGTGTTGCAGGAGGAAGCGGCTTGAAGTCATCCAGAAGAGGTGGGGAGTGAGGCTGAGAGGATGGTGGGGATATTGAAGTGATATCCAGGGATGGTGAGCGGCGACGCCGACCGCCACCGGAATCCAGAGAGCTGGGAGAAGGTGTATCGTCCGGAGCAGGCGGAGGTGGGGGAAGAACGAACTCGAAAGTTCGTGTTGCGATCTGTATCCTCGAGCTGCTTGCATTTAGTCTTTACGTACATTGTTTCCGGGCTTGCACGCACCGTTCCCCAAGAATTGCTCGACTGCCACTTCCTGACCATACTCCGTCTACCCAGGCGCCGTTTCGGCCTAATACCGCCAGAACGAACCGGTCGAGGTCTGAGTCATATTCTATCTTGGCATGAAGACGAGATACGCTCTTGAGTGCGCCAAGGTCAACGTCGATTTGTGCAGCGTTTTGTCCAGTCGATGGTGCTGCAGCACAGCGTCTTCCTATTGTTACGGACAATGTTTGGACATAGAAGATATAGCCAGTGGTAGGAAAGACCAAGGAATAGAAGGCCGACACAGTCTGGGTGACTTTGCTTGAAGGCGAGGGCGGGGGAGGCGATGGGCGTCGAGGGGAGGGCGCAGATTCCTTGGGGGGCATCTCGACGTGTTGCGTTTGGGTCATCCTCGTAGCCGATGCAGCAGAATTTTCCGCGAGCATTTCGGGGCAAGTCTCCGGGTTCGATGGCAGCAGGTGTGATGGTGGTCAAAGAAAAGCTTCCAGGTGCCGGGACGGCATCCAACGGCGGAGACCCACGTGCGTCCACGGCAAGTTCAAAGTTGGCGTTGTATGGTCGGCACCAGTCGATCTCCACTGCATGCCATGAGAGTGACGCACACAGGGCCGCCATTCTCCTCACAAAACAACCACCAGCATCGTCCTCCTCCTCCATGTCTTCTCCCGATACCGCATTGGAAACAGTAGAGAAGGAGATTGACATTCTTGCGGACAAGGTAAGCCATAACCCTTCTACCTTCGTTTTCTACACTAAAGACAGATAGAATGTCGATTCCGTCGACACCGATGCCCGCTATCTAGCGTATTTCGCTCGTATTCGCACCGCAATCCGTGCTTCTACGCGCTATGTTGCCTATGTGATTGTCACCCGTCTATAGCCCTTCACTCCCACGCTCACCTTTGCAGACCAGCGATGTCGGAGAGGCCTTCCGCCCTATAGTGCCGCCTTGGGCAGTCAGTGCCGCGTACGGAGTATCCTGGCTCTACATTGGAACAGACGTCGCCTATGAAACCTACAAAGCGCACAAGCAAGGACCAAGTGCTGTGGAGGCTGCTGTTTTTGCCGAGCCTGTCCGACTCTCCCTTGCAGCCGTCCAGCGCATGACATTCCAGTCTATTGCGTCGATGTGAGCGAATTCATATGGCTTTGTTTTCCTTCTCACAGTCAAAAGGGGACTTCCGGCGCTCACAATTCACACAACGGTCAACCAGGCCAAGAAATTGTTTGTCAACGCTCAGAACCCAAGGACTAGAGCCTGGGGCCCCACCCTCACTGGCCTGGCCGTTGTTCCCGCCCTTCCGTATCTCTTTGACCACCCTGTAGAAACGGCAACGGACCATGCATTTGACTGGATACGGCAAAAGCTGGCAAAGAAGAGTGTAGACGATTCCAAAAAGGATTTATAGAGATGCTGCATGTATATAGAGTACGATACTTACATCTGCCGATCGCGTATCGCTTCTTGATGACAGACCATGACCGGCTCAAACACCTTTTGCTTGCTGGATCGTTTCTCATAGGCGCGAAGGATTCCAATTCAGCCCATTCATCCAGCAACGCTGCCTTTGACCGACTCAAAAAGTTCTATGACTACCAAGAGCGGCCATGCAAAGTTAGCGCCAAAACACCGACTCGCGAATTACATCTGGTCACTGCCGATGAAGCCCTCGATGTAGTTCTGCAGGTGCAAAGCATAGTTGGAATACCTGCAGAAGACGAATCCAAGATACCTCCGCTGGGAACACGCGACATCGCGCATCTTCGTGCTCTACTCAGCCTTGCCTTTAAGTGGGGAACAGATACACTCCTCTCCCACATTCTAGGCGCAATATCCAATAGTATCAAGCACACCGGGCCCAGCAAGATTGTCTCCGTCGACAATGCAGAGCAGGACTACACGCGCATCTCCTCCATGTTGGACCGTCTGTTGAAGTTACTGTTCCCAGAAAGTCCAGAGTCGCGCTTCCCTCAGACGCACATCACCACCTCCATCTTAAGCAAGAACTTGCTCGACGTGCTGAAACCCACAGTTGCGCTGGCCTGGATGCCTTCGTCCATTTCAATCGCATCCATTCAACCGTTGACACACCTTCGGCCATACGTCCTGCGCTTGCTCTCATTGTGCGTGACTCATATACATTTATATTCTTATACAATTTGCTGAAGCATGGCGTAGAATTCCACCTTCAGATGCTATCCTTGCATTGGGAGGCGTCATCTCGGCCTTTCCTTCTCCAGCTTACATTCCTCGCATCTCTAGTGGCTTGCTCACCAGGCAGTTACTGCGTCCTCGTGGTATTCGAGGCTTATGTATAACCATCTTCGGCGAAGATGAGGACAGTGCGGATACAGCGACTGACTTGAACAAGATGGAGCACATCGCAAAGGTTCTCACCACAGTCCCAAAGGACATGGACCCCCAAGTGTGTTCAACCTATGTTCTGGTAGACCATGCTCATTCCCTCATAGGGCTACTGCCGCACCATTCTACTTGAACTAGTGGATTTATTGGTGCCAGTAAAACCTATAGTCGGGGACGTACCTCAATCGTTCAAACGCGCTGCAGCGTTCGCCCTTTCGTGCATAGTGACTGGTGAGGAAACCCATACTCAAAAGGCAATACTGCTCGCACTTTTACACGATCCTTTACACGTTGCATCGCCAAATACAACGCTTCTCGCGCCAGCGTCGAGGTCTTTGGACATTCTGACCACTCTCTTGATCCACGCCGACCCATCTCCGACGCTCATATCCACTCTCGTTGGCCCCATTGTCCCAGCACTCTACGCTCTCCAAGAACATCTAGAGAATGTCAAGACATCCGATCCCACCATTTTGGAGTCCGTACGAGCATTGCTTGCCACTTGGGCACGCATCACAGATACCGATGAGTGTTTGGGCGTCCTGTGGAGTATCGTTGTCAGTGGGCAGCAGGATGGCTGGAAAACCGACTTTGAGGGCAATCTAGTGCGTACGGCAGCTTCCGCTGTGAATGCGCAGCAACGGCTCGAGTTGTTCACGCCGCAGAGTAGACGGGAGGCGGAGGAAGCGGGGGAACTTGACCCGAATGCGAATGTCATGGATCTGTATCCAGATCCTGCACGGTTCGTAGCGTCTTTGCAGCGGATGGGTCGAGCAGAGGTGATCAGTGAGGTGTTCGTGAGGTGTTTGGAAGGATACAGGGCAGCCAAGGTGTTGACAAGCGATGACGACGACCCTCTCAAGACTCTTCTCTTTCTCCAGTTGATCATACAAATGCAAACACAACTCAAGGAAGGGCTTCTTTCATTGAAGAACCCCAGTCATATCCTTGGCTTTGTGAAGCATGTCTTGGTCGACGCAAAAAAGGCGGAAGAGGAGCCAGAGACCAAGCATGTCAAGACTGGATTGGATGCACTGCGTATTGTCGATGGGGATGAAGACGAGGAGGTGGAAGACGGAGACAGCGATGACGAACAGTCCGGTAGTGAACGATACGACGAAATGATTGACACGGCAGTGAACCTACTGCTATCCATCCTTGAGGCGAACCCGGATATGTCGGCCAAAACGGTGCCCATTCTCGACGAAATATTTGAATTGCTAGATCATGCGCCTCCGTCGCTACGCTCACTCGTTCGTGAAGCGCGCATGGTCATGACTATTCGGATAGCGTCTGCCCAAGAAACGCCTGAGCGTACGCGCCAACCGGGAGAAGATACATACCAACGGGCTCTTAAGCTTCTACAAGACCCTATTCTGCCTGTCCGTATGCACGGACTCATGCTTCTCCGCGAGCTGCGCGACCCGCCAGAGGCACTTGTCCCTGCCATCGTCGCTATATTCATGGAAGCCATTCGCGATGACGAGTCGTACCTTTACCTCAGCGGCGTGCAGGGCTTGGCTGGCATGGTCGACAAACACGGAAAGGGCATTTTGGGACGTTTGGTGGATGAGTACATTGCAGACCTCGAAGGCACAATATGGGATCAGGCAACTCTCGACAAGCGCGTACGAATCGGCGAGGCACTTGGGATCGCCATCAAGCGGTGCGGCAGCGCACTGGCATCGTATGTCGACGGCATTGTACCGCCCTTACAGCGCGTCCTCCGGTCGTCTGGAGCGCCAACAGCGCTAAAGACGTCCGCAGTCAGTCTACTTGCTGACTGCGTCGGTACTTACTTTCTGGCGCTTGGTGCATATTGGGAGGAGCTTGTTAGTAGTATGCTTGATCTCTTGCAGGCAGAGACGTCCACGAAAGAAGAGGAGGATCCGACAAAGGGCATGGACGCCAACCCAACCCAGAGACAACGTTTTCCGCCAATGAGAAGGGCTGCCCTCCATTTCTTGGGCATGCTGATACGCGAAACAACAAGGGCGGCGTACGACGGTGTAGCACAGTTATCGTTCGAGCCTGCACTCCTACGAAGAGCAAAGATCACTCTGCAATATTTGGCTGCAACGGAGGGTGACGGTATCGCAAAGGTAATGGCACGAGAAGTGACCGAAGCCGTCACAGAGTTAGAAAAAGCATATGTCGAGTATGGAACCTACCGCTACAAGTAGTGTATCTATTTCACCACACAGGCATGTGTGTAAACTATTTGAACATGTGTACCCCGTATCTGTCTCTGCTGTAGTGGTCTCTGAGCAGCAGAGTCAATTGAAGGGTAGACGAATTTGATCTTGGTGCCCGTAACCGCAACACAAGGAGGGCTACGCGTAGCCCAAGACTCGGGAGTCCAATTCTCCGTCGTCCCGGCTAAGCACCGGATGATACAACATGTGCAATCTCATCGAGTTGCCGGTTAAAGTTCTTCCACTTGGGTGATGACACGGGTTGTGGGGGATTGCCCAAAGCAAGGAAGGGATTGGAAATGGCACGGTAATACGCAAGATGAAGTGTTTTGAATATCTGTCGCAGATACAATGAACTTCATCTTTTTTTTGAAGGGATACAATCACGCACCATGAGCACCTTGATGTCGGGAATGACAGCGTCTGCGAGAGCGATTGCCAACACAACCTTGACGTTCAGCGGTGTGATGTAGGCATATACCGCAACATCATCGATAGAGTAGAGGAGTCCAAGATAGGAATCTTTTGGCGATGCGCTGACTGTTGCTCAAGAGTCATTGAGAGCTCTCGATAGGTCCAAGGGTTCCGGAGGTACCTCGCTCGTCAATCACATCAAGCGACGTGTGTGCAATGTAATGGTATTTCAACGCATTGTCGACAAAGGACCGGATGAGAATTGGGTGGTTGTTCGCCCCGATAAATGCAACAGCATTGATGCGAGTGGGTGCCATAGAGGGAGAGCGTGACGTGACATCGTTTGTGACGCATGATCGCTGGAGGATGCCTGAGGATGCCACAAGTTCCAAATTCCAATGAATCTGAACGTTTGCCTTATAGAAGTTATGTCTACCGGTGGCAGCCGCTCGTCCGCTTTGGTAGCCCAAAACTCAATGTATAAGTATTTGATGTAGAAACAGAAGCAACATCTAAGACCTCCAGTGTTGTAACATCGGTATCGAGCCCAGGCACTTATCATACTTGTTCGAGTGTAAGGCCATAAAAGAAGAAAAACTGAGATCAAGGAATGGATAACGTAGGCTCGCGCAAGTCTGCAATATAAATGGCCACCCGTACATAATTTAAAGGAGAGGCAGTAGCTTTCATATGTACATCGAATTAATCCATCTCTGTCTCTGTCCGCACCCGCCTAAGAGTTGTCGCTCAAGCTCGACATGGTCATCGACTACGCATTGCCGACTCCGCCCGCGAACTCATTGGCCATACCCATATCCATTGCCATACCCTCCTCCCCAACCAGTCATCTGAGGCTGCATTGCCGCTACCAAATATTAACATTTCAGCACTGCCAAGAAGGTTCCAAACAACTTACAGTTTGGTCTCAGAGCATCGTATTTGTTCGAATTCTGGGGCGCTTCGTCCTTAGCAAATGTCCCGGACTTCATCTGTGCAAAGATATTGGCCGGATTTGTCGATGGGGCGGTACTCTGAGGCGGCGATGCAGGTGCAGCACCAAAGGAGCCAAAAGCGCCTTGGTTGGGCATTCCCGTTTGCTCTGAAACAGATCGTTAGCCCAATTATACCGTACTAGCAAGGTCGTTACATACGGGACATCAATCCTCCACCGACCATACCAGCGAACACGCCCGTAGGTTGCGACATCATCGGCTGCTGCTGCATTCCTGGGAAACCCGTAGCCATAGGTTGCATCCCCTGGAACCCTGTGGGCTGAGAAGACAGAGGTGACTGGAAATTTCCCATAGGTTGTTGGAAACCTGTAGGCTGAGTTGATAGAAAAGAGGGTGTCGGATTAGCAAAAGGCGAGCCTGCAGGTTGCTGCGGGTTCGCGAAAGGAGATGCAGAGTTTGCGAATGGCGAGGGATTACTCGACGGCCGAGTGGGCACGAAACTGTTGAACCCAGTCTGGGTCGGGACGAGCGGTTGAAGCAAGCCTTGATTCGCGGGCACAGGCGCGAATGGCCCACGAGGTCCGACGTACGACTGCTGAGCGGGGGGTAGTACACCAGTTTGCTGAGCATGCAGATGGGAGCCAATAGAGCCGGCAGCGCCACCCATACCCATGCCTGAATTGAATCCAGCAGGTGGTGCAGAAGCTGTGGCTTGAATTTGTTGAGGCGGAGATACTGACGCAGGCGGCGCAGACGGAGCATTTTGACGCAGAGAACTGAGCCGTGCGAGCTGGTCGAAAATGTCATTTTCTGTTGTTCTAGCCAAATTGGGGGCTGCTGTTGTTGTGCTGGGTGCCACAGGTGGGGCGGAAGCGGTAGGCACTGGGGGCGTTGGTGCTACAGGGGCAGCTACAGGTGCAGGTGCCTCTGGTACGGACGCTGGAGGTGCCGAAGGTGCACGCACTGGCGTTGGCTTTGTGGAACTCGGGCGGTTCGTCCACGCATCATCATCAAATCCACTAGCAGCCGAACTTGAACGTGGGGGTACCTGAACAGGACTGACAACGGATGGCGAAGAGGTTCTTGGGGTTCCAGTGACCGAGCTGAGGTCCACGTCCGCTGGGAGCGTCTTGCTAGGAGTGGGTCGACCACGACGAGGAGCCTTGAGGGCTCCGCCCGGTCCCTGCGCAAAGAGGTTAGGTGCCGGTTTCGACGTTCCATTGAGTTCTGCCTGTAGCTGCCTGGCCACCTCTTCGTCTTTTTGCACTTGCTCTTTGTCATCGGGGCCTGCCAGCTTTGCCTTGCGTTGTGAGATTGCTTTCAGGACACGAATGATATCGCCTTCTCTAAGGCCGAGCGTGCGCAAAGTTGACTCGGAAAGATCAACAAGAACAGCCTCGTCAATCTTCTCCCTGTCGAAAGACGTCCCGTATCGTGTGCAGTCGTCGAGCTCACATCCAGCAGCGAGAAAGAAGTCGAACCAATCAACCGTCGGTTTCTTAGGCGCGGGCTGAGACAAACGTTTGGCGTTGACATTTGCGCTGGGGTACTGTACACCAATGGGGAGGTCATCATCAGAGACCTTACCAGAGTCAGACCTGCTCTTCTTGCTGACGGCTCGTTGAACGTATTTCATATCTTCGTGCGACATCTTTTCTTGTGGTACTTCGACGACGACGCCATTTGTCTTGTGTAGGCGAAGCTTGCCGTTACTGAATCCAATGAAAGCCGCATCAACGCGGAACTGGCCTGTTCTGTCGCGCCAGACACGGACTTGGTCTGGGGGTGGGCCTGAGACAGTGTGAGCAGTGCGATGCTTTGGTGACAGTGACATACGGCCATGATCCACAGAGCCCCGAGGAGGGGATGAGTGCTCGGGACGGCTGATGATATTTAGTGCGCGGCACAAATGCTAGAGCCTCAACATACTTGGTAGGTGATTGTTGCTTCGCTCGCTGTGCAGCCTTCTCCTGTTGCTGCTGCTTTTCGCGCCGTCTAGCTTCCGCTGCCTCTTGAGCTTCCTTCGCCCGCTTCTCTGCCTCTGCCCTCTTGCGCTCTGCGTCCTTCTTCGCATCCCTTTCGGCCTTGGCCTGAGCCTTTCGTTCTGCATCAGCAGCAGCGTCCTTGTCGGTGTCATTTGCCCCGGCGCCTTTGCCTTGCGCCTAATAGCATGTCAGTGTTGATCCGTTGAGAAGAAACTGGGTGTCTACCTCCAGGTACTGCGCAGGGATAACACCAATTTGGCCATTTGCATTGCGGCATTTCCACCAATCCTCATCATCGTCTTCGAGGATGACGACTCGCTCCCCCTCCTCGACGGTTAGTTCATCTGGCCCGTCGGCCTTGAAATCGTACAAGACCAGGGCGTGAGCTTCCACCGCCTCTGGCTCGTCGTCAGCCTCGTCGTCACTTATAGCGTCGCCGGGTATTATGGTCGGGGACGCATGCGAGAAGTGAACGGACGGTTTGCGAGTGTCGCGAGCACGTTTAGCAGGTTCGTCTGTTTCTTCGTCATCAACAGCATGCTCCGGTATAACATCGCTGCCTCCTCCAGGTAGAGCCATGGCACGAGATGTTTCCAGTTTATCTACGATGGCGTCCGCAGTGTCCTTAGAGCCTGTGCTAAAATGAAGGGCGACCGGGTCCGGCCCTGCGATGTCAAGGTGAACATGTTTGCTCTTCTCAACACCGATATGTGTGATATCCGAAGTGGACCACTTCTTCACAGCGGCCTAACAAAATGTCAGTGAATACATTGGTGATATCGGCTTCAGCGCACTTTGCTCGACTCGCTAGCGAAGAAGATAGAGCCATTGCCCACGCCGAGAGTCCCTTTCGTCTTCTTGCCCTTCTGGTCAACATCGGCAACAGACCAAGTTTTGATATCGTCTGCGCTGACTTTGGCCGCTGCTACACGATCCGCGGGGTCAACATAAGTGCTGACCGGTCGGGGTGGCTGATGCGCGTCAGTGCAGTACAAGAACAAGGAATGCACGCACATCATCGGGAATGACAATACCATGTGAGGGAGCGGCGGGAGCATCGTCCACATCAGCGTCTGCAGATGTAGCTTCCACATAGTTGGCTGGAACGTAGCCCGCTTTTCCGTGATCTGACTTGCTCTGCACAAGCAACCATTCCTCCTCCGTGTCAAATACATAGAGAATTTCGTCTTCGGCGATGCTCAACTCCCCGGGAGCCGCTGCTGCATAGTCGTAGAGAGCCTTGACGGTGGATGTGGGTGTCGCCTGGCGAAGCGTCAGCAGCGGAGTTGGAGCGTGTGGTCTGATGGCTGACGTTCTCAACGTATGCGGCGGGCACTAGTCCGGTCGCCTGGCTTTCTCCTTCGCCTTTGAGTTTGACCCTCCACCAACTAGTTCACACAATGGTGAGCACACTACTCCGAAGGGTGGAAACGCACGCACTCGTCGTCGGTCTTCTCGACCAGGAAATAGAGCTCATCCTCTTTCAAATCAATCTCATCCTCGGACTGATGGATATAGTCGTATGCCGCCTTAAGAACGGCCAGATACTCAATGTCGTTGGTGGTCATTGGACAGAGCAGCCGAGCCGATAGTGCCGGTCACTCTACAAGCAAGTCGTAGTATGTAACGTCACACTAGGTTTATAATTTCCGGTCTATCTCGCTCGATCTCTCCACTTTTCACACCTCCAACACACCTCCCACCGCCATCGCAATGAGTAGACTCAACGCCGGCGCATTTGAATTCGTCCCGGGAAAATTTAACTTCGCACCACCGGAGCCGCCTGCACAACCAACACCTCCGCCAATTGAACGTCCTGAGCAAACCGAGGCACCCAAGCCTCCACCGACCATCTCGCTCAACATCGGAGGATCCAAGCCGCCAAGTACCAAACCCTCACCTTCCGTAACTCCAGCCCCGCCACAGGAAGGCGCCAAAGCAGCCCCCCCTCCCGCTCCCAAATCCGCGGCCGCTCCCAAGGCCACCAAGGCCGATGCTACATCATCAAAGACCTTCACTATGGAAAAGGCAAAGACTGACACTCAGGCTATTGCCCAGGAGGTGACCTCCGCCGCGGATCAGGCTGTACTTGAGGATTTATACGGTCACAGTGCGTTACTTTGCTCCATCCATAAAAGTTTGCCCATTCGTGTGATCAGCGAAGGATCATTTAAACATCGTGTTTGTCGGCCATGTCGACGCCGGAAAATCCACGATGGGCGGCAATTTGCTCTTCTTGACTGGCATGGTGGACAAGCGCACGATGGAGAAGTACGAACGCGAGGCAAAGGAAGCAGGTCGCGAGTCCTGGTATCTCTCCTGGGCACTCGACTCTACCCCTCAAGAACGTTCGAAAGGCAAGACCGTCGAAGTCGGCCGAGCTTACTTCGAAACCGACGCGCGCCGCTACACTATCCTGGATGCTCCCGGTCATAAAACCTTCGTTCCGTCCATGATTTCTGGTGCTGCACAGGCCGATGTCGCTGTCCTCGTCATCTCAGCTCGCAAAGGTGAATTCGAGACAGGCTTCGAGCGAGGTGGCCAGACACGCGAGCACATCATGCTGGTCAAGACAGCTGGCGTTTCCAAACTTGTTGTAGTGATCAACAAGATGGATGACAGCACTGTTGCTTGGGAGAAGGCCCGTTACGACGAAATCAAGGACAAAATCACACCCTTTGTCAAGGCAGCTGGTTTCAATCCCAAGACGGATGTTACATTCATCCCTGTGTCTGCCTACACTGGCGTCAATCTGAAGGATCCCGTTCCCAAGAGCGTCTGCTCGTGGTACATGTGAGTCGTTATGCTCTAGAGTTCTTTTCAGTATTCAACAGTTTTTAGCGGGACGTCTTTCCTTGATCATCTTGACCATATGCCCATGGTAGATCGCAAGATTAATTCCCCTCTCATGATGCCGATTTCCGAGAAGTACAAAGATCTTGGCACGGTCGTTGTTGGCAAAGTAGAATCCGGGCATATCCGCAAGGGCGACTCCCTTCTGCTGATGCCCAACAAGGATAGCGTCGAGGTCACCGCCATTTACAATGAAGTTGAAGACGAGGTCCAATCTGCCCTTTGCGGAGACAATGTCCGTCTGCGCCTTCGTGGTGTGGATGACGAAGACATCACCCCCGGTTTCGTTCTGACCAGCCCTGGTAAACCTATTCGTGCTGTCCGCCAATTCGAGGCGCAACTCGCCATCCTTGAACATAAAAGTATCATATGTGCGGGTTACTCAGCTGTTATGCATGTGCATACCCTTTCTGAGGAAGTTGTACTCGCCGTATGTGCTGTTGGCGTCCAAAACCGAACACTTATTGACCGCTCCTAGAAACTGTTGCACTACTTCGACAAGGCCACGGGCAGAAAGTCCAAGAAACCCCCACAGTTTGCCAAGAAGGGCCAAAAAATTGTGGCACTCGTTGAGGCGACAGCAGCTATCTGTGTCGAGCGATTTGTGGACTATCCCCAGCTGGGCCGTTTCACGCTACGGGACGAGGGAAGAACTATTGCCATCGGAAAAATCACCAAACTCATCGAACCAGGCGTTGAAGAGTTGTCTGAGAACATCGGGGCCGTCACCATCTAATCTGTACAATAGCAATGCTCGTTTGCTACCCACGGTGTATGTATGTAACCTCCGCTAGCATGTAAATAGTACAGCCTGATGCCGTATGCTTGGCCTTGCGTGCGATTGACTTATTGTATCCAAGTTTTTCAATTTCGACTACGGCCGGGGAAAATCTCCACTCGACGTGATGGTCTATATTCCACCGACTTGACGCAAGCCTATACGCGAAGAGACTTGGTGGATTCGACTCTCCATTGTCATGATTTCCGTAATAGGTGGGTCCAGTGGCGGCATTCCACTGACAACATAAGTATCTCTCTTCCAGTCCGAACGTTACTTACACAGTGTCACTGTGCTGATCGTCCCTCCGAGTCGATGGTGGGTCTGGCTACGCTACTTAGCTGTTTTCCCGATATACTACCAGCGAGCTTATGGTACATCAAATTTTGTCCGCCATGCTTCCGGCAAGGTCAAGAATATCGGAAAATCTTCCTCCACCTGCCTCCTTAAAAGCAGGTCAAGGCCCTCGCGACTATCGTGCACAGAATGTTCGCCTCTTCAGACCGCGTTCTCAAGCTGGCAGTCGGTCCCGTTCTGTTGGCGGCGTTGGGTTCAGCACTAGACATCCCGGTGTCAACATTGACGCAGGTGCGGTACATTCAACATTTGACCAGCGGTTCTCATCAGGCGCGGTACAGATTACCGACTTTGGAGACAATCCCACGGGCGTTGAAAACTACGTCTATGTTCCCGCGACTCTTGCCGACCCTCCTGCACTAATTGCGGCCATCCACTACTGCACTGGTACCGCTCAAGCGTACTATAGTGGCACAGAATATGCTACGCTGGCAGAGAAATACGGCTACATTGTCTTGTAGGTACCCTCGGAGGGTGAAGCGACGTGCTGCTAACGACGCTGCATAGATATCCAGAGGCACCCGCCGAAGGAAAATGTTGGGATGTACATACTGACGAGACCCTTACCCATGATGCAGGCGGCGATTCTCTTGGGATTGCAAATGGCCTTCGATATCTCGTTGATCTATATGGAGTCGACTCTGAACAGGTGTTTGCTACCGGCACGTCCTCTGGTGCGATGATGACCAACGTCCTTGCTGGCGCATATCCAGACCTCATCAAGGCCGGCGCTGCTTTTGCTGGGGTGAGCAGTTTCCTATCTGGGCCACGGGTAGCCCTGTTAATGCAGACTTATAGGTTCCCTACGCTTGCTTTGCTGGAGAAAGCGCCTGGAGTACCGAATGTGCGCAGGGACAACTCATCAAATCCGGTGAGGAATGGGGTGCTTTGGCATTAGCCGGCTACGCAGGATATACGGGAACGCGTCCGAAGATGGCCCTATGGCATGGCTCGGTCGACACCACCCTCAACACACAGAACTACTACGAAGAGATCAAGCAGTGGACCAACATTTTCGGAGTATCGGAAAATGCGACGTCTGTCACGGAGGATTGGCCCATCTCTGGTTGGACGCTATCCGAATTTGGGGATAATGTACAGGGTATTTTGGCGAGCGGCGTGGACCATAATATTCCTGTCCAGGCGCAAAAGGTGCTGGAATGGTTCGGTATCGCTTAGGGGTGTCGTGAAATGCTTGAATACTGCCTCGAATACTTTCTATAGCAATGAAGTTGTTTTCAGTGTTTCCGAGTCTATTTCGCGGCAACGACCGAGTGGCATCACTGGCATGCCATGATCACTGATCAGACTGGCGATGATCATAAAGTATTTGCGTCAAAACAAGTAGAGAACTACATACACAAGTGCTGCTACTGTACCGAGGTACAGTTACTTGCTGCTAGCCGCATGCTTTGTTCTCCTGATTTATGAATACGTCCACCTTGTGGCCAGCTTTTAGCCTTCTTTTTCATCTTCCCTTGGGTCACAAATACCGACAATCCAGCGCTTCCGGATCAGTGATATACCATGACCTTGGTGTATGCTTCAAATCTTGCTGGTGACTTTCCGCATGACCTGCGTCGGTGAAATCTGCCAGGCTTCCACATTATTTCATTATTCCCGAATTCTACCGGGACAGTGCTCTCACCTTCCGCCCGTCAACGACGGCGCCTTGCCGTGCGAGCGGATGACTTTGGTATCGAGAGAAAATGTGCGTAACGGTCAATCGTACCTCAGCCATGGCTACTGATATAAATACGGACGGTAAATTGTTTGCTTCAACCACTTTCCTGGTCCATCCCTGTACCATGAAGCTCTTCTACTTTGCATTCTGTGCTATTGCTACGATTTTCAGTGTTTGTATCGCTCAGACAATCCCGAGAGGACAGTTGACTGAAGCAAGTCCAACTCTTTGGTTTCCGCCTCACCATCATGTCCTTACGCTCGCGGTCTAGATCACGAACTTTGGCTCAAACCCTACCAACGTCCGCAACTACGTCTACGTCCCTTCGAATTTGAAGAGTAGCCCTGGACTGCTCGCTGCTATCCACTACTGCTCTGGGACGGCGCAGGCGTTCTATTCTGGCACCGCCTACAAGTCGCTCGCGGACCAGTATGGCTTTATCGTGTTATACCCCAACGCACCAGATCCAAGTGGAGGGGGTTGCTGGGACGTCCATAGCAATGCGACTCTGACTCATGACGCTGGAGGCGACTCCCTCGGTATCGTCAACGGAATGCGCTACATCGTCACTCAGTTCAACGTCAACCCCGCGAAGGTCTTTGCCACAGGCCTTTCTTCTGGTGCTATGATGACGAATGTCCTTGCTGGCGCGTATCCGGACTTTATCAAGGCCGGCTCCGCGTTTGCTGGTGTGAGTATTAGGAAAACTCATGTTCGAAGCAGTGGTGTTGATGGTTTGCGCGCGTAGGTTCCGTATGCCTGCTTCGCAGGCTCCTCGATGTGGAACTCGCAGTGCTCGCAAGGCCAATCCATCAAAACTGGACAACAGTGGGGAGACCTCGTCCGCAGTGGGTATCCAGGATATACCGGCAGCCGCCCCAAGATGCAGCTTTGGCACGGAACCGCTGACACGACGCTTTACACCCAGAACTTCTACGAAGAGGTCAAACAATGGACCAACGTCTTCAATGTTAGCGAGACGGCCACGGCTACAACGCAGAACTGGCCCATTTCTGGTTGGACCAAGTCTGACTACGGCCCAAATGTGCAGGCTATCCTCGCTAACGGTGTTACGCACAACATTCCAATTCAGGCAACACAAGTCATTGAGTGGCTGGGGCTGAACGTTTAACGTGATTATGGAAGGAATTTTGCAGTTGGTATATCGCTAGGGTACGCATACGCCCGCGTATTGTACACACTTGGTCCTGGATTCGTGGGTCAATCATACTCAATGAAAAGAAAATTTCTCTCGCTCTTACACCACATCTGTTGAGTCGAGATCAAGGACACAGGCCGAGGGCGCGCGGACTTCTTAGAGAAAGGCAGCATGCTAGGACTGTATTTCTGCTGTGTTCAATCTCTTCTGACTTAGTGCGCCTTCGAACGCTACAGCTGTGGGAGGAGTACAAACGAGGTCGGCGTTGCTAGAGATCACACACTTTATTCCACTGAGAAAAAGTAATTCATTTGTAACATAGAAAGCAAATCCCGCTACATGCATAAGATGCTGGAAGGTCTGGACGACGCTTATTAGAAGCCTATGTGCTTACTGTATTCACATCCAAACAGTCAAGTCAATGTCCGTTGTGTCGAGGTATTTACGATCTGAAATAGCATCGCTATCTGCCTACCATCCTCCACCCCGCCCATACCCACCTCTCCCATTGTTGTATCCATATCCGTTTGGAGGTTGTGACGACGGCGGCGGATTATATCCCGCATACCCCCCACGGGTTTGCGCGCCTCCGGGATACGAGGCGCCATATGCCCCTCCTCGTCCTTGATGGGAGCCGGAATATGCTGGAGGATACGCTGGCGCATGTGAGGCATACCCGCCCCCGGCGTAACCCCCTGGTGGACCGTATCCTCCACCTGCAGGGGCATTGTAACCACCATGATATCCCCCTCCGTTGGGCGGGCCGTAGCTGTTACCATTGTAGCCTCCACTGCTTCCATAGCCACCTCCATAGCCGTTCCCACCACCTCCACCACCTCCCTGTCCTCCTCCAGAGCCATGGCCACCTGTATATCCACCTCGGTATCCACCAGCGCCTGCGCTACCCATGCGACCCGGGGCGCCATGAGAGCCTGGCGGGCCAGACTGCTGATGTCCGCCTCTGCCGCTACTGCCTCGACCGCGAGAGCCACCGCCGTAGAATGAGCCCGCTGGGCGATCATGGAATTGATTGTAGTTGTCCCGACCGCCACGACCACGACCGCCGCCATTGCCGCCGCCCCGAACGGTACGCAAGTCTTGGGAGTCGAGATACCGAGGCGGCGGTATCACGCCAGGGAGTAGGGCGGAGCGATGGGGAGTCAACTGACGGGGGAACATATACAATACAGACAATGAGCAGTCATTTGGGATGTCATTCAACTTCTCAAGAGGCGAGAAGTATGTCGAGCCAGGTATACACTCGGGATTGGGTAGGACACTGCCACTAATGCCCCGACTTTGCTGTGGGTCAAGCTGAAGAGGCTGTATGGGAATGAGATGATATACACAGTGAGAGGAGACTTGGACATGCCTTCTTATCGGTCCTCTTTGCGTACAAAGTTTCATAGAGAGGGTATATGGGATGGTCAGAGGAAGCAAAAATCACGTTGTTGCCAAAGGTGTTGCGTCGATTCTCATCCTCATTCAGCGTCTTGTATGGATCGCTCATTGCAGCGTGAAGCCTTTTTTCATCGATGAAAGGCAAAAGGGCAACGCCCTGCCACGCCATCCGTTTACCGTTCATGTCGATTTTGAAATCTTCGGGATAGAAGTCGATGATAGGCGAGTCTTTTGCGAGCATGAGGTGATGGAAGGCTTGTGGTATGTGGATGCGACTAAATGGTCAATATGATGTTCTCAACGAAGACATTGGGGAAAAGTACCTTGCGGCAGGGAAGACGCCCATCAATTGTTCGTACGGTTTGAAAGGAATACCCTCTTCGAACTTGATGTCCAATGTATCAATGTCCGTGAAATCGGCAGCGAACGGGGCGAAGTGGTACGGATAGTACCATTGCCAGGACGGCGGCTGAAGGGCGTAAGCTTCACGTGACAGATTTGATTTATTCCCTACCCCTTGATAATAGTACCCCAAAACCCAGGCCATGCCTTCGATATAGCATTTAGCTACCCTAGTGCTGTGAGATGGATTGAATTTCGAACATGTATGCAAACGCACTGCTTTCGAAACGCAAGGTCTTTCGGGTCGGCACCGAATTTGTACTTGTAATAACGATCCTGGTAGCCAGGTTCGAACAACCTGAGTATCCCTCATCAATAATTGACCTGGACTCGGCAAGGGAGACGAACTTGACGGCATCTGCCTGCTCAACTGTCCCATCTGCATTCACAACCATTGACAGGTCCGGACTTGTGACCTCTTCGTCGTCGTCACCAGTGTCAAGCGTATCCTCATCTCCCTCCTCAAACTTCCTCTTCGTTGCAGTAGAGGTCGTGCTGGAAGCATCCGCTGTCTGCATTTCGGTATCCTCTTCAATAAAAGGCTCAACCGCAAGAATGCCACCGGCGCTCATCGGTGAGGCGTCAAGCGATGCCGATGGTATGTCGGTGGTCATAACAGGCTTGGCAGGCAATGAGGGTGTCTCAAACAAGTGAGGTGTGGGCGGCTTCGGAGGGAGGGAGGGGGACACTGATGCACTGTCTCCAGCAATGGTGTGATTATCACTCGGGGTACCCTTTTGTCCAGCCAACTCCGCTTTGAGGAACTCGGCAGCGCTCATGTTGGCCATGCGAATGGCACGAATATTTGCAACAACATCTTTGTTTGAACCCGCCAGTGCTTTCTGTGCAGCGGCCAAATCTCCTGTCTGAGTACCACCGAGTCCCATAGCATCAGCATTCGCGGCGAAATCGTTTGGGGGGTGACGATTGGATTTATTATCGCCAGAGGAGCGGCCAGTAGATACAGATACATTGTTGTCCACTTTGCGACGCTTGTTGTTGGCAGCTTGGCGCTGTTCGGCTGAACGACCGTTAGACTTGATCGAACCATAATAGCGTGGCTTACACTCATGCCTGCGCTTGAATATATCGTCCTCGCGCTGCGCAAGTCCTTCGAGGATCATAGCAATTCGATGCATCTCCAGCTTACCATTGTTCGTAAGATAGCCACCCATTCGCACCAGTTCTGTTTTCCAGAACCTTAACAAGGTGTCAATAGCACCTTCGCGAATTTCAAGAGAAGGAAGGTGCGGCAGAAAGTCGTTGCCGACGAAGAAAATGAGGAGAACCCAGTCGTCCAAGGCCTTTTCGGCATCATATCCTGGAAAATGCGGCACGAAGAGTTCATGAGACAAGTATTCGCGCAAAATCGAGACGTCTAGAAAGATGAACGGTTTTTTCTGCCCAGTCATTTTTTGAGCGTAAGTAGCAATATCTTCGTCGGTTGCAGAACAGTGAGCCGCGAAATGACCCTCGGTGCCGCATTTCCGACAGCCTGAAGAGTTAGAATCTGAGAACACGTCCTCGCGCAGTACTTTGAAGTACGGTTCGTGAGTCGCCAGAGCAAGCATGATAAGATCAGCATCCTGGTTCATAGTGAGTATTGGTATTCACATCAATGGCAGGGATCACTTACAAGCCCATAGATAACGTGCTTGGTATTGGGGTCGTAACCAGGATTGGAACGCTGCCGCCGAATGTAAGCCATAATCTTGTGCTCGCCTTCGCCAGGAACAGAAGCGTCCGATATTATGACTTGCATCTGTGGAAGATAAGACATCCCGTTACAAAGGCAGGGGAAAAACTAACATTCTTCCACCCTTCGTCGGAATTCATCTTTTGCACGACCCAATAACGCAAAGAAGCTGCCAACAAATCCATAAAAGGAGTGCCTGGGGTGATGGCGTTTGAGTCCCAGGCCTTCTTATTCTTCTCCTCGTCGCCGACAGTCTTGCCCATGGCTACTTAAATGTCACCAATAAAGATCACTGCTGTGGGACGAATGTACGCACACTCCCATAGCACAAGATTCTCTTGCCGAGCCTCTTCCTTGATCTTGGCCTCAGCCGAAGCGCGGAAACGGCGAGAGCGCTGTTGATTCATCTTCGCGCGAGGAGCGACACCATCTACAAGAGTGAGACCACGAAAAATGGTGCCGCTAGCGCTGTACGTACCAATAGCCATGAACAGTAGTTTCCTGGGGCGGACCATGTTGACTACGCGTTCCGTGTAGCTAAAAATTTCAAGCATCATCTCCTCTTCGGTTTCAGGCGCAGGCTATGTAGCCGTCATTAACATCGTTACTGTGGCTTTTACCCAGGCGAGTACGAACCTTGCCCTCCGGATGAGTGCATGGATGAACCTATGTGCATTTCAGTATGATGAAAGTGCAGCCCTCAATGCTTACGCACAATACCGTTCATGTCCAGATACAGAGCATCAAATTCCTGACCATTGGGATTGGGACCGGCCATGTTAACGGGAACTTCCACTGGCCCATTGTCCGTATCAACGAGGAGAGCATCATCTTCAAGAACCGGTTGAACTGAGGTAGCTGAGTGGATGTAGAAGGGAAGGAGGTCATGTACGCACTAATTTTTGGGTACTTTTTACTCAACCAACGGAAAAGAGCCGGGACACCCTAACGACGAGGTCAACAAGGCGAATACAAGACAAGCAGCCAGTACCATTTCAAACGATTAAGGACGAAAAGAAGGGATGAGTGCTGGCAAGTGAGCCAGTGTGATGGACGTTTCCGGCAAGATGTCTGCTCTGATCGAGAACTTTGACGTAACTCGGAGGGTTCAATTTCCACGTGGTGAACATCACTTTACGATGACTCGGAGAAATTGCTGATTGCGAACTCAATCTGGTCACTCACCATACACCATCTTACCATGTCTGCGGTTGTTGCCACGAATCAGCCAACGCCGGGGCCATCTGATGCACAGGCGGCGCCTCAGCCAAGTCAACCGTCGCAAAAGTCGATGAGCAAGGCTGAGCGACGAGATTTACAAGAACGTCAACGCGCGGCGAAACTTGCGCAAAAACAACAACTCGGCGGGCCATCCCAACCATCACTCAACAAGGGAAAGCAGCCACCTACAACCCCAAAGAAACCGCAGAGCCAGGATGCTCCAACCAGACCCAAAGAGGGCACTGTCACTCCAGCGAAAGCTCAAGCCGCCGTGGCCTTGGAAGATTCGTCCAATGGTCAAAAGTCCCGTGGACTTCGCATCTTCTCTCACTTCGGCGTGCCAAAGGCCCTTGGAACAGGCGTCAAGGGCGAGAGCGAAATCCATCCAGCTATCCTCCGCCTGGGTCTGCTCTTCTCCCAATTCAAAATATGTGGTGCCAACGCTCGATGCATTGCGTCGCTTTCCGCCTTCAAGACGGTGTGTGATTCGAGCTTTTTCGTCTTTATATCTGACGATAATCCAGGTCATACAAGACTATTCCACCCCTCCCAATAACACTCTGTCGCGCCATCTCATGACCCATATTTCCCCTCAAATTACATATCTCGTTTCTGCACGACCTATGTCTGTCACAATGGGCAATGCGATCCGCCAGCTCAAGCTCGAGATTAGCGGATCCGACATTGATCTCCCCGAGCAAGATGTATGGACATTCCTACTCCCATCTAATCACTACATTGACGTGCATTCTAGGCCAAAGACGCTCTGTGTCAGAAGATTGACAACTATATCAGAGACCGTATCATAATGGCGGACGAGGTAATACAGGATCTTGCGGGTCAGAAAATCAAGGACGGGGATGTCATTTTGACATTTGCTCGGTGAGTACGCTGCGAAAGCCCACGATTGCGGTTATTTGATTTTGATGAAATAGGTCTTCCTTAGTTCAAAAGATCCTTCTCTCTGCACACGCCGAAGGCAAACAGTTTTCGGTCATCGTTGTCGACTCACGCCCGCTTAACGAGGGAAAGACGCTCCTGAAGGCGCTCACTAGCGTTCAGCCACCCATTCCCTGTACATACACTCTTCTCTCGGCCATCCCGGCTGTGATATCGCAGGCGAGCACAGTCTTCCTTGGCGCACATTCCCTGCACGCCAATGGTGCTGTTTATTCGCGCGCCGGCACTGCACTGGTCGCTATGATGGCGAAGGCGCACGGAATCCCCGTCCTAGTGTCTTGTGAAACCTACAAATACAGCGAGACTGTCATGTTGGATGGCTTTGGGAAGAACGAGCTAGGTGCGTCTGTGCGGAACCCACTTCATCTTCAAGCTCACCATATTGTCAGCACCACCAACATTTTCCTCTTCACACCCACAGCCGAATCAAGCTCTCGAGATCTTAAACCCTCTTTACGACGTTACACCGCCAAACAGTATCACGGCCGTCGTGACCGAAGTCGGGATGATTCCTCCCAACAGCATTGGGTCCATCCCTCTTGCGTTGGGCGTGGTTACTCTCTGATCGAATGTAACTTTTATTTACTGTTGTCGTTGCATTTGCTATGTTCATACTTACTTATCAAGGCTGCCTATTGTCATGTATCATACGGAGACGACCATGCCAACATGTAGAAGAGCTTCTTCAATCCAATGCATTGTGCAAATACCCGTGTTCCCAATGATATCACCCAGTGTCCATTCGATGGGTATTTCAAGCTTCGAGCTTCAAGGATGGACATTGAAGAGTAATGTGAAAGTGCATATGCAAGCATTCTGCTAAAGTTGAATCAACTCGCCACGTATCTACCAGAATTTCCAGTATAACACGATGATGATAATGAGTGCGACACCACCCAGAGGTGCATACTGGCGTAGCATTGCGTCGAAGTTGATCTTGCGAGCGGCCTTGCGATACTTCTCGGACTCGGAGCGTAGCGATGTAGAGAGGTGGGACATTTCTAGACGAACAGTTCATTTGGGACGGAAGGGTGGACGCAACAGACGCACTGTCGAGGGAGTCTCCACGCCATAAGAGCTCCTCCATGTTCTTTGTCATGATCCGCGTAACGTCTTGGAGGTCATCGTTTAGTCTATCAAGGCTGCTTGAGGCGGCGGCGGCGGTTCGTTGATCCTGGTAAAGGCGAGCAGTCTTGCTCATGAAGGTATCTGTGAGTGCGTCTGAGCTTTCAAGTTGTAGGATCGTTGAAAGGGCGCACCGAATCCGACGAATGCGTATGGCTTTCGGACTTGCTCTACTTTAGGTCCATAACTTGTCGCAAACTCTTTTGACAATTCGTCCAGGTATGAGAAGGCGAGCTTGCGGGGGTATGATTTGTCGGCAATGGTCAGAAAGATGACATTGTCTGATATAAGATAACTGTCAAGAAGGAATGAGTGAGCTGGTGTTAATTTTGGGGAAAACATGCGTACTGTAGCGTATACGGCCCGCTTTCGATGGAGCACCGGGGCTCAGAGTTTATTGTTATCCGTCTGCAGATGAGCTTTGACTGCTGCTTATGTTCCTGGAGTGCTTGTTCTGTCTGAACACAGTTCAGTAGGTGCCCTCCTTGAATGAGCCCAATGCGGAGGCACTGACTTGCTCGTCGTCGACGCTGGCTGCGAGCGGGAGAGAGTCTGATGCGCGGACAATGATGGTAGAGCGGACCATTGGGGGTGCAGATTAGCCAACGTTGGTCGCGGTCGCGGAGGAAGTGAGTAGACGCCACGTGCACGACACGTCGAGTAAGATGTCTAATTTGTGTGGCACACCCCAGAAAGGTACATGCAAAGGTTCATCGTTTCCGGATACGATACATAATTTGCATCCAATCCTGGCGCTGGGCGCACCCGTTCGACCACTGTCTGGCCACCGTTCCAGGCTGTGAACATCCATTTCCACCAATGCATCCGGGCCGGGCCACTAGTAGTAGCCTGTGCCGGGTTTGATGTCATCCTGTAAGACCAGCTGGCTACGCCCACCGCCTGGTCCGCTATCTCCATCTCGTCTTCCTTCCACCACCACCATGGCTAAAGCTAGCATCTTTGACATCGACAAGCAGGCACGTTGCGCTGACGAGCCAATTCCACCTTTCCACTTCTAATTCTCACCATAGTTCACTTTCTACGGCGCCTACCATGCCAACCCCGTGAATGTGGCAGTCCATATCACCTTTGTACCCATTCTACTCTGGACGGGTTTTGTTATCGGAGCGCATGTCCCTTGGGATGAGTGGGGTTTGCCGTCCTACCACAAGATATTCTTCGACCAGAGCTTCACGAACCCACTCGCTTTAATTCCCTTTGTCGAGGGCCTCGTCAACAGGAATGTGCAACTCACTGCTGCTTTCGATTTGAACTGGTCCTCAGTTGTCGCGTTGTCGATGCTTTCATTCTGGTACACTCTCGAGCCGCTAGCTGCGGTGCGTGCAACCCCCTTGCCACTACTGCATCGCTCATCCATCGCAGTTCCTGTACACCCCACTCATGGCCTCCATGACCCTTACAAGCCTGGGCTACTCGCACCAGGAAGGGCACCTCAAGCCGGCTGTTATCATCCACATAGTTTCGTGGATCATGCAAGTGCTGGCGCATCAAATTTTCGAAGGACGCGCTCCTGCGCTGCTCGACAATCTTGTACAAGGTGCGTCTACATTATGGCCCATTTCGTGCTCAGGTCTCACGAGATCGCAGCTATTGCTCTGGCTCCGTTCTTCGTCTTCCTTGAAGTGTTGTACATGTTGGGATACAAACCAGCGCTGCACAAACGCATTCAAAACGAGATTGGAAAGGAAATTACGAGGGTGAGGAAGGCGGAGGGCAGCAAACGTCGCGCAACAGAGGCTGCAGTTTCTTCCAAGAATGATTGACATGGGAAAGTGGACTATGATTGCATTCTTTTCTTAAACACTGTAATTGTATTGTGTTACCTTTCTCCCAGAGAAAATGACTCCTTCGTCATTAAAGCAAGTCGGATCAAAGTACGCATTACAGTGTACAACATTATAGACCAGCATGCCCTCCGGTCGAGCCAAAACCTCCCGCGCCACGGATAGTAGCCTCCAGGTCCTATGGGATGCGTCAACATATGGTTAGCAGCATCAAGTCGAAAACGCACATCGACCTCTTCGATTTCGGGGGTTGATATTTTCTCAAGTATGAGCTGTGCTATCCTTTCGCCCTGCTTGACTGAAAACGGCGTGAATGCCAGTGCATGGTGCAGACGCGCAACGCACTTTCAAAGTCTTTGTCCGAATGGTTGAAAAGCAACACAAAAAGGGTGCCACGGTAGTCCGAGTCCACTACACCTGCCCCGGTGGCGATCATGAATTTGGCCGCGAGCCCGCTGCGAGGTGCGACGCGTCCATAGTGGCCGAGTGGGACGGCGAGCGAGAGCTGGGTGTCGACCGCGGCAGACTTACCAGCAGGAAGCACTTTGTCCTCTGCGGAGTAAAGGTCATATCCAGCGGCAAGTGCAGAGCCCCGCGTGGGGATAGTGGCACGTTCAGAGAGGCGCTTGATGAGGAGGCGCTCAGTTGGCGGCGGTGCGGGGGTAGAGATAGAGTCGGTCATTTTGCGTTTCTTTGCGGGGGTATCCTGTGGGGCGGCAGTGGTAGACTCGATGGGAGCAGTCATAGAGTCAATTCCAAGAATTATGGTGGCAGGTCAAACGCGATTGGACTTTGTACGCGTTTGATCGCGTTTCAAACTCCGCACAATATCGAAAGGCGCCCACTCGTGACTGCCTTCGCGCTCACTGTTCACCTCGATGCATCGCGATGGCGGGTGGCGACAGGCGAATCACGCAATTCTTCGGTAGAGCGACAGACACGCCCAAAGCGAAGCCAAACAAGAAGCGCAAGGCTAGCCAGACAGAGAAATCCACTCCAAACAAGAGACAGGCTACAGCGCGCGCCGCGTACCCCACGCCCAGCTCGAATTTAAAGTCGAGAACCAAGCCTGTGGATAACACGGAACCACTAAAGCGCGATGATGGCGACCATGCAGAAGCATCCTCACTGCGTCCACCACCACCCAAGCCCGTAAAGGCGCCACTGCCGCCCACGCCAGTTCGTCGCGTTCGCACACATCTCGATGTCACGCCTTCCAACTCTTCCCCATCTACACCGACGAGACGACACAAGTCGACTCCTGCCATTCGCTCCCCGTCCGTCGTGCCCTCGTCCCAGCAAACACAGGATGCCATGCCTCATATATTTGCCTGGCCATTTCCAAGGACCCAACACTCTACCGACGAACTTGTACCATCCTCTCAGCCGGATGAAGAGCAACCCGTTATGAAAAGTAGAGTCACAGTGGATCCTGAAGTGGTCCCGGACTCTCAAAGTCAGCCTCCCCTCCTAGCTGACTGGGTCCCACCGCGAAAGCCAACCGAACAATCGTTACTGCCTGCGAGGTGCGTTATTGTTGTGATTTTAGTGTTCTCTTTTGACGGAGATCGTAGCGCTACTGGTCAGGGCCCCTCCATGTCCCAAACCCAGGATGTCCCAGGCTATAGCCAAGCATCGTTTTCGTGGAATCCTATCGATATCCCAATGATCCAACCTCCACCCTCTCCTGTCCCCCCTCGCCTATCTCGCTTCGATGTTTCTCTTGTCACACCTCCACGCCGCCCGAAAGTATACCAACCATCTTTAGCGAAGCCTGTTTTGTCGCCGGCGAAAGCAAGTCCTTTCTGCACGCCCACGCTTCAAAGGCCTTCATTGTCGCTTACAACGACCAGTCCGCTGGAATCGTCGCCAACTCGTGTGGGAGCGCTTTCTTCGAGTCAAGCTACCAGCAGCAGGACAGAAAGTGACCCTGACTACGAAAACATGTCCTTCCGTGGGGATCCACTAGAGAGCCAGTATCCAGCTTGGGAAGACGTGTACGATTGGAAAGGGGAGGAGGCAGCAAAGCCCTCTTCGAATTTTAAAGACGCTAGTCCAATAAAGGATCCTTCCCAAATTGAGCGCGCGGAGGTCGAGGATGCGCTGATAGTAAATGATGATGAGGACTTCACACAAGTGACTGCCGTCAGAGAGTTCGTCGGAATGTTCAATTCTGGATAGCCAAGGCCAGCTACTTCTCAAGATACATGTCATGCAACCAGTTTCTCCTTGTTTTGAAGATTTTTCGATTTCCACTCGGTAGCATAGAGTATAGCAATACGTTTCACCACAACATTACTCACGAAATTACGGATTTGATGCATGCAACAGGATTTATTATAATATGCACGAACCATAGGGACACTCGAACCAATGGACGCATTAGATGTCAAGTAACTAAACTGGATGCTAAGCCAAGTATCTTGTTCAAAATCCTGATCCTCCGCACGCACATATCGACCATTAAAGAAGTTATAGTTACATCTTCCGTTGGAAGAAATCCTGCATGATCTGCACAAAGTCAACTTCTGCCACACCCACGACAAGGGAGGTTAAGGAGGAATCAGAGAGAAGATTAAAGGACACATATGAGAGCGCGGCAATGAAACCGCCTCCCTTGGTGAAAAGCCATGTTGATACGGTAGGTGTGGTCATCATTTTTGAATGAGAAGAAAGACAACGCACTGAGCCCCCTTGGGGATGAACCCGCGACCTTCGTTTCTTCTCCGCCGCCATTGCAGAAAGTGCTTCGCGATACGCTGGCGAGTCCCTTGGGATGGTCTTCAGGATATCCTCCGTCGGTGGATTGACCGCACCGAAGCGGTCCAAAGGCCATATGATGCAGAGCAATTTTGCACTTATGAGGCCAGCAGCAATCTAAAGACAATGAAGCGATGATGCTTTTATGTTTTGAGGGAGCGTACTGGGCCAAAAGTTCGGCTATCGTCACTATGGAAAGATTCGTCGCCTAAGAATGCACCGTTAGCGCGAGCAAATAAACTCAAAGTTCTCTTGGACGCACCCTCAATCCAGACGTGACCATCCGGCACGCGCACCCATTGCTCAGGATACGGCGGCATAGTCTCCACAAGGTCGCCAGCTTTCGCCAGTACCCTCTTTACTAACGTCCGTCTTGGGTTTACGGGAGAGCTAGGGCAGACAGAATGGCTAAGATTTAAGCATGGGGAAACAGGATTTAAGCGTACGTCACGGTCACTATATCTCCTCGTTCAAATTCCGCGTTGGCTTGCACTGAGACACGGTCGAAGAGTGCGTAGTCTTCGCGCAGGCAGTTGCTGTCGGGGTTAAGCGTTGGCTACACTAAAGGTCGGTTACAACAGTTCTGTGTGGGGATCGCAATTCGCGCAATGACCTGCATACTCCGTCCAACGATTTTGTTGACCGGATAGAAGCGCATGATGGCCAACGGGACGGGGAGCAGCCATAATGTACGCAGAAAAGGAGAGAATCGACCCATTGGAGGCTGTCGGTTAGTACGCAGAGGGTGGTCGCTAGCAGAGTGGTGGTATGCGATTGATGTAGGCCGGCATTCGCCGAAGGAGTTCAGGTTCAAGTGGGCAACAGCTTGTACATAATATGTACTTTACATATGTCTCGCTATATGTCTTTGAGGCTTAGGGTTTGCTTGCACCATGCAGCAAATAAAAAGGCGCTTGTTATAGTCAGCAGTAGTAACTTGCAGCGTCGCGGTAATTGTAGTCTACAGTGGGTGTATGTACATGGAAAGTTAAGTGGCAGGAGCAAAAGCAGACGATTCGATACATAGGTTCAGATGGCGCCTGTATCTCAGAAGTCATCCATGCTCATATCAATCTGGATCTTTTCCCCGGGCTTGAAAGCTGGTAAACCTGATAAAGCTATCAGCTGTGCGTTGCATGGACATGGAAGATTGGCGTACCCAGATACGGACAGCCGGCACATCTAAAGGCATCTCCGAGATAACAACTTCCACAGCTACTTGTCACCTTGGGTGCGCTATTGATGATTTTCTGCCTCTCTTCTTGAGAGACCTCGCGTGTTTCGCCGCTCTCTGATCCATCGAGCATGACAACCTTACTTTGCTTAAGCTCCTCCGCCTCTAGTTCGGCCAAACCACATGAGCAGTTCTTGCATGCCTTCTTGCGGCGTGGAGCTCCAGTGTTCGTGATAGGCTCGCAGGGACGTGCACGGTCTGATTCTGTGAGAAGGGTTTCCGAATCGATGGATGGCGTTCCCGGAGTGCTCAGTGTCCACAGTGCTTTCTTGGCCGACGGGTCGGCCTTCTTGCGGAGGGGAAGTTTCTTCAAGGAGACAGCTGGTGCATGTGCCGGACGCTGCGCCATGATAGTCGGGGTCGTGGCGGGTGTGAGCACATTGAATCCAGCCAGTGTCAACTCAGTAGTGACCTGCGAGTGTGACGGAGCATCCTTCAAGTGGATTGTTCCGAGTGGAGCGAGAGCGGAGAAGAGCTGGGAGAAGAGGGAGGACGACTTGGGAAGGATATCTTGGTATTCGGCTGGTGCGAGGATGATGTGGACGGAGGAATACTGCGTCTTAGGGAGGGTGGTTGCTGTGTAAGCATTGTAAGAAGGCGACTCAAAGTCGAGGTGATCATGGGTAGCTACCTCCGTCGATGATTCGGTCGAGCATTTGCTTTTCAACGTCCCTGGACGCCTGCAGCTCGGTCACTAGCGTTTGGTAGCGTCCGTTTTGAGCAGTTGAGAGCGAGCCGATGGCCAATGCGGGGCCCTTCGTCGGCGTCGGCACTGCGATAGCAGAGTTGTCAACAGCGATGGGCGACATGGTCTTCAACGAATCAATGCAACGGGAGTGGAATGGAAAAGGTAAAGCAGTGGGCTGACCAAATCAAGATGATCGGTCTAGATGATTATGACGTTGAGTCAGCCTCCAGTTTGTCATTAACAGCGTCGGCCGAAGACCACAAGTATCCGTCGGCCTATCGCACTCATCCAATTGGCCTCACCCGTGTCGTCGTCTGCAATACACTGATGCCAAGATTGCAAGCACTCATAAGTAGCACTCTGGCCGCACGCAACAGGCTCGAAAAGCTGTGAATTATTTATCCCATTTTTCCGGCCGAATATCAAAACGTGACCGGTATTATGTATCTGTGGCGGTCAAAAGTTGGGGAAACAGCTCTCGTCTCGGCTCGAGGAAAATCGTTGCTTGGGCCAACCCATAGGGAAATAAGGGGATCTAGATTTTGTTCCCTCAGTCTGGACGATTTCATAATTTTGTGGCCACTTTGATTTCACGATGGCCAGTTTGTGATTGTTTTGAACTTCATCGATATTGTGTCGTGTTTACGCATTCTATTCTGGACATGCCCGCGACAGTGAAGCTCAATCCGTGGCGGGAGACTCGATGCCGCCGTCGCGCTCACCGTTGTCTGTGAAATCGGCCCGTGGGCGAAGGCCATTATGTAACCCCTCGTGCCTCTCTCTGAACTCAACTGTCGCCTACCACTCGAGCTCCCTTCGCTTCGATCCAGCTCCGTCCTATGGCGCAACAGACAATGCAGACCCAAATGGTTCCGGAGGGTCTCGAAGATGATATGAACAATCCATACTTCAACGTCTCGGACAACGATCTCACGGGCGGGCTCCCTATCAACCTAGACTCGTTACGCGACGGCCCGCCAGGAACGAAACCGTTTTATCCCTACTCGACACTGATTCGGTGCGCCGCCATTTGACTGCTGACGAGCCGCTCACTAATCTCGCGTTCTAGGTATGCGATTAAGGGCTCCCCCAACCAGAAACTTCTCCTCGAGGACATCTACTACGCCATTGAATCGAGAGTATGTTCTGTACAATGATTACAATTCACCCTTAACATTGGCAATAGTTTCCCTACTTCAGAAGTGCGCCCGCTGGCTGGAAGGTACGCGTCGGTGCCCATGTTGGCCCTGCACGGTCTACTGACTATGAAACCAGAATTCTGTCAGACACAATCTCTCGCTGAACCCATGCTTCGAAAAGCTTCCTCGCCCGCTAACCGACCGCGGCAAGGGTTCTTACTGGGTCGTGAACGACGCCGTGGACCCACGCACCGGCGTGCACCGCATCCGCAAGAAAAAGACCACAAAGTCGAAGCAGGGTGGCCGCAAGGCTACTGGCGCGGACGAGGAAGACTATTCTGGGTACCAAGATCCGCCAAGCCAGCCTCAGTACACTGAGCTGCCAGGAGATGGTTCGGGTGACAACCGCCCTCCTCCATTCCCGTATCCACCAACGTATGTATCCAACACTCTTCAGGTTTGCAATCATGCATAACGCATACATCAACAGCTTCGACCCTAACTTTGCAATGCGCCCTCCCTTCATCGTGCCATTCATGCCTGAAGAGACTGTGGACGTTTTGGACGAAAGTGGCAACATCGACTGGCATAAGGCCTGGCTGAAGGAAATTAAACATCTCCAAGAAGTTACAGAACAGCAGGAAAAGGCGGGCGCGGACCAGGAGTTCTTCCACGGTCTACTCATGAAAGTGCGCGGTGCCCTCATGCCTGTCCCTATGATGCCGGATGGGTCGATGCCACTCCCACCGCATATGATGCCGCCGCCACCTACAGGACCTCCCAGTGATATGTCCCAGATGGACACCCAGCAGGCACCTCAATGAGATGCAGACTCTTGCCTCGACGATAGTATCCCACGCTGAGGATTCCTTATTCTTATTCCCATCTTGCTATGTTGTAGCTCTCGCAGAAGTTTTTCGATATCTTACGTTCGTGTGTCGACAGAGTGAACCAATCAATCCATCCATAATTTTCAGTCACAAATACAGATCACGTCGCGGTAGCTACCACCCTGTCTGCATTTCTCATTGCCAGGTCATATCCTGTGTAGTGCGTCAGTGAACAGCCGGCGTAACTCTGAATGCACCCATTACCCGTATTTGTACTCGACTTCGTCCACGCCAGCACCAGATGCAAATGCCGAGGTTTCCCTCGGGGGTTGACCAGGGTCCTCCTCTTCCTCATCGACGGGAGTCTCGGTGTCCAGACCGAACGGAACGACAGGACGCAAGCCAGCACCCGAACTCGCCCTGCGCGCGGTCGCAGGGGATTGAGGTAGCGCCGCCATTGTCTTTGGACTCAGATGCTAAATACACGGTGAGTTATGTCACCCATAGATGGCAAACAGTTTGGACGAACCTCCCAATCATTCCTGTTCTCATCCAATACCGTCTCGCCGTCAGATGTTCCGAGGTCATCGCCGAGGTCACCGATGGAGACGACACTCTCACTGTCGCTAATGTTGTCTGCCATGTGTTGGAACTCGGTCGGGAAACGGGACCACATCGAAGTGCTCCCTTCACTCCCCTCATTCGCGAAATCCCATCCGAGGTCCGAAATGTATTCCTCGTATTCTGCCTCGAAATTGATGTCCTCCGTCGTGTAGGGCAAAAAGATGGAGGGATTCGGGGCTGAAGAACGGGCGGGCGGGAAGACGTCTGCATCCTGTAGGTTCGGTGTGTTCGTTGGGCGAATCATGGATAGTTCTGGGCCAGGATGGAGACCGTCGAGCGATTGCGACATGCTGCCTGTTCGCCTGTGCTGAAGCGCCTGTTGCGAGATGTTTGCGTGGGCAGCACCATACCGACGTGTATTGTAGAACTTGACGAGATGGCGCAGTGCGGTTTCTTGCGCAGATGCCTCAGTTGCATCGTCAGATTCTGTACCGGTCAACCATTCATCACGAAGATCTGGACGACAATTTAAGTAGATCGAGGTGATGACCTTCATGTTGGCTGGACTTTGGGTCAGTTAGGAGAAGGCTGACAAAAACGCAAAATGCACTTTGTCGCCATTTACGTCCGCAGAATGGTACTTGGCTTTTGATAAGTTTGAGAAGATGCAGTTGCAGCAGTGGGTGTTGCACTTTGAGAATGCGCTTGAGTACGGCCGAGCTCTTATATTGAACGAGCATCCAAATCCTATGTGACCTATGCTTCGAGAGCTTTTGCATGATTTTGGCAAAGTTGATCGTCGCGAAGAAATTTCTCCAGGAGTAATCAGTGACCATCTCAACCTCTTCCTCGATAATGTCGCCATTGGGTAACTTGCGTTTCTTGATAATGTTATGTCTGTCACGCTTGATCATATTGTCCTCAGGCCGTGTTGGCTGTGGGTTCTTCGAGTGGTGAAGATAGCAATAACGGAAGAAACTAACATGCTCAGTCACGACGTTCCACTCAGAGAGGAATGCTCACTCACTTGTTATCAGGAGAATCATTGCGCGTCGTCAGGGTTGCTGACACTTCCTGGAGACCGAACATCTTGAGGAGGAGGAGAAGGCAATTAGTGTCCAATAGAATTTGGCCGAGGTGGTGGAATTTCATGGCGTCTGAGAAAGAGTCAGCTCGACGTGATGTATAAAAACAAGAAGCAACGTACGCGATACTTTGAACCATTTAAGGACCAAGAGAAGGATTCCCGAGGCGGCTTTCGACGTGATTTCACGATGGCGTGTCACGTCAATGTCCTCGATACTCTGAGGGGGCGCGGAATTATCCTGGGCTGCATAAAATGAGATTGCTTTATTTGATTTCAAAAAGACCACACACGTGAACCGACGCTGGGGAACAGATTGGACGCGGTTGAAGCGCCCTGCTGGAAATTCGGGCTAGCAGAGACAGTAGCCAAGATGAGCTTGAGGAGGACAAGGAGCCATCCAGAAAGAACAGGTAATCCCGCGCTCTGTAGTCAATGAGGCCGGATCCATCTAGCGTAGAAAGTAACACACATATATCGTCTCCACCCTCTTCAAACGAAGGAGGTCCTCTTTCCGTTCCTTTAGCTTCCTCTTCTCCGACATTGACTGCGCTTCATCCAGTGCGATGGTTGCTTCCGCGATTTTTGCGTCTAGCAAAGCAACGTCTGGAAGCAATTCTGTGGATTCCGCGTCATCTTGTTCAACGGCCAATGCAGGCTCCAGGTTGTCCTCTGCAGAGGGCATATGGTCAAGCCCACTTTCAAAGGACATGCAATCTTCCCGCGTCCTCCACATTTGTAGCAGTGAAAGACTAACATACATATGCTTGTTATACAACTTGTCCGCCTCGTCAATCGCAAATGGGACATATTTGCCATTTTTTGCTTGCGCGCGCGAAAAAGGAAATAGGAATGGGCGATTCTGATCCGTCTGGAATGCTTGTTTCTTTGTTTTTGGGGGTGGCGGAGGGGATGGGGCTGGAGTTGGTGGCTGGGGATTGCGAAATCCTGACCCAGATTGCTGGTGATGAAACGGCATCCCAGAGTGCTGCATTCCCTGTCCATCGCTTTCATCGTGGTGATAGTGGTGCCGCACGGGGATGGGTGAGTACGCTTCAGCGAGCCTGGTGGTCGCTGTTGATGAGAGAAATTTAGAGCTCGGTGAAGGCGCGTATACAGGCGGGGGAGATGTGACTGGTGTACTCATTGGGGTAACGAATGTCGGATATTTCACAGAGGTCTCTTGACGAAACGTCTCAATATCAACGGGGGATGACTTGATGGTTGTTTCCCCCTCGGGGACATCTGGGGGGCTAGAAAGCCCGGCGAGATCCCTTGCAAGCTTCTTAACGCGTGCATAATCGCGTATGCCCCCGAAACAAGATAGCAGCGTTTTCCACAGCAGAAGGAGTAGCTACAAGCCCCCTTGAGTTGATTCATGAGGAATACACATGAGACGCACTTTTTTGATCGGGTAGCCCTTTGCAGCCTTGTCACGGAGGCCCGCAACAACTGTGAAGAGATAGATGGGCAGAGGAGGATCAAATGTCACTGCGAGAGGTCAGCACGAACTTCACCGTTGCAGGCAGTAACACCAACTGAGCTCGTCCGCAAAGTCATCGTGACCCTTGAAAATCTCCACGATATGGTAAAGCATGCCAATGTAGACCGATATTTCGGTGACAACCTCGTCAATGACATTCGACTGGTCTTCAAGTGATATACCGAGCTGTGTCACGTCTGTATCGGAGAGGGAACTAAAAGGGCCTCGATATAGCTGTTTAATACAGTCTTGGGAAAGACTCACCATAACAAATCGTGTTTGGAATTGGCTAATTTGAACGCCTCGAGGATAGCGCTGGCCCCGTTTGCCTGGCGTACAAGTTTGCAGTTCTCAAAGATCCAGTGGAGCTGGTGTTCCGGGGAGACAGTCTCTGCAAAGGTTCCTGGTACAGATGTAAGGTAGTGTGGTTGGGTGTTTTGAGTGCAACAAACCTTGTATAATGTAGAACAATCGGCGCGCGTTAGTGAAGCGGATGACTGCGTCGCGATGCTCAAGGCCCTCGAGGAGTAGGTCTACATGTGCTTTACGCTGCTGGGCGGAAGCCCTTGTCCATTCTGCAGTAGATAAGCAAAGGAAACGACGTGATAAACAAAGTGGAGGCGTACCGCCACTAAACGATCCCTGCCATGCCCTCAAATTCTCGCCTACTTGTGGACTCTCCACGTAGGAATAGAGTTCATCCAATTCGTTCATAACAGTATCCTCGTCGTCGTAGTTGAAGTCATACCAGGATTGCTTTGGCGCGTAAATGCCGAACGTTTGTCGCGATGTATGTGATTCTCACCTTTGGCTTTGGAGCTGACCCAACCATTGCCCGAAGCTGCCCCAGTGTGATGGAATCTTGATTGACCTCTTGCCTAATCCCAGACCCCGTATCCTGCATGTTGCCTCCGCCGAGAATGGTCGACATTTCAGCGTGATGGTTGCAAGCCAAAGTTCTCGCGCGTGATCGACAGCTGGCTGTATTGACGCGTCTTGGGAATTGGAATTCGATTTCTATTTCAATCACTCGATAATTATGTGCTCATTCCTTCATTGCTTTGCCTGGAAAGCCTACGCTCATCCACATTGTCAATCTTGTCGCGCAAAAGTTCACGTCTACACAAGTTATCTTGCAACTGTACGTTAGTGATGAACAACACGCCGCCGCGCAAGGGGGCATGTTCATCGGGCAAACCTATTGGCTCATGAAATACGTCTGAGAGACTCAGATTGTTGCTGGCAATCGCCAATGGCACGTAAACATTGAACGTAGACACGGCGAGCTGGCAGCAGGCTATTATGAATGCGATCCTCGGGCATGGCATTGGTATAGGGAGGTGAAGGGCTGGATTGCTGTTGGACAAAGATGGAGTAAGCTAGCTTGCGGATGGACTGCCTAAGGGAGACTCAAGCCACACGCGATGGACCCCAATACGGTATTCAACACGATACGATACGATACACCGATATCGTATCCTTCGACACGGTCATGGCTCCGCGGAGTGCCTTGTCATCCAGTCTGCGATGATGATGATCCGAGGTGAAAGTTTATCGATCCTTCGAGTCATACTAAGTACTGTAGGTGACTTTGTCAGTTGTAGGGGGATTTCAAAGGCAAATTTGCAGAATTTCATGGCCATTGCGCTAGGCAGATAGCCACTCCCTGAAGGCAGAGCGCCCCAACGGGGGTACATGTAATAAGTTTGGCCTGGGCAGCGCCAGAACTCCGTCTGCACGGAGATCGGGCCGGCGTCCGCGAGCCAGTGTCATGGGAAAATCAACGTTACCATTCTCTGCCTCCATCTCTCAAAACCGTGGCAGCTGGTATCGACAGTCACTTAGGTCGAAACACCGCCCGGTCATCCACCTGCCTTTATACCTCTACACCAGCCGAGTGAGAGCTGGGCCACAAGTCCGTCACCTCTCCCTGTTGGAAAAAAATTGCACGACATTTGGATCAGAGGCCCAAGACCTCGCAACCTCATCGTCGACAGTTTTCACCGCAGGCCCACTAAAAGGCACGCCTTCGCTGCGCGTTAGCCATTGACTCGGTCTTTCTTGGCTCTTTCGGAATCCCTGTTCTCTTCTCGTTCACGACACACCTTACGACCCCCTTTCGCTCGCTTCCACCCCTCGGCCCGCCCTTCTACTCACGCAGGACATCACGCCACATCTGAATCAGCATATCCGAACTACCAGGACGCCCTTCCAAGCATCCCGGTGGACGCAGATTCAGCATACTCCAACAAGCCGATGCCAGTGCCCGTCCCGACACGCCCCAAATCGTCCGCCCATCCAGTTATCAAACGTCCTTACGCGGAACACGGCCACTCGCATTCATTCCACGGCCACAGCACCATATTTTCCACCACATCTTCGGGCCCGGCGCCTGCCCAGGACCCGTGGCCAATGTCCACCGCGCAGCCCTGGGCCAGGAGCCGGCCCAACCGCATTTGGGAGGAAGATATCAGCCCGCAGGATTTTTACTCGTCCGGGTTGGCTCATGCGGACAACGCACAGGCCATTAAAGGATCGTTCGCCCAAGTGAACTACCCGCCCACGTCTTACGACGACCACATGGATGATGACCCATGCCAGGGAGGTTCACCCATTTCCCAGCGCGAGTCATCCTCGGTATCCAGCGGGAGCTCCTGCTCGCCTATGCGCACGGACCAGTACGAGCGCGGCGCCTTCTCCCCCGTCTACGAGGATCAATCCCCGGCCGGAAACAACGTCAGCAGTCCGATCGAGCCGTACACTCCGTTCGACGATTTTGTCGACCTCAACTATCCCCCTCTGAACGCGTGCTCGCCGGCTTACGATTCCGAGTACGGTACCGGACTGGACCTCTTCCAAGGGGAGACCCAGGAACTCAAGGAACCCAGCCTCCCGCAGGAAATTGCTACTCCATCTGCCTCGTTTGACTACAAGAAGCTTGCCGAGCCTATATCAGAATGGCTGGCCAACTATGTCTGGAAGGCATGCACCGCAGAGGCATCGCCGTCTCCTTTCCGTGGTATCAAGTATGTGGCCCACCATTTTGGTGTTCATTTTGTTGACACATTAGCAGGCCCGTCTTCCGAAGGCACTACCCTCAGTCGCCTCCGGACTACCTCGCTCCAGCTATCCACTCCCTCCTACTGTCCACTCTTCTCCAACCATCCGCCATCTTCTTGTCGTTGTGGTACATTGCACGACTCCCAATCTCGTTTGGCGACATCGGACTATCTCGAGAAGACGTTCATGAGGCTCGCTTCAGAGCTGCCTTACTGGGAGCCGCCACTGGCCCCGCCTCCGAGGCAAACGAGGCCAGTGCGCCCTTCCGCATCATGGTACTGGGGTGCATGCTGGCCAATAAGTGGCTTGATGATCACACCTTCTCTAACAAGACCTGGTATGTCTTCCCTTTCTATCCTTATAGTACCCTGCTCAATGTTGGTATAGGCACACAATCTCCAGTCTCCCGATCCTGAACCTGAATGAGCTTGAAGCTCACGCTCTCCGCCTCTTCGAGTACGAGCTTAACATTTCCAACGTCCAATGGTCGCAATGGATGCAACATATCCTCGGTTATCACACTTCGCTTTCCTCCAGCCACATTCAACCCATCTCCCGCCCATCGTCGAATCCCATCTCCATTATTAGGAGGACGATCGACGAGATCATGCAGGCGCCCGCTGCCTGCAACTTTGATCCTACTCAACCTGAGCCCATCTTTGTTGGCCTGGATGAACGTCGTAGAGAAAGCCTCGAGAAGGAACGGCAGCAGGCCATGGAATTGTCTGAGTTCGATATGGACGAAGGTGGTCCTCTCCGCGAAGAGTATATACCCAAGCGCCGCGTCAATGCTGTCGCACCAATCCGTAGCGATGTCTCGCGCGAGAATATCCAAGATCCGGGACGCTGGCCAAGGATGAGTGAACACGGCAAAGAGCTTCCCCCTCCAGCAAAATGGAGTCCCGCCGGAGACGAGCCCATCCTGAGGGATCGCAACCGCACAAGTGGTCATTACATGGCCGTTCGCCCGACCCACGGTTACCCAATTGCTCCATACGCTCAAGATATCCGGTACCAAGCCCAGCATCATTGGTCTGCTGGCTATGTTCCACAGCAACCGATGTCAATGGCATATCCATATGATGCGCCGCATCACCAGGGCGTGCCGGTGTACCGCCAGCCACTCCCTTATGCCGTTCCCATGTCCCATTCGCGGTCGCAATCGTCACAATATTACCAGGAAGCCGTCGAGTCTCGCAACCGCCTGCGCTCTTTCTCTCATTCGCAGCCCGCCTGCGGTGACATGCGCATGTCAGCGGCCCATGACTTTTGCTCTCCTCCGGGGTTAGATGGTCCGTGGGCTCGTGTTGTTCCAAACACGCAATACGCTCCTCTCAACCCACATGTTGCTCCTGCCAGCTACCATCCCCAGTGGCTCCGGTGCTGAGCGCCTCAAGCATAATTATGGAACATGTCGTCGCACCGCTCCCTCCACTAGACTGCATATTGCTATCATCGCCATTGCCTTCGTCGTTACACTACGCTCGACCCTCCTACTGGCACCTTCGTCAAGGGCCCATTTTCACTCTCTCACCGCCCACTAGGTTGTATTGTTTATTCCCTTGTGTATAGCTGGCCATGCGTCATTTTCTCGGCCTTGCTTTTCCGTCTTTCATGCCCTACGAGCAAAGAGTCTCGTATAACATATATATTCTCGCATCGTTAACCCCTCGGTTCTTCTTCCTTCCTCATAGTCCATAGATTTGGGTTGGGGTGGATGGCAGTTTCGAGATACATTCTTCGAGGACTCAGACGCGCGCGCTTGCGGCGTCGTCTACTACATTGTGTTCCGAGCCGGCATGTCCTATATATTATCCTGCCTTTTCACGTTGTAACGTCTGGTTTACATAATTGCTGCTTCACGTATCGACGTTGTATCTTTCCGGCCTCATATTGGTCGTTACCTTACTTCGCTCTGCGTTTTTCTCCGTCTCTTATTGACCCAGATCATCCTGCTACTACACTCATACATATTGATTCCCTCAACCTCACCAAAGTACTATAACGTTCAGTACGATATCCGCATTATCCGATGACCATACTCCCCGCCACTGGCTGTACCGTTAGATAGGATGTATGTCGCTGTCCAGCGGCCGTGTGCTTTTCAGTCAGTAACGGCTTCAGATTGCTCGACTGCCACTAGTCAGGGTGATTTTTAAATCTTCGAATCATGTATAGCCTCCCTTTTAGAATATAGAGGCCAATGCCTTCACTCATTCTGATAATGGGTACGTACAATGGGTAGAATTGGAGCCTGTAAGGCTCAATTTATGGAGCTGTTTATCAGTTGGTTGGCTTTAGTCTGGTGGGTTCATCGAGTCCAGCGAAATATGGAGCACCGATGTTGAGCCGAAATCTGTCCCAAAGCCGGTCAAGGTCCGAATACTGGATACAAGCCTACTTCGTTCTACGTTAATTTGATACAACTAGATACTGACTACAATGAAAGGAACCTGACAATAACGTTCAGTTGCTGGGTGGAAGGTCGATGCAGACAGACATACCTCGACATCCTCGTCCTCTTCGTCTGTCACCATGATCTCCGTAACAAGATGCTTGACATGAGGAGGAACAGGCTTCTTGCTCACAGTTTCCACCAACTTGCTGAATTTCAGCGGCAAGCGCTCCTCACTCTGCTAAGTGTGAAAAGAGTTCAAGTGGTGGATAAGCAAACGTACCTTCTTCTTCGCCAAGAACGAGCTCCACAACATGCTCACGCCTTGGCTCACCATGCTCACGGAAAGCTTGTGCTCATTCTGGAACCAGTCAATGATTTCCTTGAGAGTAGGGTCGTTCTTGAATTCGAAACGGTCCCAGAGCGTCCACTCCGTCGTGCCGTACTTGCTCTTCTTTGCAGCAATAGGCTCGGAGAATCCAAAGAATGGCAGAGCAAGGTTGACAAATCCGTTCTTGTAATCTTCGAGCTTGGACTTGCCATCGATGACCTAAATCCCAGTAAGTATTTTACCTCTCTACTGTGACAGGTAAAATCTGACCTTGTACAATTCAAGACAAACAAGACCAGTGACTAGTGCGGTGGTCGTCGCGATTGCAGGAATGATCTTGCCCGCAATTTGCTTCGTTTGATGGCGGTCTGCCACAGGGATGGTGTAGTTGGTGGCACGGAGGTTAGATGCAGCGGTGATGAAGTCGATGTGGTGGTTGGTGTCATCGTCCTTCTCGAATTCGACTGGGTTCAAACGATATCCGGGCATAGAAGAAGGGGATGGAAGCTTAGCGATCAAGGCATCCAGGTCATCTTCAAAGAGGCAAACATTAGTCGTGGTGCCGACGCTAGCGACGCCAACTACTCACCTTCAGCAGAAGAACCTGCATCGTTCGTTGGGGCAGGCTCGTTCTCATTGACTTGAACCTTCACGCCACTCCTAGGAGTGAACTCCGGTACAATAACCGAGTCGGCCACCTTCCTGTAAACATCAAGGTTGCTTTCTCCCTTGAGGCCATAGTTGTAGGCGTGGAGATTCGCAGCTGCAACAATGAACTGGAGGTGGAGTGGCTAGAAAGCAATGTCATGGAGGGTGGCACGGAAAGAAGTAATTTGCGTACGTCGCTGGAGTTGAAAGTCAAGGCGTCCGGCGCGCGCTTGGGACCACTCCAGAATGGTTGACCAGTGCTAGTGAGACCATCTTTCGGCAAACTGAAGAGGAGTTGACGAATGTCATTGTTGAACTTCTCCTCGAACTGGAGGCGGGCCCAAACAATGCATTCCTCGAAGGTGATGGGCTTGTTGGTGACGAGATAGGAAAGAAGCTGGTTCACTTGCTCCGCTTGCTGGCCCGAATACTTCATGGCGTGCTCGAGGTAGTCTGGTTCGGAGAGGTAAGAGTTGACCGCAGTTGGAGGCTTGACAAAAAGGATGTCAAAGATTTGACGACTCCATTCGATAGTGTGTTGGATTGCGTTGGGGAAGTTCTTGACAGTGCAAGACGGAGTCTCTTTCTCCGGAGGGTCTTGTGAAGATGCGTACGACTCGGTCAAGAATGGGATGATAACCTGGTGGTTACCCTTTGTGCCCAGTGTCCCAGATTCGAGCAAGGGCTTCTTGAAGAAGACGCAACGTTGGTCCATGTAGAGACCTACCCAGCCAGTTTCAGCGTCTCATCAACTCTTAGACAACCACACATACGAGCTTTCACATTGTCCAGCGCATTTGTGACACCATCCAGACCATCGAAAAATTCGTCGCCATACACGTCTAGATTCGGATAAGCTGCTGATGTTTGTTAAAGAGTAGGATGCTCACTTTCGGTATCCGGTCCCACAGCTTCCTGACGTGTGATAATCTTGCCTTCAAGGCCAGGATTCATGGTCGCGACAGCCTCGGCAGCAACCTCCGCTTTGAATTTACCAATATCCTTGGGGCGGAACAGGAATTGGCGATTGAGATTGCTCTTTTCGATGGTGTCCAAGTCTGTCACGTTTATGATACCCTTGGGACCAGATCCCAAGCCCATCATACTCCAGTTCTTCAGCATTTCACATCCAATGGCACCCGAGCCGACCAAAAATTGTCTGTGATTAGCAATCTTGTCCTGGAATTTCTTTCCAAACACGGCAATCTGGGCGTCGTACCGAGAGCCGATGGGCTGGCAATCTGCCTCTGTTGGGGTTTCTGTGGGAAGTGACTCCAGAGAATCGAAGTACATGTTCTGCACCATGGGGTGGAATTTTGCAGAGCATGCCTTGAGTACCTCTTGCGCAACAAATCCACCAATCACGGCGACAAGAGCAGGGATATCGCCAGTAGCCTGGTATGAGAACTCCGTCAAGATCTTCTCGTCTGCGTCTGCGTCTAGCTTCTTGGCGAGAGCGACGAGCTTTTGTGCGTCGGCATCGTTGCGGGCCTTCGGGAAGCGGTTTTCCTGAATGCGGAACTCGGAGAGAGCCTGGAAAGCTGCGTGCAAGGTAGCAGGACGGTCGAACTTTGCAAAATCGGTTACGAAGTATTCCGGCTCCTTAAGTGTCTCGCGCAGGGATTTCTACAAGTGTCAAATTGGACATGGTGATTACGAGCAGCAGACTTACAAACTTGATGACCTTGGGCATCTTAACTTGGGTGAAAATACCACCAGTCTTATACTCGCCGAGGTTAGAGGTGTCGCCGATGGTGAACGTATAAGGCCCTTTGACGGAAACCTTTCGAGGTTCGCAACCATTGAGCTCGGACATGCCTTGCACCTCGGTGAAAGTCACAAAGTCGCCATCTTCCAGTCCGTGCCGCGTTTCGTCTAAACAAGTGACCATAGCCTCGCTTCCCTGTAAACAATGAACACGATAATCCACCTCATTTGTGACAGTGCGCACCCTTGTGACAGAAACAATCATTCCGCTCAGTGGTTGTTCCCCAGTGCTATCGACGGAGGTGAACGCAGGCCCGAAGTCATTGAAAACATTGCTACGAACTGTGAGCTTTTAGAATCTTGTATAGAAAAGTGCGCACCCGAAAAGCCCTCTGATCTCCGTTGAGATGAACGCAACTCCATTTTCGTGAGTCCAGTCATTGATCTCCAACTGTTTTGCGATGGGAATACCGCAGAGGACAACAACCTGGGCTAGCATTAGATGTAACTGTGGAGGTGATAGCAGGTAGCGCGCCTGGAAGCCCTTGATGAGATCTACAGAGATTGCCTGGCCAGGCTTCCCGCCAAGGTTGCGGACGGGGACATAGGTGTTGAGTTCTGCAAGCCGCGGTACGGTGGCATCGGCGCGCGACCTGCCGACGTCATCCTCGCGTAGGAAGAACTGTATCGACGCGTCAGCGCGTCCTTCGCATATAATGAGATAGCTAGTAGTTCGCACTTGGGAGCTTAGGTCTGCAATGGCAACTGGTTCGGGGTCATAGACGGTGACGGACTTGACACCGGCAAGAATAAGATCCTTGGCTATGTGATAGTAAGCCACCGGCGCAAGTGTAATCACTGCATTTGTTACCAATCTCGACACCGAGTCCTTGTAATCCAACAATGAGAACATTCGAAGCTGCCATTTTCTTCATGGCTAATCTTCCATTGAGTAACACGAATCATGCAATCCCGCATTGCATACCTTCCATGCCTAGCACGTATCTACCGATCTATTCAGCAAGAATGAGACGCTTGAGCCACATGTTCACGCACAGCTGGCGGGAGTATAGACCCTCATCGATAGCAGCCTCGTCTACATCCATCTTGTTGGACATTATATCTGGTGAAATCGTAGGGTTGTGGTCGTGAAAGTGAGAAGCAAGTCCAAGATGATCGGGCTTCGGTGACGCTTACCCTAGAACGCTATCACATGACCGAAGTAGACGACGCGTAACGTTGAGAGAGACGCGTCGCCATTGCTTTCAGTGTGAAGGGGAAACAAACATTTTATAAAGATTTCTAAGAAATACAGCATCTTTAGCTAGGTAGAGACCTCTGGCCAAGCTGGAAGCTCTCACCTTTGGGATGCTTAGTACCAGGCATCTGACGACTGCCAGAAGGATAGCGGATTCTGAAGATCTGACCGCTATGGCAACAATTTGGTCTTCTCTAGAGGCCAGCTCGTTATGTATAGTACCAGCGAACACTTCCTTGTAGGAGAAAACATAATATTAAGACAATGTGAGAAGTTTGTTCTCAGTTAAGTACATATGTGGTCCATTTCCAGATTGAGGGTGTAATATTAGTAGTTCTTGTTGTCGCTCGTGAGTTTATCCGTATACTGTATCAATTCTTCTATGAGTCGTTCCACCACAGCCTCGCAGCGTAAAGCATTCCGCACCCCAAGCCTCTTTGACTGTTGTATCTCTGCACGGGTATCGAGCAGCCATTGCTGCCAATTGCTTCGAGAAACAAACAAATCCCAGTGCAACAGACCTAGTGCCTCCCTCTCTTGTGCTGTAGTGACTGGGATGTATCTACGTAGTTCCTTTCGCCTGTTGGCAACAAATGAATACATTATCAAATGTTCTGTAAGTTTGAATGCTCTTACTTTCCGGAACCTTCTTGCCGCCAGGAGCAGGCGAGGAGGATGCAGGTGTTGAAGAGCGCTTGGATGGCCCATATGCATGTGCTTTCGTCGTGCTTGTCCAATGGCAACGGGCAAATGCGACGGAAGTAGTAAACGGACAGAAGGAGGACCTCGTTCGAGCACGAATATCGCCGGAGAGAGAGGACTAGGCTGTCCACGAGCTGGGTGTTGGGAACGGAGCCTAGAAGAGAATTAGTCAAAGGTTACGAATGGGAGCACAGCTAAACACACGGGAGCTAGCGCATGGGATTGGGATTGCATGGTTAAACAAAGTATGCGCGAGCCAGCAGCCGAGGGCGCGGTCATCTTCTGTGCCACGCCCGTGCCGCGATGCAGGTAGACCCATTTCAAACTCGCTGTAACTTTGTGGTTAGACCAAGCCAACTTTCTGAACCACCACACACGGAAACGCTGGGATTTTCATGACATGACGGTCGCCGTAAGGCCTTGTGGCTCTCGCCGGGCGAAGACGTGTGGGGACGATCGGGGGCATTGTGAGAGATGTCCGACTGTTGAGGCGGTGAGGCCAGACTGGGGCCAGGAGGATGATGACCTTTATATACCGGGACAAGAGGCGATATTTGATACGATCGGCGCGCTGCTAAGGGCATTGTCAGTCGAGCAGCACGTTCAGACCCTTTCGGCGCATGAACAATGTGGTATTCATGACCACACATAGGCCATTAATTCGTTGGAGCGGGCGGTGTATCTCTCGACAAAAGATTTATTGAACTAGATAGATGGGTCAATGAAATGTCGCTGGCAATGACAGTCAAAAGCAGCTATGTTCGGCAGTCTCCGTCCCAAGTCGATCTCGCTTCCTCCCATGATGCTGGCCATCCCGCGCCGCGGGCTCACCACTTCTGCGACCCTATTCTCAAAGAAACCAAAAGCAAGACGAACTTCGTTTGCGAATATTCCGTCTGATAGCCTTCCACGGCCGGTGAACGACCCTCCGTTAGTTCGCATCTCGAGAACTATGGCCTACCTCCTGCGACATAGTGGACAGCGCGAAGGGCTCGCCATGACGAGTGATGGGTTTGTCCGCGTGCGAGATTTGGTATGCAACATGTCCTTGCAACCACCCACAAGATAGGTAATAAGGCGCTAGCTCGAACACCCCAACATGCGCTCGGTCAACTTTCAGACCCTACAGAATATCGTGAGGGATGACAAGAAGAATCGTTATTACATGAAATTCGATACGATGGTGACCGACGACGGGACAAAGGACAGCTGGTGGATATGTGCACGGCAAGGGCATTCAATACCAGTGCGTCGAAATACGTGATGGATCAACATCTCTTGACATATATCACAGGAAGTTGCGTTGGATCTGGAACCTATCTTTTCTGCGAAGAATATGCCAGTAGTCATTCACGGAACAACCGAAGAGGCGTGGAAAGCCATAGGTCCGTCGCATTCACACCCTGTATCCAATCTAATGCAACTTCTGCTCAGCACAAGTCGGAATCCATCGTATGAATCGAAACCACATACACCTTGCACGAGGTTTTGCGCAGGACGGTGTTTTGAGTGGTACGCGCTCATTTCATTTCTCTCCGGAACCCTCGGTATTGACGCACTGTGTAGGAATACGCAGCTCGTCTAAAGTCCTTATATACATCGACGTGGCGAAGGCTCTGGCATACGGCATCCCCTTCTTCCTGTCCAAGAACGGTGTTGTATTAACTCCGGGAAACAAAGAAGGATATCTACCGCCTCAAGTGTTCCATCGCGTTGAGAGAGTGGGTCGAACTCTGACGCGATTACCACTGCAACAAGATGGTCCAGATACACAGTCGTGACATTGTAGTAATAGAGGGGCTCAGCGTAGAGCAGTAATATACCAATCTCATTAAATAACACGCTTCACCTCGAAGAATGACTGAAGGGTGATTAGTAGTATACACTTGCTATCAAACACCAAACGCACTTTGAGGTAGTACACTTGCCATGCCACAACTGTGAACAGGACAATAGCCTGTATGATTGACCACCACTTGACTCGTGAATTCGTAGATTCCGCAGTGTTGCGATGCGTGCGTTCGCGGACAACGATGTATTCTTGTTCATCCTTGACGGTTGCAAGACCAGCGGCCAATTGCCGGATTTCGCGCTCTATGGGTGCCACGATATCTGCAAAGGAAATTGGCGAGGACGCTTGGAAGGAGGGACCGGAAGCAGACCATCATCGCCTATGTATATCACACCGTGTACATTGAAACTACATGATCAATGAGCTTGGTACAGTTCATACACCATACCTTCACGCACCTGACAATCTTGTCTGCAATGGAACTCATTTGGTTGGAAAAGCAATATTCGAAGCGTCCGTCCTTTTCCGCCGTGATTGATGTTGTCCCTGTAGATTGCTTTACTTGCTTGTTCAGAACTTTCCCAGACGGATCCGAAAGCTGGACTCAAATTAGACGCTCCAGCACGAAAGACTACTGCAGGGACTTGCCCAGAAGTCAATGTCGAGGTGGCCTCCGCCGCCGACTTGGTATGTTACAGTCATCTAGGGAGTGTGAGCCCAGTACTTCATCATGGCGAGTGACTGGTCGGTCGACCTTGTCCTGCTTGTGGAGATCCTCGAAGAAGCATTCTTTTTTCCCGGCCAGGACATCTATCATGTGCGCACGGGCACATAGTGTCAAGAGCAAAACGGACAGGACAAGCTCGCGTAGCATGGCGGTACTGAACAACGCGCTGCCACGCCGCTTGCCGCATCAATGCCGTTGATCATCCGGCATTTTGCGGCATCTCCTTTCAGATTGCGTTCGTGACGATTTTCCCTTTCTTCAAACCGCCCAGCCATACCCCGTCACTGGAATAATCACACTTATCATGGAAGCCGCCGATGCCCATCGCGTACGTCGGTTACTTAATCGTCATTGGCGCCCTACGCGACCGCGTCAATCAGTCGCTGATCTCGCTGTTTTCTCCAACAACAGGAGGAGGAGAACGACCCCCAGTTCGAGCCTGTAATCAAGCTCACTGAGCAGATTGACACGAAAACGATGGAGGAGGATGAGGATGTGCTCTTCAAGATGTATGTTCGTCCTGGCTTCCACGCGCCGCTCATCGCTCATCGTATCCCATCAGGCGCGCAAAGCTTTTCCGCTTCGAGCCCTCTACGTCGGAATGGAAAGAACGTGGAACCGGTGACGTTCGTTTACTTTCCCACAAGCAAACCAAGAAGGTCCGCCTTGTCATGCGCCGGGACAAGACTCTGAAGGTCTGCGCCAACCACCTCAGTACGCCCCAGAGTCCGCGTGAAATCCCAACCCATTTTGATACATCCGTTCTTCAGTCTCAGCCGACATGAAGCTCCAGCCTAACATCGGATCTGACCGATCTTGGGTGTGGAAGGTTGCCGCCGATTACGCTGAGCAGCCTCCCAGCGCCGAAACCCTTGCGATCCGCTTCGCGAACTCCGAGAGTGAGCTTGCATAGGGATTCACGCGCTGCTGCTTTCTCATGTTGGTCCACAGACGCCAACCAGTTCAAGGAGAAGTTCGGGGAGGCCCAGAAGAGCAACGCTGACCTAGTGAACTCCGAGTCCGCTGCCGAGAAGACAGAGGACAAGAAGGAGGAGGCACCTGCCGCCGTCGAGGAGGTGAAGCCTGCTGAGCCAGCCGCCGCCCCCGCCGAGGAGGAGCAGGCTGCAGAAGCCAAGACTGAGTAAACAAAGGCTAGTTCGAAATATCCTGTTGTTGTTCACATTCTGTATCCACCCATTTGTAATCATTGATTGTTTATTACTCTTCCGACACACAGAAGTTGATTGTGTCGCTCTATCTTTGAGCTAGCACGACGTTAGTTAGCGCTCTGACATCTCACAGATCACTGGCTGAGCCTTGTGTACAATCCTTGTGTTGAATGCATCGAGTTCGAATCAACTGCATCGCCCAAAACAAACTACTTTACGTTACAAAGCCGTGGGTCAAGTGCATACTATGCCAGTGTAGCATTCTCCCTTTTCTTCTGTGAATAGGTCGCCTCATCTGCAGACCATGCCTTGAGGAACTCGACCGGAGCACTGTCGCTCTTTGTCCAGTATCTCGCTGGAGTCTTGCCAAGGACAGTATCTTCTGTGATAAGAACATGACGAACGTCCTGGTTTCAATCAACGTCAGTGTGCCAAACTGACGTGGTTCGCTCAGCGCTTACAGATCCACTATGGTTGAGAGAGAAATCAGAAGTCTATCGATTTGTGAAATGTTTATGCTCACGGTGTTTCATACATTGGATCTAATAGGACGGACTCCTACTTTGGAGTCAGTGTCAAACCAGCAAAAAGCACATTGGATATCACCATAACACCTCGTAGGCCTCTGGCTCCTCCTCCCTTCCTCGCGGCTTTCCGGCACACTGCGTCTATTGCAGCACTTGTGAAACGCAGCTCTACGCCAGAGTAGTTGAACAGTGACTGGTATTGTGACATGAGGGAGCCCTTGACCTCGGTCAGGATTCGGCGCATGTCTGTGATACTTAGCGGCGCCAGTGTCGTTATCGAAGGGACCCGTGAGACGAATTCTGGAATTAATCCGTATTGCACAAGGTCTAGTCAGAGTTGTTAGCCGACAACACGGATTTAAACGCCTTTGTAGGCACCTTCCGGCTCCGTTAGCGCTAAGAGGTCAGACGATGGATTTGCGGTAAAGAAATTTTGGAATTTCGACTTGATGGGATCCTGGTTAACGCCTGAAAACCCTATAGACTGAGAGTTGTCTGAGCAAGGTAGGCAGGAGGACCGGAGAGAATGCCGTACACCCTTGGACATGCGATTCTTAACAACCTTGTCAAGATTGACAAATGCGCCGCTGAATATGAATAAGATGTTGGACGTGTCGATGTGGTATGTGTTGTCGGTCTTTGCTGCAAGGGCAAAAGTGAGTAACTCACAAGATTCTTGATGAGGAAGACATACGAGCTGGAGCAACCCCAAGCCCGCCAGAGGTGGTGTGCATTTCGCCACCTTTCACCTGGACCGAGACGGTGGAGCCCTCCATCATACGCAATAGAGCTTGCTGCACACCCTCCCCTGAGACATCCCGTGAGCCTTCGACACCAGAAGAGCTTTTGCGAGCTATCTTGTCGACTTCATCAATGTAAACAATGCCCATGCTTGCACGGTGTGCATCGTAGTTGGCGTCTTGTAACTGTCATTCAGAGTGAGAAAGACGTTTGAGCTGCCAGTGGCACTGCAACATACTAGTCTCTGTATTGCCATGCTGACATCCTCACCGACATCTGCATCATCTTGTTAGGACATTTTTTCTGTAAGAGGACCATTTACGAACAGCCGGACTGTAACGTTTGATTAGAACGGGGCGAAGGTCTTGGAACAGAGGAAACGCGCCTGCGTGAAAGTAGTAGCGTCGCTAACAGAAAACGGTATGTCGAGGGCATGAGCTACTGTGCGCACCAACAATGTTTTCCCAGACCCTGTAGGGCCTCTAGTACAGTTGGTAAGCGAGCACTCGGTCTGTGTATAAACGAGCTCGCGCACATCACAAGAACATTGCTCTTTTCGAATGATACAGGTGTTATGGGTGAGGGAAGGGGCGTAGCGGCCGCCAGTTTACGGAGAGGCTTCACATTTGCGGGAAATACACCGGCTACCTAGACATTAGCCGTATTCCAAGAGCTACTGGTCCAACGCACAGTCAGTACGACGGTTGAATAGAACATTTGCTCTTATCCGGTTGTAGTGATTATATACACTGGCAGTGGGAAGGAGTGGGAAAGTCGATGGAGACAGATGAAGAAACCACTTACGCGACCGAAAGCACCTTCTTTGCACTCGCCTGGCCGACAACGAACTGGTCTAGGTATTCGGCGAGCTTTGTGTACATTCAGAGCTGCGGTCAGATGGAAAGTCTCTCAGTACCTGTCGTGGGGTGGCAGCACCAAAGCTCGGAACGGTAGACGGTCCAGGGAAAGCAGTTGAATCACTCGAAGTCTCGACGCGGTCGGAGGCAACTTCGGTCTTGATACCACGCGCAATTGCCAAGGTACGAGGACTAATGCGGCGTGCCTTTGATAACAACATGGAAGTCAAGAACAAGAAATGCTGTTATATGTCGAGTACCCTGGCGGCAGTACACAGGATGATCGAATGTGATTACCATAATGTGTGACCACTTGCTTCATGCGTTCATCTTCGCCAGACAGAGGTCGCAGACAGCGGGAGCGGTACGACCGCCACAGCGCGGAGGACAGTGATAGGAAGCGGCACAGAGAAAGGAGCGATAGCAGAGGGCGGCACAAACGGTGAGTCAACCACATCCCCCATGTATGTTCCCTGACTTTGGTAGTCATAAGAGAGACAAATCAGAGGAGAGGCGAATTCGCAAGGCTGAGAAGAAGAGACTTAGGGAAGAGGACGAGGCTCGGCAGATTGCAGAGCTCAGCGTGTATAGCGCACCGGAAAATCCGTTCCACGATGTCAACATTGGACAGCAATTCCGTTGGAACAAGAAGGCTGAAAAGGACAGGCAGAGCGGCTTGTCAGTATTTGAGGCTCAACGAAGAGAGGCTGCTCGCCAACAAGAGGCCGGCCTCGAACTTGAACGTTTGAACCGCCGTCGTGCCGAACGTGAGCAGGACCAACAGCTTCGCGAAGAGGAAGAGCTCCGCATGCAACGTCTCCAGGAATCCGCACAGATGGCAGAATGGCTTGCCAAGGAGGGAGAGTTTCGCTTGTTACAGGAGCGCCGCCGCGCTGCCATTCGTATTCGTGAAAAGCGCGCCCAAGCTATAGATTTTCTCGCCATAAATCTGCAATATCTTAACCACTCGGAAAACGATGAAGAACAGGAGGACGCAGGGTTAGAAGTCGACCTCGATGAGCCTTATAACATATTTCACGTGTGTACTCCCATTCCATGCACGTCTCGTCTTACTTATGGACAGAATCTCACCGACAAACAAGTCGAGGAGCTGCATGCTGACATCGACCGCTACCTCACACTGGAAACTGAATCGACCAACATTGATTTCTGGACACAAATGATGGTTGTTTGCAAGGATAACCTGGACCGAATCAAGACTAGCCAGCGTATCGGTGCCGACGCTGTTGCTGCTGTCGAGGGAGATATCACCAAGCTACTTTCGGGCAAGTCTTACGATTCTTTGTGCTCTCTTCAGCGCCAAGTGCAGGACAAGATGTCGAGCGGGGAGCCCATTGACACAGACTATTGGGAGAATCTCTACAAGAAACTGCTTGTTTGGAAGGCAAAGGCAAGTCTATTGCCCGTTCTGACTTCCTTGTCTTGACATATGATAGGCCAAACTGAAAAGCTACCACGAAATTGTCATCCGCAACCGCCTTGAGCAGCTCCGCAAGAAACAACGCGACGAAGCGCTGCATGCTCAGGAAGAGCTTCTCGCTGGAGTGACGAATGCTGCGTCAACCACGCAGTGGCTTGCAAAGGACTCTGAACTACCCAGCGCTGTCCCTCTTGGGTCCAAGCAGCAATGGGACCCATCAATGGAGCCGCCTCTCATCGACATTACAAAGCTTCCCATCGAAGAGCGTAACATCGATATATTCACTGCCAAGGAAGACTTGCAAGCCCTGGTTGGTCGAACATGCGTAGAACCATACAGCCACTCACTCTCCTTTAGATTCATAAGCGTCGTGCCGTTGCGGCCACTCGGTTTGTATCCAAAGCTGCTCAACCCGTCATCGAACAATACAGCGAGGAGGCGCCTAGCAATGCCGATCTTGCCTCTGAGGCTCTGTATCGCGCCGAGGCCGAGCGCGAGCTGGACGAAGAGGAAGAACTGTTTAATCAGGAAGCCGACATTGTCAACCCGACATCCTACAACTGGGAAGACAAGCATCGCCCACGCAAACCTCGCTACTTCAACCGAGTCCATACCGGATACGAATGGAATAAATACAACCAAACGCATTATGAGTACGCATTGTTTCCATTCGCCGTGGTGGAATCGGCATTGACAACTCACGTAGCACGGACAATCCACCACCCAAAGTCGTGCAGGGCTACAAGTTCAACATCTTCTATCCAGATTTAATTGACAAATCGAAAGCCCCGACTTATAAGATCGTCAAGGAACCTGGAGGTGATGAGGATACAGTGCTACTACACTTTAGCGCCGGGCCTCCTTACGAGGATATAGCCTTCCGTGTCGTAAACCGGGAATGGGAGTTCTCCCACAAACGCGGGTTCAGGAGCACCTTTGACCGTGGGTGTTTGTCGTTGTGGTTCAATTTCAGGCGGAATGTGAGTTGTTGGGATATATTTTGTCTTGACTATCGTTCTAATCCCCCTGGGTCAATCAGTTCTACAGGAAATAATGCATCGCACCGGTACGGTTTAGATGAGCTTTAAGTTGCAGGGCATTTATTTATTTGTGGAATGCGGGGTATTATGCTCTCCGCGACGCTCGAGTGTACATTGGGCGCGAGTATCTATTGTAGTTTTGAAGGCATGTAATTGTGGAAGATGAGGGCTATCTGTTCTATGTATCCCTCTGTACATAGACATTCGTATGTACACAAGTAAGCTGGAAACCAAACCGTCAGCTACTAGGGTAGAATTGCTGCTCAGGACTTCTGCCGCAACGCTCTGACGTTCATTTTGTGGAGGGTGAGATGGCGTGCGGCATGAATTCTTTGTGGATGCAAGTGTATTAAACGCGTTAGAACGAGGGTAGAGTAAGTCATAGGATGTGGTCTTTTCTTCAAGGAGAACGGATGAGCGACCGACGTGATGCCAAGTCCAAGGCCACGTACCTAAGCTGCGCGACATACGACAGTTCCACCCAACTTCAATTGAAGGGCCTCCCGAGCCTCCACCCACTCGTTTTCCTTGTGCTTTGTCTGCACCACTGCAATTTCCCCCATTCCAAGCGGACTAACAGTCTTTGTCCGGCGCCCGGAGCAAATAAGCCTTAGCTCGCTCATGTCCATATGAATCTTTTTGCTGGGCTTGCTGATGAGCGAGAGGCTATTGAGCACGGGCAGGTCATCACGGTATTTGAGGTCGACCCATATCCTGCGGTCTGCCTCGGGTACGCTGGAGAACTTTGTTGGACTGGCCTCTGCGACTGTCCCGCGGGTCATGCTGGAGACGAAACCATGTCGGAGGAGAATGTTAAGGATCCCGAGGTTCTGGGTGGTATGAGGAACAGACACGATCCGATGACGTGCACGAAAAGCGTTCTGGATACGGGCGCAGAGGTCGAATGGAAGAGGCATAGCGGTCGGTAGTGGTGGTCGCAGAGAGAGTTGTTTGCTCCGGTTTCGATCACGTTACTCTTCCCGCCTTGAGCCCTATTGAGGCCAGTCTTGGGCAGTGGTGTAAAGGCTTGAACCAGTCAACGAATCAAATTGACATGTCAAAGAATTTATGCATAAATGTTGCACGTTATAATACACGGACAAGAAGTACAATTCGAACGAAGCTAAATAATGCCCTGCTTCTTCAAGTCCTCATACGTCTTGCGGTTGTACACATTGCCCTCCTCATCCTCAAGCTCCTCCATGGTCTCCATTTCGAAGATTTCATGACGACCTTCCTGCTTGAGTTTTTCGGCCACTGAAAAAGAATTGAGTTCTGGTCAAGAGGGAAAGGTGCTCGCTCACAAGCGAGGGCATCCTGAATGCCGACAATTTCGTGAAAATGTTTTGTGTTTGGGAGTCCAAGTGCGCGCATTCCGAATGCGTGGCGAGACTCTTGGAAATGGCGCTCAAAGTTTTTACTGCGCGAGAAGATGAGAAAGTACTTGGATATGATGGAGACAACGTACCGCCCCATATAGACATGGTCAGAGCATATCTCACACCGGTACTCTACACCCAGCCCGTGAAGTTTGTACAGCCAGAATGGAATTGGCTTTCCGTCCCATCCCAGAGGCAGCTTGAGAGGGTTATAGATCCTTTCTTCTTGCTCTTCCTCCTCTTCCTCCTTGTCATCCTTGGGGGGCGGTGCTACTGCTTTCGGTTTGGCCTGCTCGAGCAATTCCTGCTCACGTTCCCGTGCGGTCAGAGAGAATCTCCGCTCTACGTTAGACTTGGTGTCGTTAAGCGTAGATACTAAATTCGCGAGGATATTGGTCGCAAGATAGGTGTGACGGGCAGAGTTCCGTCGGCGCACTTGCATGGTCGACGGCTGGTTGGAGAGAGCTGGTGTTGGGGTATCACCGTTTGGATTGGCTGCACTCATCCCTGACTCTTCCAATCTGGTCTGGCCCTTAATATGCTTTTTGGAGGTCAAATGTGCGTCGTAGACCGTTTGCTTGCTGTATTGCTTCTGGCATGCAGCACACCATATTCCGCCTCCCGAATCAACCTTGGCGACCTCTTCCCATTCCTTCAAATCGCCCGCATCCCATAGATTATTGAACGCGTCTTCTGCATCCTGTTGCTGAACGTCGATGTCCACGAGAGGTTGGGTACGCTTAGCGAAGGAGACAAGGTACGAGTAAAGATCCGTTATGTAACTATGAAATGTTAAACGCCAAGTTCATACATTAGCAGGAAGACGTACGATTCAAAATCCTTGGTAAAGCGCGCCTCCTTTGGCAATTCTTGATGGATTGGACCGTTTTGCGCGCTTAAGAGGAGATCCAGATACTGCAAGTAACCCGGACGCCTTGTAACATGCTTGATATTGCAATAGGTTGAGTGATTGGCGTACAGGTCGAGGTATTTTCCATACGCTTCCTCGCCAGAGAAGAGCAAAGATATAGCTACTATTGTGTGAGTTTGAGAACAAACAGGAATGGTTGACGCACGATCCTCCTCAGCATATGCGTCTTCCTCGTCCTGGTTATGCTCCTCCAGCAATGACATTAGCTCGAGCTCGAACCCTCCTACTACGGCATCAGGATACTTGCTGTGGTGCTCTTGTAGTCTACTCAACCGCGCATAGAACTCCGAGAGGTCTGTGGGTTGTGGAGGCGCGGATATGGCTTCGAGCTCGCTTTTTCTCGCGTCATCGGCGTATGTGGCATTTAGTTCAATGGCTCGTGCGTGTATTCTGTCCAGAATTTGGGCGGCATGGTGCTCATTCTGGACGCGCGATTCATGAGAGGCTGGGTTTCGGGAGAGGATGGTGGAAAGGGCGCGGTCGAAGCGCTCTATTTCTTCGTGTGTTTGCCGCTGATTTTCGAATATGGAGTCCATAGAGTACGAGAGCAGTCGAGAGGTGAACTCAGTCTCGGGATGCTAGCAGTTCAGAGCAAAGGATCGAACACTGGCTGACTAAGCCTGGACCGAGCCGTTCAACTTGGCGCTGACCGTCACCTGGCCTAGCAAAAATGTCTGGAATCAACAATGGCGACGAAGTGTGTTTGCAACACATTACCTTTTCTTCTCTAATATCTACTCCAGAAACTCGTGTTCGAATCCTCGGAGGCCGTGTCAGTCGTCTCAACATTCGATGATTTTGGACTAAAGGAAGATCTCCTTCGCGGTGTTTATGCCTACAGTATGTTGCCATAACCGCATAAATCTTGCATGGCGTAACTTTTTAGACTTCGAGCGACCTTCGGCCATCCAGCAGCGCGCTATTCTACCTATAACCCAAGGACGCGATGTCATTGCGCAAGCTCAATCCGGTACCGGAAAGACAGCCACATTCTCCATCTCAATCCTTCAATCCATCGACATCACTGTCCGCGAGACGCAGGCTCTCGTATTGTCGCCGACACGTGAGTTGGCCACCCAAATCCAGAGTGTTATACTCGCACTCGGGGATTACATGAATGTCCAATGCCACGCGTGTATCGGTGGTATTGGCGTTGGCGAAGACATCCGCAAGCTCGAGTATGGTCAACATGTTATCTCGGGAACACCAGGTCGTGTCTTCGATATGATTCGTCGCCGCGCTCTTCGCACTCGCAACATCAAGATGCTTGTTCTCGATGAAGCCGACGAGTTGTTGAACAAGGGCTTCAAGGAGCAAATCTACGACGTATATCGCTATTTGCCCCCTGCCACCCAGGTCGTCCTTCTCAGCGCCACCCTTCCTGTCGACGTTTTGGAAATGACCACCAAGTTTATGACAGACCCTATCCGCATTCTTGTAAAGCGTGATGAACTGACGCTCGAGGGTATCAAGCAGTTCTTCGTTGCAGTGGATATGGAGGATTGGAAATTCGACACTTTGTGCGACCTTTACGATACTCTCACCATTACCCAGGCCGTCATTTTCTGCAACACCCGGCGAAAGGCGTGTTCATTTCCCCTGCAATTTACAACTCAGCCTAACCGTTGACAGGTTGAGTGGTTGACGGAGAAAATGCGTGCGGCGAACTTCACTGTGTCCTCGATGCATGGCGAGATGCCTCAGGTGGAGCGTGATGCAATTATGGGAGAATTCAGGAAGGGCACTTCGTATGACCTCCTCAGTTTGAATCGACCGAGTCTCATCTAGTTCCCAGGCGTGTTCTCATCACAACAGACGTTTGGGCAAGAGGGATCGATGTTTCACAGGTTTCTCTCGTTATCAATTACGACCTCCCTTCGTATGTGTTCTTTGGTCAATTTTCTCCTTTTTTACACCTTAGCAGAAACCGTGAAAATTACATTCACCGCATCGGTCGCTCTGGGCGCTTTGGAAGGAAGGGTGTCGCCATCAATGTAAGTATTTGGACCGTCCCCACTCGCAGTTTGCTCATAGTCTCCAGTTTGTGACCAAAGACGATGTCAAGATTTTGCGGGATATCGAGATGTTTTATAGTACACAAATCGTGAGTCCATGTCCCAGCTATCACTGCCTGTATTGAGGCTTCGCACAGGACGAGATGCCTGTGAATGCGGCGGAGCTCATCTAGAGTGGCTTCCCTTTGTAGTCCATTGTATCCCAGTTTTCTATGTATCTTTGTGCTGTCGGCATTGCACGTATTACGGGTCGACGATTTCCACACTTGACCCAAGGACACTGCGAACTGGTCAACCTCCTCCTGTTTTGCGTCCTCATCGACCATACAATTTTGGCCAGTCTGAAAAATATCTGCAATAGGCTGTGATTGTGCGAGTTCGAATACACGACACCGACTGGTATCTTCTCTCGGAGACACTCCGTCTGCGTTCTGTCTGTGTTCAGAGGCCATGGGGCATCGCGGGACAATGTGCGTACGAGAAGCATTGGACATCCTCGGTCATGAAACGAGGCGGAGCCCAAGAGCTCTTGCGGGCACAGTGTTGGAGGTTCCATCCGCGCATCAGGAGCTCCCGTCTACCCAAATGAAAGGATAGAGCATAGCGCGGGAAGGTAACGTGGCCGCGGTCGGAGAAAGAGTTGTGCGTCGAGACTTCTCGCTGTGACGCATGTTCGTGCTTCACCCAGTTCCATCAGGCAATTAATTGGCGAGGGGCCCACTTTGTGAGCGCGGGAAGGTAACGTGGGCAAAATCAGCGAGGGTATGATGTAGATGCCTCAGGTACTAACTACACACAAACGATGAATCTCTTCTCCGAAGCTCAAATTCTGTCCAGGTATTTCATATGTAGCCCTTCATCGGCTCCAGCGCACAATAACAAGATCGACATAGCTAGCGAAACTGTGTGCATAAACTTGCCACAAAGGAGGGAGAAACCAAAGCTTTGGGAACATCAGGCTTATCGTGCTTAATCTTGAGACGTTCGCGGAAAATATCATGGACCTGTGGGGTTATGCAACTCAGCCATACTACCTACGAGCTGCACAGGATGCACCTAACCAACCCACCGTGTCATGAGTCTGGGCCAAAGGACAGCGTCCTATCTATCCAGCCAAAGATTGGCCCACTGCGGTTCGTACGAGCTTGCAAACATGAAGAGAGTACAAGCTTGCTTGCTTTTTCCTTCCTTTAAGTCTGCTTATATCCTCTTATCCATGTCCCAATTTCGTCGACGAAGTCACTTGCTTGAATGATCGCGGGGGCACATGGATAAGTAGTTTGTTAATTACCATATTGGTAAGAGAACAATGCGGAGTGGTCGCGCAGTGGCGTTGGCGACATCGCTGCTTTGTTTGATTCAGAGCCCGTCAATTGACAGGTCTGGCTCGATAGCATGTATGAGGCATGGCGTGGCACCTTGAGAAGGTGAGGAAGACCAGGTAATGCACCGATCGTCGCAGAGTGCACCACATTATGAAATGTTGGTCAATGAACCAGTTATTCGGTAGGTCGCATTGCGGAGACTCATTTGAGAGGTATATTATTGTATTTTTGAATGAAGTGCTAGAAACAGCCATTGGGTGATCTGCTTTTAAGGCAGCAGGACCAGACAAAAAACTTTGTCTTGATGAAAATCTGGCGTGCCTTCAGAATCGCCGAGGTGAATCGTCTTTCAAGCGAAAGTGATTGTGTATGCATTGTGAAGGAGCTCGCTAGATCTAACACCAGCACCACGGCAGTACTGCTCTTTGCGGGGCCACCCAACTGGAAATGAAAGGCAGGGTCCGCATTTGACGCAACATCCAACGAAAAACCGAATTAAGGGGAAATCTTTGTGACTATGAACAAGAAACTCAAGGCTTTATAAGGACAGACGGCATAAATATTGAATGCTCAGTGTCTCGCCCTTGTCCCAAAGTCTGCTCTCCTGAACGCAGTCGAAAATTTTACAGCCATACTCAGAATGTGCCACTATAGATTGTCAGTGACATGTACGCGCTTCGCAAATTCATGCTGAACAACATTGTCCAGTGTAATGGAGGTTTGGGCGTACGTTCCCCCAAAGTATAGCGTTCGTCAGCTCATAGTCAAGGCCAGGTGTGGCTGCATCATCAGGGTGTGTTTGTCGGCTATTTGATGAAGCCTCGTTTCTAACTTGCTCTAACTAGTGGCAAGAGGAGGTGGGCAGTAGCTTGCAACGTTAACCCGCCAGCTTACATGAGACCTGATTGTCTGAAGGTGAACTGCGCTCGAACAAACTGTAGATTCAGCAGCACCCACGACGAAGGTTGCCAAGGTGCAGCTTGCAGAGCCAATGGCCATTGGCAAGCGTGAGTCCCATGCCTTTAGGCATCTATGCCGTTCTCAACGTTACACAGCCACATGCAACCAGAGCACATTAGTGAGTGAAGTCATACAGATATGACTTTCGCGGCGTACTGAGCGAACTAGCAATCACCAAGCATGAGATCTGCAGTCTCTGCACGCCCTCTGGACTGAGAGCGCCGGGAGGTCGGGAAGGCGTTTATGACCGCTGAGTATTTTCAAGTGCGAGCTATGTTTTGGTATGGTCAAATCCAGGCGATTTATACTTGCTCTATATCCTGTATTGTACACACGACTCGGATACCCCACTCAACTGAGCGCGTGTGAATGGCACAAGAAAAGAGTTGATTCGAGGGTCAGCCTCTAAGGAGCCAGTGAAGCAGCTGGACCGCGCGCGCGCGAGACTGGTGAATAATGGCGGCAAACAAGATCAGTCATCCCCAATGTTATGTTTCTTTTTGAGTTGTGCCAGCTCCTCTTCGCGGCGCGCGAGGTCTGCTTTGGCGGCTGCAGCATCTTGCTTTGCAGGCATATGGTATAATACGACGATATATCGCTCTTGCAAGTGGAAACCGTTCAAATGCTCTAATGCATTCTTTGCCTATGCAGGGGGGTAGTTTAGCAGAGGGATGCTACGAGAACTAAACACGCACGTCCATCACGTCCTCATACACCACAAAAGCAGTTCCTCTTGATTTCTGTTCGTTCCCGATGCGTATTTGTCGAATGGACCCATAGCGCCCAAAGAGGTCGTACAAGTCCTCGCCTGTGATGGTGTAGCTGAGGTTCTTGATGAATAAAATACGGTTTGCGCCGGCTGGAGCTTTGGACTTTCAAGAAATCAATACATCATGGCAGAGCGGGAACAACTACGCACGCCTGGTCGTGCAAGCGACATGATATGATGGTGGTCACCACGAGAGGTGAGTTCGGCCTCTGACTCCGGATTTCCGCCGATCGAACGGCCGGCATGAGATGTACAAAGTTGGAACTTCAGAAGATATGGCCGTTTACTTCGAATTCTGCGATACGCTTATGTGCAACTGAATATAGTATTGATAACCATGAACGTGATGAAATCGTATAATAGCGGCTGCCTCATTCGTTAGGCCGTGTGTTAGCCAGGCTAAGTACCTGGCTACTATCGGTGTTGCCTTTGTATGCATGAGCATAGCTGTTCGAAATCCAAAATCGATGTAGAGCGACGTTTGAGTTGATTATTGAGTTTGACAGCCAAAATATGCTTGCACTGTCGTGAACCCTTTGAGTGACAATGATCTTCACAGAGTCAAGGGACGACTCCACCATCAAATGGGTTTCTTCAGACAACACTGCGTATATGTAGGACTTGCACGAGCAAAAATCACGGATCGGAGAGTTCTTGAGGCCCAATGACACAGTCGAAATACTCTCCGAGCCTGTAACTTCGTAAGAGACGTATCCTGACGGCGCTTCATATACATTGACTATGAGAGATCAGCATGTCTTCACACGAGACCCGAATTTAATGACCGTTATGTCTATCGAGGATATCCAATGAAGCCAAAAGGAGCGCCTCTGGGATGATGGACTGCAGAAGAGGGATTGTTTCATGAACTTCCGAACTGTAAGTCTTTGGAAGCTCACACTGGTTAGAAGATAACACACAGTTGTCCATCTGAATGGAATCAATCATTAGTTCAGCTATATCCAGCATCATGTCGTATTCCAGCGCGTTTAGAGTCCCTGTGCCTGATGTCGTGACCGTGACCGTGGCAGTTTAAAGTGCGGTAGCACGGGCCGGTGGCCGATCGGCTTGATCACCCTCCAGTTCTCCTCAGGCTCCTCCAGGCCCCCATCTTCGGTATGAAGTCCAAATATCTTTTCTTCTTTGCCCAAGCACATCATGAATTCCGTTTACCGGAGATCCAATCTCTCTGCGAACTATATGGCTTCGAAGTTCGCTTCGTCGAAGATGAACCTGACCCAACAAAGCCTTTCATGATCATCGAAATGGAAAAGGAGGAGCACGCAAGATTATTGGCCAAGCGTAGCATCCTCATAAAGTGGGCTACATGTTCTATCCTGCACGCACCAATCTCATAGGACATTCAGAGCTGTTTACGATTATTACGGTCACGCAGCCACCTACGAAGAGTTGCATTCTATCAACATGCAAAATCGTGACAAATGGGAAAAATATATCCCTGACACATCATTCCGGTTCATCGTGTCTGCATACAACCACACCATCCCTCAACGGAGACAAAGAGAGGTTGTTGAGACGTTTGCCTACATGGACTTCTTGGGAAAAATCGACATGAAAACCCCCGACATCACTCTCGCCGTCTTCGAAGAATGTGAGGGACATTGTGATTCGTCATATGTATGCACTGAACGGACTCTGGAGACAACCTCCGTCATGGCGTGACCCGCGCAAAACACGAAGGCGACGGTGCCTTCCAGCAGGTGTACTTCGGCAGACTGGTGAGCACTTGTAAACTCATTTCTGACTGGGCTTCATTGAGAAAAAGGTTGTCACAGGCTCGGCAAGGTCGCTGATAGCGACGTTCGACGTAAAGAAAAGAGCATACTTTGGCAACACGAGTATGGAGGCAGAAATCTCATTGCTCATGGCCAACCAGACTCTGGTGCGTCCCGACTAAAACTGATTTCTGCAGGTGGAGACTTAACAATGTTACAGGCGGCCCCTGGGACTCTGCTTTATGATCCTTTCATGGGCACTGGCAGCATGGCATATGTAAGCTCACGTCGCACCCAAAGACATCCGTTAACGCATATTCGCAGCCCACGGGGAATTTTGGAGCCATGGTCTATGGATCAGATATTGACGGCCGCCAGATGCGCGGGAAGGGTGCGAAAGACATACATTTACGCAGAAAGATGCTCAAATCAAGTCTCCTCACGTAGGGGATACACCCGGTGTTTACAAGGCAGCGCATCAATATGGAATAAGCAGCAAGATAGCTGACTTGTGCACCTTCGATGTCACACATAATCCGTGGAGACGAGGAGATCTATTTGATGCAATTATCACCGACCCACCCTGTAAGTGACTATGCTCTGTTCATGACAACAAGCTCGAGCATTGTAGATGGTGTTCGTGCAGGAGCAAAACGTCTCGGAAGGAAACGCGACCTGACCCCAGCCCAACTCGAAGCATACTTCGAGCATCGCACATCGCCAACCGCGTACGTTGCCGAGTAACCCATTTTCGTCGCTTACACGATTAGCCAGCGATACCCAGCCCTACATCCCACCGACAAAACCTTACGAGTTATCCCAATTAGCCGTCGACTTGGTCTTGCTTGCACGCTATTTGCTTAAGCCAAATGGACGCCTAGTGTTCTTCTTGCCCACGGTGAACGAAGAGTACCAGGAGGTGGACATATACTCTATGCTATGTCCGGGTATGGAGGTACTTGCAAACTCATTGCAGGACTTTGGATCTTGGGGACGAAGGGTATGTGTACACCCGCCCACGAATGCAAACTCACTGATCGAGAGCAGCTGGTGACTATACGCAAGACAACGGCAGAGAGCTTCCCACCACCGACCTTCGAAAGCAAGACTGAAGGAGGAGATGGACAGGATGATCGTGCACCAGCGCATAAGGACTTCCGGGAAAAGTACTTCAGAGGATTCAAAGAGGCGGGGTAATAGGCACAGTGTATTTCCTGGAACTGTACGAGGGTTGGAATGTGAGAGGGATGGGCACATTCAAGCACGTACTGTACTTATCACAGCTTTTTGGATAGCCGTTTGATTTGGTCGCAACCCTCCTGGCCTCGCGCACAGACTACAGTTGAACCATCACGACTATCCTTGTCGGGTATTATACATTTGATATCCTCGACGTATGGACACGGGCAATCCGAAGGCGATTTTACGCAGTTCAAAGTGGTCGGGCATAAATATTGGTTGCAGGATACTTGAATAGACACATCATTGAAAATGGCGTTTTTGGTGCACTGTAGCTGTAGACGTACCGGCGTCCAGGTGTGCTTGCCATTGGGATGCTGCAGATGGCCGTTCCTCTTGCTCATGGTGGAACATGCGATCAAAGAAACCAAATTGCGCATTGGCGACTGCACAGAAGCAGAGTAAGACGACTGGCAGGCGAGCAGTGTACATGATGGGACGGAGACACGTTAATGCACTTCGGCGTCGGACCGGTCACAGCGAAACCTCGTGGGCGCGCTCACGTGATGCATAGAAACTAGCTAGTTCGAGTCTTCGACTTTCATCACCACCGCCGAGCCGCAGCCATGGTCGCCGCAGGCTCAATCACCGTCGTCGGCGAGTCTCCTCTGCATGCGCCCCGCATATCTCAACGCTGAATTTGGCCACTTAGTGCGAGTACGACCGCCGACAAGCAGCGAAGCAGCCCGCTTGCCTGAACCTTGCTACGACACCACCATCCGCGGGGATGGCACATTATCAACGCCCAAGTCACACATACAGACCGGAAATCTGAGAGAGGTCGTGCAAGTCATCGATGACCGGATCCTAACATTCGACCCCGATGAGAAGGACCGCACAAGGGCATTCATGGAACGCGGATTCTTACCACCGGGCACGAAACGATACAAGGACAGGCGTTTCATGTTTGACCGCGTATTCGACTACGAAACCCGCCAACAACATGTCTACGAGTCGACATCGCAACCACTGTTGAACGGGCTCTTCGATGGATTCAACGCGACAGTGTTCGCGTATGGGGTGCGTGATTCTTTCTTTTTATGCCGCCTACTGACTTATTGACTACCGCTACCAGGCCACAGGCTGTGGAAAGACGCACACTATCAGCGGGACTGAGAGCGACCCCGGCCTCATTTATCTGACAATGGCCGACTTATTCCAACGCATCGAGGAACGGCGAGAGGATTGCATTGTTGATGTATCTGTCACCTTTCTGGAAATCTACAACGAGGAAATTCGCGACCTTCTCGCTGAGCCAGGCCAAGGCGTCCCTCGCGGTGGACTATCAATCCGCGAGGACAAGTCGGTCAAGGTCGTCGGGTTGAATGAACTCAAGCCCAAGTCTGCAGATGAGGTGAAGGAGATTGTCCTTCTTGGCAACACAAGGCGAACTCAGAGCCCTACGCATGCCAACGAAACTTCCTCGCGATCCCACGCTGTTCTTCAAGTCCACATCACACAAGCACCTCGCACCGCCGATGTTTCTGAACAACGGACCGTCGCTACGCTCTCCATCATCGATCTCGCTGGCTCAGAACGCGCTGCCGCCACAACGAATATGGGCAAGCGCATGGTCGAGGGTGCCAACATCAACAAATCCCTTCTCGCCTTGGGCAACTGTATCAACGCGCTCTGTGAAAGCGGCGGTGCTATACGCCACGTCCCCTACCGCAACTCCAAGCTCACTCGTTTGCTCAAATTCTCTCTTGGTGGTAACTGCAAGACCGTCATGATTGTCTGCGTCGCTCCCACGTCCCTCCATTTCGATGATACCCATAATACCCTGATCTATGCCGAGCGAGCTACCAAGATCAAGACCAAAGTGGTCACTCGTAATGTTGTCAACGTAGACCGCCATGTCGGACAGTACGTTGAGGCCATCAACCGTCTCAATGCTGAGATTGCGGAGCTCAAGGCCAAGGTCGCTGGCAAACGAGACTCGGACGGCGAAGTTCAGCGTCGCAAGAAGGCCGAGGCGGCTGCAGAAGTGGAACGCTCGAGGAAAGATATCCGCTTCAAATTCGACCAGACCAAGGAATCCATTGTCGACGGTGCCGCCTGCTACGGGAAGATCGTTGTCGCCAATCTCAAGCTCGCTGCCATTCGCGCTCGTCTCTCCGAACTTAACAATCAGGATCTGTCGCGCTCCCCCGATCTGCAGGCCGAGCGTGCGCTTCTCTCTACATTGGCAGGGCCTGAGGAAGAAGTGGTCAAGCCGGGTTCCAGCCTAACTACCCGCATTCAGCGCTCCTCCAATTCTAGGGCCATGTTCGATGCTACGATGCGTGCTGTCAGCGAACGGCGGTCGGAGAAACTTGACGACTTGAGTTTGGATTTGCTGAAAGCCGAGACAGCACACAGCAAGGCGGAAATAGAGGCCATGAAAGCAGTCGAAGAGAAAAACGCGATGAAAGACGCCGTGGAAGACCTGGCTCAGCTCATGGTATCGCTTGTGGGAATGTTGGGTCGATGCACCGTAGCCGTTGGTGATGCAGCTAAGGCTCTCGACGGAACTCCTCCGGACGATCTTCCCCAGGTCGGGACCACTGTTGCCAATCTCCTGCTTCAGATCAAGGGCAAAAACGACGAGAGCTTTACCAAACTGGTTGGGCATTCAACGGAAGGTTACACAATGCCGGCGAACACGCATTTGAGTAACTACAACTACTCTAGCGCGTCTTTCGCTCGTCGTATCAGCTCTGCGCCCAGTGCACCTGTTGCGCCTGTAGTTGCTGACCACGTGCGTGTGCGTCGCGACCCACCTGACGAGTCTTCGACCTCCGCCGGATCCCCACGACGCACGTATCGCACACCTCGCAAGTCACTTCGCTCTGGCCAGCCATATCGCAGGATTTCCGACAAGAAAACCGGGAAGAGTGTGCAGTGGAGGGACGAAGCTGGTCGAGGAGATCTGGACGATGCAGGTGGCGCACTCCCTATGCCGCCGGTCAGAGTGGTACCACCTAGTCCAACGCCGCCTCAGCGAACGCCCAACCGTAACGGGAATCTCCTGAGTACCCCCGTCAGTGGCCGCAGCACACCGACTGGCAGACTCACGCCTACGACTGGACGGTCGACGCCTACAGGCCGAAATACCCCGACGACGCGCCCTGCGTCCCGCGCAGGCTCTGAAAGCGAGTGGGAGGACGAAGAGAAGACAGAGGAAAACGTTAATATGTCCTTGTTGCAACCTTCCCGCTCGAAACCGTCTTATGGTACGCTGCCTGCTAGCCGTCGTCCTCAAGCGAGCCGAACGGATCTCAATCTAAAGTCGAAAATGCCGTCGACCTTGGGAAGCCTGGCCGAGGATGATGACGAAGGGATGGAGGACTTTGGGCGGCGGGTATCACATCCATTGGCGCCGTCCAGGCTAGCCAACACTGAGCGCGACGCGCCTATCTCACATCAGCCACGCGCAGGACCGTCAAAGACAAACGTGCACTCTAGTCCACGGCGCCAGTCTGTGTCACGTACAGGATCAACACCCATGAAGAGCCGCAGGCGTCCGTCAAACCTTGGATCGTCTCGTCCAGATAAACCTCGGAGGAGGTCGAGTCTGATTCCGCAGCTTTCACCGCCAAGCGGTGAAGGGAGGAGGCGGGGCGTGATGCAGAGTCCCAAGAGGCCGAAGAGGATGTCACTGGCATCGCGGGGCGGCGTATCCTCCATTCGGTTGAAGCCTACGGCCGCCCTGTCGTACAATTCTTCGATGTCGATGGACACTAGCGCTGATACGAGTTTTACAGCTCGAGCGGGCTCGAGCAGGCCAACTTGGCGCTGATGGGGATTCTGTATTAACGACCATCATGACTTCTCACTCATTAGATGATACTTAGTATGATCATTGACAACAAACCAACCAACCATGTATACTCGTCTTGTCTATCTAGTTTATTATCTCGCAAGAGTCGTTACTGAGGATTTCTGTGCAGTATTTCCCGAATTATTGAGATGCAAGTGTACCATGGCTAGTTGCTGTTTAGACTGAGAGAACGCCTACTTTTTGATCCCTTTCCAAGATATGAACCACTTGACTTGGCGTGACGAACCATGAAAAGCCCTTTGCGTGTGTTGTGTTGCCTCTGGAGACAGGATATTTGTATGCCTTGACGCGGGATAGATGTGGGAGGCTCATCAAGTGAAGATGCAAATGGTTGACCGAGTTCAGCGGAGGAATGTGAAAGCCCAGTCTTAAAAGGATATGGATACAAGCCCAGTTAAAGGATTGGCATGACTTACTTTCTGGCCTCTCTGGGTGCTTGGTTGTCGTCCAATATCCTGTTCCCAAGTGTTTCCATTTCCTTGACTAATTTATTTGATGAGTAGCTCTGTATTGCATAGTGGAGAGGGCATACCCATCTCAACGTCACTGTGGTTCAGCGTACGGACGCTGCCTGCGGACGAGTCAAAACTTGAACAGCGAGTGGCTGTTTTTGTGAACAAACGGATATGCCTCCTGGGTATAAGTTGGATATGATGCAGACTTGCGGGATTGCGATCCCTGAACGCAATGTATCTATCATCCTTATTACTCGTCAGCTTGACCGCAACAGACACTCGAGCAATTAGAGATAATCCATGCACCTCGTAAACGACGTTGAACCCATTCGCCTGGGAGACGTGGCAGAAAGAGCAAGACGCGAGGATGCCAGGCGGAGAATCCGACCCGTCTTTGGAGTTGGCCCGCTGGTCATCCTTCAGTGGACGATGCTTGCGAATAGGCCATAGGTTCCAGCATGACATTTTCGCGTCAGTTCGGAGTCTGGCAAAAGGAAAGTGGATTGGATTATGGGTGTGTAGTGACCGTTGGAAAGGAAGGTATTAAATGCTAGATCGGACGTAGTACTGACTATGGTAGTCTCTCGGTCAACGTATGTTTGCATTGGTCAACTGAGAAGGCTGAGTACGAGCAGCGAGTAACTACATGTCCTAAGAACTGATGTCCCAGGTCCTGAGCTCGAATGACTATGGATACTAGTTACAATGGACGGAATGGGTAGGATGCGCGGTATCAGCAGTGCGCTGAGGAAGGATGTAGATGCCATAATATGTGATGCAGAAAGCAGATAGTTTAGATGCAGGGATAGCGCAACGGACGGGAAATGAACGACGAGGATGGTTGAATGGTACAATCTAGTACGGCGCCGGGGCATTCCAGAGGTTCTGTCCGCTCTGGCTCTTGGTGTGCGACCGAAGGACATGACGCGGTGCCGGCGTCGATGGGCCACCTGCTGCAAGCGGAGAAGATCCCGGGAGTTGCCTGAAAGAGGGTGGACTGGCTGGCGCAAGCGAAACGGTAGCACGATGAGCTGTTTTCGGTTCCTTGACCGGCGAAGCCTTTGGAGTTTCCACCATCCCGAACATTTTCTTCTGCAGCTCTGCTGTTTTCGGGTCCGGCGATAGAATCATGTCTGCTGGCATGCTTGGTTCGGGCCTTGGAGATGGACGCCTGTTTTCCTTGTGATCCTGTTTTGAGAAACGGGGCTGGGCAGGCGGGGGCGAAAGCGAAGGAAGATCCTCATATACGACGAATGCAGGATAGTGGTCCATGGTATCATGTTCGCGTCCTGGTAGTGGCGCAGAGGACGTGAAAGCCGTCCGCTCCTCGCCACCGGCGATGCTCGGGCCAAGAGATGGAGCGAGAATCGTTGAGGATAGCGACACAGACAGGGAATGGATGGAGCCGGGGGTTTGCACGGTAACAGGTTGGGCGAACTCTAGCTTGCGCGCGGGTGTACCCAGAAACGGAGTGGTTCTGCCTCGGATCGGGGTCTTCGCTGGTAGATACACTCCCGCCTCATTGAGCAGCCGCCGTTTGGTAGGTGAAAATGGAGCGTCTGCAGGCGATAGGGTACGCTTGAGGCCTCGGATGGGTGTCTTGAGCGACGTGTTGCCCTCATCGCGTTTGGCTGCCGCGAGCTCTGGATAAAATTGTTCAACAGGCCAGGGTTGGAGGGCACCAGGCCGAGCAGACATGGTCGTAGTCAGAGAAATGTCCAGCGTAGACTTGCAGTAATAGTGGTGGTAGTGTCTCGTTAAAAAGGAATACCACACAATCAGTCACGCTCACGTGAATGTGACAGACGCGTTTGCCCTTTGCTGGTGTTCTAATAATGCCATTGTGAAAGATTATACAGTAGATTCTACAGGCAATACAACATCAAAGGCCCCAGTTCCCGAGCGAATGGGACGTCCAAGTACAATATTTCCAGATGGCGTGCTCATATCATCGAAATCCCCGTACAACGTAGCGTCGGACAGGAAGGATGCGGTCGTCTCGTAGGACGCCTTGAGCAACGGCGACGGATTGGTCGAAAGGCCTTTCCGGTTAAAGGGCTTGTAGCCACCTTCGAATGTCTGGACAGCATGTTAGTTGCGAGGGATACAACATTAAAATGAGATTACCATGTAGTCCGCAATCAGTTCCAAATGCCTCATATCCACCTTGATGCTGTAGGCGCCGAACACACCGCTCATCTCACGTAAGATTGCCGCGCGCGCCATTTCGACACCATAGGTTTTCAATGTGGCATAAATGTCGTTTGAATACGTCTCGTTGACTGAGAGGATGCTTGTGCTGTCAGCTTCGAAGTCCCAAATACCCTTGAAGTTAGAGCCGTTAGTGTTGAGCTAAAGGGACATTTGAGCAATTGTTGGACATATAAGATTAAAAATTGGTCTCACCACAGTGCGTCCATCGTCCGTCTTGGCCTTCACAGCAAAGCAATCCGTTATCCCAGGGATTTGGCGGATGACAGAGGCAGCGCAGCTTCGCTCAATGATACCGATGAACAATAACTTGGGCATGTCGGAATTGAACTTTCGTCCATGTCAGTATTTGATGATATAATCGTATAGAGAACGGTCGCACCTCTAACACCAACGAGCATCGCGATGGAGAAAACTTCATAGATGTACACTGAGTCATGGCTCCGCGGAACTGCGACTCGACACGACGAGCGGCGTCTTGGAGTCTACTTGTCTTCGCCTTCGCAGGTTTGCGGGACTCTTCTTCAATGTCCGTATCGTATTTCGCCTCGAGCTCGTTGTCACTGTATTCGCCAAGAGGCTCATCATCATCCTCATCGTCGTCTTCGTATGTTGTCTGCTCGTTTCTTTGCCGTTTGCGCTTTTCGTCGTCTGCATCACCGTCGCCATGCTCACTTTCATCTCCGTCACCGCTGTCCTTTTGGGGCGCTGGCTCGACATCTCCAGCCTCGTCATCCCGACCATCGTCGCCTGCGATGTCCGACACCTTCTTTCCCTTTCCGAGGTCACTGATCTGCTTCTTGATGTCCTCGTCCAATTTTTTCATTTCGGCGACTATTTCCTTTTTCAAATAAAGCGGGAATCGACCTGCAAAGACCTCAAGAATGTCTTCGGCAGTAATATCGTGCTCAGCAGCGTATTCCTCCTGGGGGTAGAAGTCAATGTCCACCGTGTATTGCTGTCGGCGGGCGTCTCCGGTGGCCTTGAGCTCCTCGGTAACAGTAACCTTCTGCACCACCTGGGCCAAAGTCGTTTTACTGGCGCGCTTGCAGAATCTCCCAATATCCTCCTCACTGACATCTCTGTCGACAATCATAGTCATGGACGGCGTCTTGGGTTTCTGAGAGGCTGTCATAACGATTTCACGAAGACGCGGAATACCAAGGGTGACATTGGCGGCACCGTGACCTAAGCATCGTCAATGAGAGTGTGTACCAGGATGACACACTAAACACACCAGCAAAATGGAAAGTATTAAGAGTCATTTGTGTCGATGGTTCCCCGACGCTAGAAATTCAGTTAAACAACTGCTGGAGGGGCTGCAGCGCCAACTCACCCCTGCGACGCAAGAAGTCCGACAGCCTCGCCAGGATCGACCATACTAGCGAGGTATTTGACATTCATCAGAGTTTTGAACATGACTTTGCCGATTGCGGGGTGATGGGTTTTCCTAGATTGGTCGTCCTTTGCCTGTATGTAGCCGTCGGGATTTGCTTTGAGGTAGTCTTCGAGAGCCATTGCAAACGTCTCTGAGACAGAGCCAATGTAGCGACTAGGATTAAACTCTGAGAGCACAGGGTCTGGCAGTAACGTTGGTTTTCCTTTCCTCGCTCGTCGCAATTTCTTCAGGATTTCTTTGTTCCTGTCGTGTGCTTCATCAAAGTTGAGCATCTCCACCATCAGTGCTGGTTGCAGACGTTCCCGGAACGTCGCTTGGTTGGCAGCGATGAAGGAGAATTGATGCAAGTGCTTTTGCTTCGTAACGTCGAGTGCATCGCCTCCGTACTGGAACTGGTAGACAGAGTTATCGGCACCGCGAACGGTGTTATCGTAGTGAACACTGATCCCTTCAAGATGCTTGATGAGACAGCGCTGCAAGTATCCGGAGCGTGACGTCTTGACAGCAGTGTCAATGAGGCCCTCCCGTCCAGCCATGCAATGGAAGTAAAACTCTTGAGGTTTGATTCCGGTCAAGAACCGACTGGCGACGTATCCGCCCGCGATTGCCTTGGTTTCGAAGGGCTTGAAAGATGGCAAAGTCTTGCCACTGACCATCACCGGCACACGTCGACCCTCAAGCTCCTGCTGCCCCAGTCCACAAGAGATTTGGCGAGTGTTCACGTCGCTACCCTTAGCGCCAGATTTGGTCATCGCTTGCATGTGGTTGTGCGGGAACTGGCGGTAGAGATGCTTTGGCATGCACTCCTTCGACACTGATGCAGTCAAGTCGCTGAGCTTTTTCTTGATAGTCATATCGAGTGCAGCCATCTTGTCATCGTCGCGCAACACTTCCTCGAGGAGTTGGTTCAGGGCCGCTGGAATATCTGCCTTCGCGACATTGTCGAGTGCAGGGAAATTCTCGACAGAGGCATCGGTTCCAAAGTGACGACCGTTGGAGAGAATTTCACGACGCTTGCTATCTCCGGTAGGCGTGAGAATAAGGTCGTCCATTCGACAGGTGAATGCGCGGTGCTGCAAGAATTTCGTAAAAAGACGGCTGAGAATGCCAAGCAGCTTTCCAGCATGTTCCGGACCATAGAGCTCGTAGATAGAGTGGATGAGACCGTAATCACTTGCACCGAATGCAGCCTTGTCCAATACACCGCAAAGAAGTTCGCCGTCCATGAATAAAACTTTGTCCTCGCCAGACTTCGAGCCCCAGAGGTCGCCAGGAACTTTAGTCCCTGCCTGAAGATTGAGACCCGCTAACTTAGCTGGTTGGATATTTCTCAGCACGGTGGAGATCTGTTAGGCAGGTGTCAGAGGTATCCAGAAAGGTTCGTCAAACACTTACAATCTGTTTTCCGGTCCACAGTGCGCGAGGTTTCCTGATTGCAGGTGGCAGAGTGACCAAACGACCGGTAGTGCATTCCTCTGCCCGAAGAGCTCCAAATAGCAGTTGACAGTATTCCTCGCGCTCGAAGAAGGTATCCCGACTGGTCATCCACACTCCAGCAACGACATGGTCTTGGATGAGTCCACGTAATGGACTACCAGACGTTGGCACCAAATACTGATTGTCTGTATTTGCAATGAACATTGCCTCTGCTCTTGCCACCTGGTTCTCTGCATATGGTTGAGCGAACAAAGTGTAGCTTTCGAGTTGTGTACTGACGAGGGAAATGAATGTTCATCTCGTCACCATCGAAGTCGGCGTTGTAAGAGTTACTGAAACCAGTATCAAATCAAAGAGCGCGAGAATGGACACATATCCTCACCAGTTAGCGTAGTGCATACGAATCGTCTTCTCTCCTTTCAAAATCTTGGCCTTGTGCACCATCATACTCGGTTTGTGCAACGTCGGTTGGCGGTTGAGAATCAGCATGTCGCCGTCCTTCAGAGTACGATAGACTTTCTTGTTGACAGCGGGTGTCCGAGTGTAAAGACCGTGTCTTTGAACGCTAGCGAACGTCTCTTCTTGAGGTGCCAGTAACTGGTTAGCAATAGCCTCGCGTTGTTCATGAGTGAGTTTTTCCTTAATGAATCGTCAGTCAACCATGATAGGAGGCTAATAAATAGCATACCAGCGATACTTGACGGCCGTCTTCGTACTCGACGATGGAAGCACCAGGAGTACAACGCGGCCCGTTGATGACTCGTTCGCGCATCTCGTTGATATTTGCGGGTGTGACAGGTTCGGGGAACGTGAGCCTTTCAGCAAAAATAGGTGGGATACCGATTTCGTTGGTCTCGATATTGGCGTCCGGGGAGATGACTGAACGAGCCGCATAGTTGACACGCTTTCCCATCATATGCTTCCTGAACAAACCCTCCTTTTTCTCCAACCCCTGCTTGATGCCAGGTGTCGGCAGCTTGCCTTGGCGCACGGGTGCAGGGTTTTTGCTGCTGTCCATGACGCTATTCACGTCGACCTGCAGTTGAATGAGAGCTTCGAGGAGTTGACCCATGAGCCTGTGCCGAGTTTTCTCATCGATATCGACTTTCTTCGACACTGTCGTTTTGAGGTCGACGTTGAGATCTCGAAGTCGGTACGAGGTGTTGAGTACCTTGGAGAGGAGTTCGTTTTGTGAATTCTCGAAGAGAACGCCATTCATCACAGCAGGAGGTCGGAATCGAGTGGGAGTCACGGGGAGAACCTCGAGGAAGAAGATGTCGGCAGAGACTTTGGCACGCCCGTGGCCGTCAAGTTTTGCGTGGGGACCGTGACTCCCAAAGAGAAGAGAGCACATTTCCTCCTCGTTGCGAAACAAGCGTCTCAAATGAGCCCGACATTCCTCAGGCGCGAGCAGTCTTTCATTTCGTCCACGCGAAGTTTTGGCCTTGCCGCTGACTGCGCGGGGGACATCCTGGACGCGAATCTCCTGGTCAGACATGATGTCGTCCCCAGCTCCCTCGTCTTCAGACGCGTCGTCCTCTTCGTCCTCACCATCTCCGCGATCTTCAGCAGCTGTAAATTGTTGCATCCTTTCTTGCAGCAAGACGTCTGGTCTGCGCTTGGTGACCTGCTGTTTTTGCTTGGCGGATAAATCGAACTCGACAATTTTGGTGTGGCTATCTTTTCGAAACGTATAGGCATGTCTGAAGAATTGATTACAACGGGAGACAAGCCTTATTCCATTAGATACTCACTGGCCGCAATCGGAGTTCTGGCATTTCTTCAAGATGGTGCTCTTGAGGAAATCCTGTATAACCTCTTTCCGAGTCTCGTAAACAATTGCGTCTTTGTAGTTGTCACGTTTGCTGCTTGATGCTGCGTTTAGGGACTTCTCGACGAACAGATTTAGTTTCTTGATGAACGCGTCCTCAGTCACTTCGTCGTCGCTGTTATCCCCATCGACATCCATAGCATTATCGTCCTTCGTAGGTGACGCTAGTTCGTCAACCTCTTGACTTTGCCGAAGAAGCCCGTGGTCCAACAACCTCAATTTCGCGGTGTACTTTGCTAGCTACGTTGTGTGAGTGTGAGTGTGAGGGCTGGGCGGATGATACTAAGAGAACGTACAACAGTACGCGACATCTTGAAGTGATGGCAGAACAGACAAACTCCGCGGAGCAGATTGTATGCGTTTGTCATGAAGAGAGGGTGAAAGACGGGGGCGGGGAGCTCAATGTGACCATAGTGCCCGGGGCAGGTGAAGAATGTGAGCCGGCATGTAGAACAGCTAGAGACATATTGGAATCCATGTAAAAGAGTCTGTATATCACGCACATGTCTTGCTTTCCACTGGGGCCTAGTACAGGATCGTACAGTCCACCAACATTTGGTCGGTTCAAGTCATCCAGCAGATTTGGGTTTACGATTTGTTTGACCGAGATGCGACGAATATCCTCGGTAGTCAAGAAGGTGAAAGATATCCCGGTGACAGTCGATGGAAGAGAGTGGCTAATGTTCATTGTTGCAGCGCGCCCTACGACGGCGGAGGCAGCGGTCGATGCTGTCCAGAATTTTTGAAACCCACGTGGATCCGTGCTCAAGATGCGATCGCTTCCGGACCGGTGATCCGCATCTCAAGATGAACGTCCTTGTCTATACCGGCCCAGAAGTGATCACCACGTCCTTGACGCACACCTTGTCGACGTTACGCACGCTGCTTACGCCAAACTACACTGTCCAAACCGTCACAGCCCAATCTGTCCAATCCCAGCCATGGTCAGTCGGTTGTGCACTGCTCGTCATCCCTGGCTGTCGGGGCACCCTGCCAGCCGCTGTCCGTCCCATAGTTGAATTTGTAGAGAAGGGAGGCTCTTTGTTGGGCTTCAGAACCGGTGCTCTTCGCACAGGCACAGGCCTGGACAGCATGGGATCTCTATCGCTTGACAGTGTCCGTGACACGCCTTTTCGCTTTCATGACCGCCCAAGCAAATCGTATATCACCCTTTCTCCCGTCACGATTTCTCAGGAGCTGGATGCAGTGACTCTCAACCCTTCTAGAGGTACCGCTATCGAGGGCGTTCGCGTCCATGCGGAAGTCAGAGGGTTCGATGGTCAGACACAGCACGAGGTTCTCGGTCACTACACAGACATATCCTCAGAGAAAAAGTCTGCTGGGGTCCAGTTCAAATCGGCCGGAGGATCCGTCGTTGTGTGGGCGGCTGCTTTGGAAGACCCCATTGCCGATAGGGAGCAGCAACGTCTGGCGATCCTGAAGGAAAACCTCACATTCTTGGGACTCAAACTCCCCTCTGATAACAATACGTCTTTGACTCGACCGACTCCTCTCATTCTAGTAGGACACCCCGACGTTCCAAAAGCCGTGACTAGCGTACTCGCAGCGGTCATCAATACCTCCGATCTTACATATCAGACCTTGCAAGACGAGAATGATACCTTCGAGTTCGTTTCCCCGGCCGATCTTGCCAATGTAACGAGAAAATGCAACGTCGAGTATGCCTCCTCAGTGGATCCCGCTTCCTGGCAACCCAAGCGCGTTGTCGTCTATCCCGCGGAACAAAAGCCACGCGACGAGGACACCCCATTGTTCTCGATCGAACGTTATTTTGTGGCATTGGCCCGCGCCCGCGCGCAAGAGCAGTGCGTCGACACTACGAAATATGATACATGGGGCATGGGTCAATGTATGATGTATGGACAGGTGGTGACGAGCACTCAAACAATGTTAGACAGGTCAGTACCGTCGGCCAACCTGGCGATGCTATGATTGACTTCTCTTTCAGGAACCCTCGTATTCTCTCTTCATTACCCGCTCCATTCTTGTCTCTCGCATCTTTCCAACTAACGGGGCGAGGGCGAGGAAGCAATATCTGGCTTTCTCCAGCAGGTTGTCTCCAGTTTTCCTTATTGCTTCGCGTGGATTTAGCATCTCTGCCCTCAAACAAGCTTGTATTCGTGCAGTATTTGTTTGCGCTGGCTATCGCTGAGGCTTGCCGCGATCCGAACGTTCTCGGTGCGAAAGGTGAAGCCGTTCGCATCAAGTGGCCGAACGATATCTACGTGATCACCAAAACCGGAGAGAAGAAGAAAGTGGGCGGCATTCTGGTAAATACTAGCTTTTCCGGGAAGCGCTGCGATATAGTCATAGGCATGTATTTGATCCCGGGCTCCTTCATTCTCTTCTGACCTTGTTATGCAGGCTCGGGAACCAACATCTTAAACCCACCTCCCATCTTTTCGTTGTCTCAACTCCAGGACGTCGGTGACACGCCATTGAATATGGAAACGGTGACCGCAACTATTCTGGCAAAATTCGAGTCCATTTGGACCAAGTTTACTGCTAGCGGTGGACGCTTCGAACCTTTCCTTGACCTGTATATGAGAAGATGGCTCCATTCGTACGTACTCTACACATCCTTTGCCTATCACTTATTTCGTAGGGATCAACTTGTGACTCTTACGACAACGACACCGCACCAGCAAGTACGTATAGCTGGTATCACGACAGACTTTGGCCTCCTGCGCACTGTTCCAGAGCGGAGAGGTTGGTCGACAGGCGAGGAAGGCTTCATCGATCTACAACCAGATGGCAATAGCTTTGACCTTATGGAGGGCATGATCAAGTCCAAGTCGTAAAAGCAATGGCTTGTTCTGTAAATTATACAACGTCCTAGAGGTATAGAGTTGATACGGTGTTTCGTAGGTATACAATGTGTGCAGCGTGTCACCGACGCTGATGAGATGTGGTATAGAAATACAGGTCGAATCCGGTCGACATGGTGCGCAAAATCATTCAAAGCAAATATCGTTTTCCAGCGTCTGGATTCCAACGTGATTTCATGCGTAGTACATACGAAGCGGTGGCAGCTGGAGGTCGTCGAGTGGGGACTGGTCATGCAAAATCTCGTGTATTGAGGGCAAGCGCTCGCCATGGATAGGCCGCCCAGAAATGTGAGTAGAATAGTCGGACCCACTCGACGAGTACGCTTGTTCGCGGCGCTGATCTTCGACAAGCCGCTGGTATTCCACTTCGAGTGCGCGAATCGTGTTCTTGGCTGAGAATACTGCGTGAGGACTTGTCGGCCATCACAATAGGAATGACAAACCATGCTCAAGCAACTGGATTCTGTTTTCTCGACCAGACACTCCGGGCACAACCTCGGACAGCATTTTTAGAGTCGCCTTTTCGCGTTGATTGCGCAGCTGTGTCGCGGTAACATTGTCCGTCCCTAGTTCCTGGTAGGATGGACGGCGCATCGCCTCACCACCTCCGGTAAGGTATTGCATCGAGTTCTTGAGGTCGATGATGTAGTTCATAGCTATCCACATACACAGTCAGCACAGCGCCCCAATAGAACAATGGGTGTAAATGGACGCACCATTCTCCATGATAGCCACCCGAGCTGCAGCGCCAGGCCGCAGTCTTTCGGGGAGGACCTCCCGGAGCTCGACGAACTGCTCTCTCAGTCTGCTCTGGTACGTCCGTGGCCCTGAGCATGATCTGGAGGGGTCTGAGGGGTCCATAGCACCTCCAACCTCCTTTCGCCATTCTTCTATAAGGAGCCGCTTGTGCAGGATGCCTGCCAGTACGCGACGGTGTCGTTCCAACACATGCGGCGGGAGTTGGGGTTGTGGCCTACGTTGGGTAGGAACGCCAGCGGCTTGGTACTGCATAAGCTGAAGACCAGAGGGCGGGGATGTGGGTAGTGTAAATATCGCGAAAGCCAACGAAGGCAATGTTTGAGGAATTAGGCATACATGTTACCGTTCGCTTTTATACGCATGGGCGTGTCTTTTGTCACTATAGATCGTCTTCATTTTTTCCCGTTCACATGAGCCGGCTCGTAGCATGCAACTAGCACCGAGGCCATTGTATTCAGCGAAGCCCGACGACCTTCCATATATGGGTTCGTTATTGTCTACTTGCAGGTGCGTGATGATGCCTGGAACAACAGCGAAGGCACAGCACTCCGGAAAAAGAACAATTTTTCTCACGGAAAAATGATGCCTGAAAGGTCCCCTTTTGCCCATCATTTTTCCCGGGTAAAATTGTTCCGGAAATAACCTCTTTTAGTCAGAAAAAATGCAACTTGACAGTCAAGCTTTTTCTAATCCTTTTTCCTGGTATAAAATGTCTTCCCAAATGGAGGATTTTACTCAGGCAAAACTCAAATGGGAATTGTCCATTTTTCTCCTGGCCTCATGACCTGAAACGACTTGTTTTTCCCGTCAAAAACCTTACCGGAAATGTCCTATTTTTCCCCAGAAAAATTTGGAGCAAAATGAAGTATTTCGGCATGCCTTTTTCCCTAAGAAAAATGGGAGGAAAAATAGCACAT